>JARFXV010000657.1:0-600000 GCA_031761425.1 Cosmopolites sordidus | reverse complement strand
TATAGTTATCACATTTAGATTATTCTTCGTTGTTGTAAATTAATATTAAAATATTTCACTTCCATTTTTCCCATGCTTCTTTGTATATAATATGTAACCATTTTTACCTTCTTGCTTTAGCCATTTTATGATCCCAAGACTGAATTGTATCTTCGTCTGCTGCTTTTCCTACTTTCTTTTAATCTTTTTCTCTTTTAAATCTTCAGTTGATCTCTGGTTTATCTGTTTCATATGAATGTTCTGACTTGGAACTTTTCAGCATAGTGTTCTTTCCACATTTGGAGTATGTCCTATTTATTTATTATTACTTCATTATTCTTATCCCTGACACCTATGAGTTCTTTCTTTTTTTATCTCTTTATGTTTCTGATTCTATTCCTGAATTGTGTGTTAATAAATTAAAGAAACCATTGTTTAAAACCTTTGATACATATAAATTGATAAACAATTTTAAAAATCTCATTGCTATTGAAAATGATTGTAAAGTCGGACTGCAGCCACTAAAATATCAATGAATGCTTAGGATTAGTGTAACGAAATAGTTCGAATTTTGGCGTCTAGGGTCGGAAACACCACGGTTCGGATTAAAATATATCCCAAAATGACTGATTTAATTTTTTTTAAGTTGAAAGAGTTAGGTCATCGAAATCCATATCAATAAAGCTCATCCATTAAATAAAGAATTTTAAGGAGAATCAGTTCGTGAAAATAGCACTTTGTTACCGTTAACGACTTTTCCGATATTCTCAAAGTATTTTCAAAAACTGTTTGAAATTTAAATTTTATGGTTGGTTACTGGTTACATTAAGGATGTTTCATAAAAATAACATATTACTTCATTTCATATTACTTCATTACATATTACTTCATTACTATCAATATAATGTTAGATTTCATAATGAAAAAACAAATATCCGGACCATTTCGGATACGTCCTTACAACCAATTATTAGTTTCAGGTAAATATTACCAGTATTACCAGACGAATAGCAATAAGAATATTAAATTAAAGGAATATTTCGACGCTTATAATGAACGAATCAATGAATCTAGTAATCAATGTTACCTTAGGTAAAATAATAAAAGCGAAACTGATATTTTCGACAATACGATAATTAAAACATTGACTACATGTAGCATGCGTTTATACAGAAAGCCAAACAGCAAACAAAGCATAGCATACGTCGTATAAAAAAAACCGTAACCATAAGAATAATAACAACATAAATAATAAACAATGTCATGGAAAAAATGTCAAATATTTATACGATGATTGCTATTTATGTATCCGGAATGATAAATAAAAACAAATATTTATCATTGAAATTATTCTCCTCGATGATCGATACACCTTTGCATACGTTTGAACCAATTTTCATAGCACTTTTTCCATTCCGATTAACGTATGTCCAAAAAATGTATTTTGGACGAATCAACCGCTTCTTCTGGCGTTGAAAATCGTTGACCACGTAGTTATTCTTCCCGAACAGGAACACAAAGAAATCATTGGGTGCCAAATCAGGACTATACGGCGGATGACCCATCAATTCAATGTTTTGACTGGTCAAATATTGAGTTGTTCGGTCCGATATGGGAGAGTTCACGTTGTCATGGTGAAGAATGATCCTGCTTCGCTGTTTGTTTTTTCCTACTTTTTCACTGACTTCTGGGAAACAAATAATTGTGTAGCATTCAGAATTGACCATTCTACGATTCTCTAGTGGCAGTCTAGCCACATACTCATTTATCTCAAAAAATCAGACCATTTGCTTCGAAGTGCTTCTTGCGCGAACAACTTTTGTTGGGTATGGCTCATTTTGAAAGATCCATACAGTCGAGTGCTGTTTACTTTCGGGCTCATACACCTAGATCTTCTTTAAATTCGTCTGTGAGCGAAAGACGGTCATGACTGAATTCTCTAAACCAGTGATATACAGTAGTTTTAGATGATGCTTCATCGTCAAAAGCCGAAGTGAGTTCATCGATGCACTGTTATTGAGATAATCCACGTCGAAAATAATTCAAGTCGAGTTAATTCAATTTTTTGATTGAGATGAAATTTTCAAGTCACTAACACCACAAATAGCGTCCGTATGACAAACCTTTCTGAGCGCGTATACAGTCAGCAATGTCAAACTTTACGATATATATCAGATGGTGGCTAGCAGCACCATTGTTGGCAATTCCGGATACATAAATAAATAGCAACCCTCGTACATTATGGTTAAGATTTTTTCTAGCAACAATAAAAGCAAGCGTTTTGGCTTCTGCCCTCCACCACTCGAGTTTTGTTTCAAAATTTTGTTAATTTTGGCCCTGGTTTTTTCATTTCGAAATCAGATTTCATTAACATCTTAAAATTATTAAATTGGGTTGACCAAAAGAAAATGCGTTTTAGTAATAGTAGATGTCTAAATGTGAGAAATCTCCTGTTCATTCCAAGCAACAAATATATTATTTGTTAACACAGATTAAAGGTTAACCCAAAAACCAAAGAGATAACACTGAAAAGAATATATAGAAAAGCAGATGAGATTCAGCAATGAATCAGCAGCAATGATTCAGCAGTGAGAATTTCAAGTGCGTGATTGACAACAGCATCATACTACAATGGCTACTACTATAAGCTTTGAATTAAATCAAAACAATATTTTGTTTAATTAAAAAAAAATTTAAACTAAAATATTGAAAGATCATATGCAACACATTTGTAATTAATTGCCTCTCTAGGAAAAGTGTAAACAATTAAAAGTATATATGATTGAACTTATGAGGTGAAAATATTAATATTCAGTTAAATGAATCAAATTGAATCATTATTGTAAAATAAATGACTAAACAAAATGAAGTAATTTGAGTTACTCCAGAAAAAAACGCAGTTACTTTTTGGACAACTCAATGATGCAATAGAAAAATTGTTTGGAACTTGGTGGATTTGGTGAAAAACAAAAATCTCAGGGCTTAGAAAAATTCGGTTCAGCGTGGTGGTACCTGTGGCGGCGAGCAGCGGGCCCAGGCGTCTCCATTCTGCGGGACTGAGCGGTCGGTGGGGCTGCGGGGGGACACCCGCGCCTGGCCCCCCGTACTCACCCATGGCGCCAGCGCCACCTTTGCCGTCCAACTGGTACGGGGGGATGCCCATATGGGCCGGTGGCGGTTGCGACAAGGGATCGCCGTTGTGACAGAAGAACGGTGACATGTGACCTGCTGGTCCGAGACCCATTTTTCCCTGTAAAAGAAAAAAAAAGTCATTAGTATAATTGTATAAAATACGAAGTGTGTGTGTAGTAATAAGTGTAAATAAGTATTAATAAGTAGTAATAAGGAGTGATAAGTGTAAATAGTAATAAGTGTAAATGTAATGAGACTGGTGGAGTAAAGTAATGGGAGATAAAGTAATGAGACGGTTTTCTGATAAAGTGGGTAAAGTTATGAGACTGGTGTTCGATCTAGCAACACTGCTGGTTTCTCCCTTAGGAAGGGAGGTAGATCAATATCTGATGCGTATTCAGTACGAGTTTAAACTCACTAGGTGATCCGTAGGAAGTCTTTTCATGAACCGGATTTTTCTAGTGTGTTCTGAAAATGAGTGACAATAATTTCGAGTAACGGTGCACTATCAAGTTAGACTTAGAAATTAATAAATGCAAAAAACATGCATTTTTTATTAAAAGTCTGAATGAAAATACACAGTGGGCGGGCTACTGGAAAATATGATTTTTGAATATTTTTAAAGTCTGAAAATCATAATGAGGCTTTTTAGTTTATTTTCGGTATCAGATCAAATTAGTTTTTTTTAAATAATGTATGATCTCCTCAGTTATAGGTAACTTCTTTGCTCCTTTGAGGCATGCTCAATTTAATATTAGTTAAATTATTAATGTCATTCAGTTCTATTTCATTTCATACAGTTAAAACGCACCCAAAAAATTATTAAACCTTATGACCCACAAATGATCGATATAACTGAGATCTGGTGATTATGTAGGCCATCTCAAAACTTCAACTTCGTGAACTGTGTGGAGAAAAAGACGAAACGACGAAACGAAAAGCGCTTCGAAATTAGATACCAGAGATATCTTTAGATTCCAACAAGACAACAACTCAAAGCACGCGGTGATGGTTACCGAAGAATAGTTGCTCTAAAATGTCAGAATAAGACTGATTACACATCCCCAGTCACTGGAAATTAATTATTTTGAGAACTTGTATGTAGCATGTGAGATAAAATATAAATTTTTCAAAAACTATACTATTTTGAGAATGGGCAAATATATCAAGTGATATAACCAAAAATAGTAGTAGAATCAATGCCAAGACGGTTGTAAAGTGTCATACAAGGGTGAATCAAATACAAACATTACTTTCCTTAGCCAATCAAGAACGGGTTGTCAGTGTAGGTCGTTGCAGGGCAATGTATTAGGAGTGGGGGAAACGCTCGGTGAGTTGTTTTACTTAGTTCTTTTGTCAGTACAGCCATGAGTGAGCAATAAGTTCCATCGTCCGTTGTGCATAGGGTTATAACAAAGTTTTTAATCAAGGAAGGCGTTAAACCATCAGATATACTAACTCAGTAGAAGATTCAGTATGGGGACGATACCCTGTCTAAGACCCAAATGTTTGGTTGGGCCAAGAAGTTTAAGAGTGGACGAGAAAGTGTGGTAAATGTAAGTTACAATTGACGTCCCAGCTCAAGTGTCACTGCTGACAATATTGGTATAGTTCGCGATCTTATCGAAGGTGATTGGCGGCTCAGTATTCATGAAATCGCTTTAAAGGTGGGTATTAGCTTTGGAAGTGCTCAAACAATCAAAAGAAATCATCTTCATCGATTGGTTCCGAAGTTGTTGACCGAAGATCAAAAAACATCCCATTGCAAATCAGTAAGATACTTCTGAATCGATTTCGACGGGAAGGAGAGATTTTATTTGAAGATTATCGTGACATGTGATGAAACGTGGGTGCACTATTACACTTTAGAATCAAAAATGGTTGCCCTGTAAAGACCAAAACCGCCTCTCAGTCGGTAAGGTTCTGGCAACCGTTTTTTTTTCGACTGAAAGAAAGTTTTGCTGATGTACTGCCTACTACTGTCAGCTGTTGGAGGCAACAAAATCCGCTTAGGAAAATCCATTAAATCATGCATTAGGAAACTCTTGAACACCCTCTATACAGCCCAGATTTGTCACCCTGTGATTATTTTTTGTTTGCTCCCGCAAAAGATGCACTTAGAGGGGTACGATTCGACAACGATCAAGATGTTGATGACTTCGTACTCAATTAGCTAATGATCCAAATTCAGTTTCAAGTTTCCACGAGCAAGGAATTCACAAGCTTCCAAACCGCTGGGAAAAATGTGTAGAGCGTGGAAGAGACTATGTCGAAAAATGATCAATAGTTTCTTAGTATTATTTTATAAATAAAAATATGTATAACACAATTCCGGTTTATATTTGATAAACCCTCGTATATAACAATGAATACAGGACAAAATATTGAGTTTATAATACCAATTTTTTGAAACTTTTTTGAGTGTTTTTTTTTTCTCATTAAATATTGTTCAATCTGCTGTAGTTTGAATTGATAGAAAGTTAAAAATTGATAGGTGTTAAATTAAAGAAATTGAGAAATATTATCAAGTATATAAGAATATAATCTTTTATTATGGCGTATCGGACTGTCCAGAAAGTTCGTAGATATTTCTAAAGAGATAGAGAAATGCAAATAGTTTATGTAAATATTTATGTAATCTATTAAGTAAATAATAATTAGCAAAAGCATTGAGACTTACTTAGAGCGGCATTGAGACTTACACAAAATATTTACAACAAAAAATGCAATCTAAAAACTCAAAACTGAGACATTACAACACAGTTATTAAACCAGAATGTCTATATGCAGCAGAAACGCTCCTTTTGAATAGAAAGAGAGACATCGACGACATTGAAAAGAAGGAAAGAAAAATCATAAGAAAAATCTTGAGCCCCAAACAAATAAATAGCACAACATACCGACTTCGAGAAAACCAAGAAATCAAACAATACACAGCTATACATAGCGATATGAAAAAAAGAAGACTTAAGTTTTACGGACACATAAAACGGATGAATCCGAGTAGGCTAACTAGACAAATAGTCGCATTTTATGAAAATAGGAGTAGAGCTAAAGTAGAAATAATTAAATGGATTGCTGCAATTAAAGATGACCTACGATCAGCAAATATTACACAATATGAAATTCAGGATAGAGGCTGTTTCAGACACAAGGTTAACGTTTGGGAGATTGGCCAGAGAGAAAAATGTAGGAAGACTGGAACAACTTGGTCTGACGAATGAAAAAAAGCTCATAGCGAAAGAATGAAATTAGTATGGGCGCAAAGAAAGGCTAACAACAACAAACGCCTCTAACTGTACTTCGCGTGGTCCACCAGGGTCCATACGTGAATAATAATAATTAGCAAAAGATGGTACGAAGAGATTTGGTTCAGCAGATTTCGCTCACTAAATTCAAGCGACCCACACATCGTATCGGCAGACGTACACATTTTTCAGATGGTTAAAAACGGTAAAAACGCCGATATTTAAATTATCTATTATCTCACAGATCGCGGTGCGAGGAATGTTGGCTCTTCTGGCCTTTATTTCTTCGATTTCAGTGCTTGGAGGACGGCCAAAGCGATGCCGGATTTCGAAATCAAAATATCCGCCCTTGAATCGACTAAACCACCTTTGCACCATGGTCTGCCCTACAGAACCCTTTCCGTAAATGGCATAAATCTCGTTTTTTTGGCTCTACAGCGTTCTTGTATAATGTGGCGTAAATGCATGTTATCGACCGATATTTTCAATTTGAATCAACTTTACTAAGTGAAGGCAAATCAAAGTGAATTTGACAGAAAACATTGTAAATACCACAGAAATTAATAATATGCAAAAAAACATTAAACGTTAAAAGAGCTACGAACTTCCCAAACAACCTGATAGTTCCTAGTAAACAAATTATCTATAAAGTTACCTTTAGCTCTAAAAATAACACTAGTTAATATACAGTGTGTTAAAAACTAACTAACTGATTATTCGAGTAACCTTCAACGCCATTTCTGAATTAACACTCGCAATAAGTAGCAACATATTTAGCTCCTTGAAAAGAAATTTCAACGCGCTAGCGCCGTCATTTGTAATCACATAAAACGTGAGAAAAGTGACTGCATTTTAAAACATTCTCGGTTTCTATTAAATATTTCTGATTATAATACGAAATTAATTGAGGGAGTAATCGTTCAATTTTTCCTAGAACAACCACTGGCATAACGACAAGAAAATCTCTACCTGTTCCCCTATGTACATAAAATACACACACATTCCGACAGCCTGCACTTTCCTCATTTCCATAGCCGGCTCGAGGCGCACAACCGTTACCATGACGACGACCGGTTGGGGGAGACTTGCGGGGGGTAAAGGCGCATGATCGTAGCCTGCGGGGGAGGCAATGAGAGGATGGAGGGGAACCGAGGGGAGCCAGAGAGGATGGATGAACGGAACGACTACTATGATGGAGAGAAGATTATGTAAAGCTCGAGAGGACTAATCCCGAGAACGATTAAAAATTCACGGGGCCTCCAAGCCGCCGGTGCGTTCACGTCCGAGGTAATTGTTTTTTTAATCAGTCAACAACTCATTACATGCTATGAAAAAAAAGAAAAAGGGTAAGAGAGGAAGATGAAGGGGGAAAGGCCGCCGGAGACAGAACGGTTTAATCTAGTGGAAACGTCAAATTTCGGGTGGAAATGTATTGTTCTGGAAAGAGCTGGCTCATGCTTTGTATTTATATGAAACTGACGGGATACAAAAAAAATATATCAGCACGGAAAAATACTAATAATGCCACATTAAAGAGAATATTAATTATGAGTTCTAATATGTCTGTTAGTACAGCATAACGACTGTTAACAAAAATGTTTTTTTTTTTATGAAGGACATATGATGATAGTTACTCCCTGTCTCATATCTTCAGTGTATTGGTACTGAATCGTATTCTATTGACCATGCCAGTCACGTCAATAGAAAGAGATTAATTTATAAGCTCAATATTCATTCATTTTAATAAAAACTATTACAAATAATTACTAGGGAACCAATCACTAACAGAGAGATAGGGTATGTCAGACATATTGAATAACATAATTTAAGGGAAAATGCGTTAGAAAATCAAGTTTAGCATTTCAATGCCTCTGTGCGTACAGTTCCGAAGGATTTGAGAATGTTCAGCAATTGAAATACTAACACAGCACAACGTAACATATGGATTATGAATATTGTTTCATGTTATTCTGAATTCTTATTAGCTTTATTTTACTGACTTAATCATTTTTCCGAGATATTCAATGACATCTCTTATTAAGACATTCATACATTTACCTACACTGGTTCAGTTTACGACAATTTACGAGGTAGCAAAATAAAGTAATGACTGGTGGTGCTGAGTTCGATCTGGCCACACTATTGGCTACCCTTTTGGAAGGGAACACGCCATACTAAGATGGGTATTCAGTACTAGAACTCTCTAAAATCACTTTTTTAGTGCTTGCTGAAAATTAATGACAACAATTTTGAGGAACAATGGGCTATCAAGTTTTAGATTTGGGCACAGTGTGACGGAAACTTTTGCAAAGCTTTAACAGGCCTACGGAAATAGTATTTTGTTAAGGGCCAAAATTGTTTATGGTATTCTCAAAAGGCTGAAACCCAATTGAAGATGAAACTCGCAACAAAAGGCCTGCAAGAATATTTACGAAAAACTGTTGGTTAAAATATCCACAGAATCCAAAAAGTCTAAGCGAAAATGGACCCCAAAAAACGTTTCGAACGATCAAAAGGAGAACAGGAGAGAAACATGCTTTTTTTTGTATTGAAAATGAGCTTCATTTTCTGGGACGTATCATTATTGTTGAGTAGGGATAGCACATTTCAACCTCACTAGTACCAAAAAAAAGCCAGAATGAAGCATTTTTATGGATCACAAAGTAACTCTATCGAGTTCAAACTCGCATTGAAGATGCATCAGATGTTGGCCCCGCTTGTCTCCAAAGGAAAACCCAACAGTGTTGCCAGATCAAAAACTATGCCACCACTCTCATTACTTTATTTAAACACCTCGTATATATACTTCATGTTCTTAACAATTCAGATTCTAACATTATCTTGCGGTGCAATTGTAAATATTGTTTTAGATGATGGATCCCAAAGTAACTCTCGCGAGTTCAAACTCGCCTTGCAGACGCATCAGATGTTGGACCGCTTGCCTCCAAAGGAAAAGCCAACAGTGTTGAAGGATCGAAAACTATGCCACCACTCTCATTACTTTATTTAAACACCTCGTATATGTACTTCATGTGCTTATTAATTCAGATTCGAACATTATCTTGTGGTGCGATTGTAAATATTGTTTTAAATGAAATGTTGGTAGGAAGACTACTCTATTACACTATTCTAGTATTGTATCGTTGTGTAAGCGGATGACATTTCTAGTTTTTCCATAGTAGTTCCCAACAAATTGTACAGTTTATTAATTTATTCAACAGTATTTGTTGTCTCTATTACATACAGGGTGTTCGCTAATTAATGGTACACAGTACAACCGCAGATTTTTTGGGTACAAATATTGCGATTTGACCCATCTTACATTAGTTCAAAAGTTAATAGTAACAAGATTCAAGGTGTTAAAATTATAATTTTATTTCCAATTTTCGTCAACAAATTTCTTAAAAAGTATCTTTCTTGAACTTGGGGGGTTTTTTAAGATAAGAAATTTAAATGTTTCGAAAATTTTTATATAGATTGTAGAGGGCGACCCTGTCTGCGACCCTTTTCTATGTTTGAAAGGTCACAACTTTTTTGGGCCTTAGCGTATTCGCATGTTTAATAAAAATATTATTTTGTCCACCTTTTTTTTATGTAAATAAGGTATACCTTGCAAATGTCGCTCCGAGTTACCGTTTTCTAGATATCTGCGTTTAAATTGTTCATTGCACTGTTTTAAATAACACTTTTCTTAAAGTAGGTAATGATTAAAACAAATACATCAAGACCCTCTAGAAATTTAGTTACTGTCAAATTTTTGCACTGATTGTCAATATTTAATATTGTAGGTATTTAAATAATTAAAATAGAATAATAATAATTATTATTTTAATACGTTATAGTAAAATAGTTTTTGAAAGATTTTCACTTAGGTTATAAATTGTTTTCTAATGAATAGATGCGAGATATGATAGGCATATACGCGCTGGAAAATTTTAATGGACGCCGGGCTCATTGAAGATATTTGGAAATGTATCCACCACGAAGACAGCCGCATTTTAAGATCTTCAGAAATCTTTACGACAAACTGGGTGAAACAAGATCTATCCGTCCGAAACAAGATTCCGCAGGTTGTCCGAAGATTCTAACTACCGACCAGGAAGAAGAAACTGTGGTTCGCGTAATCGAAAATTCTGAAGGAAGCATAAGACGCATGGCTCTGAGAGTTGGGGTAGGCAAGTCCACCGATTGCAAAATTTTTTACAAGGAGGGACTGTATCCGCTTCACTTCACGCCTATGCAGAATCTACTAGAACCTGATTTGCCAGCCAGACTGGAATTTGCCCGTTTATGTCATACTCAGCAAAATGCCGACCCCATGTTAAAAAAAATGTTGTTTACAGACGAAGCAACCTTTACATATAGAGGTGTATTCAATTTTAGAAAGAAACATGCGTGGGATTTAGAAAATCCACACTTATCCGAACGTCATTTCCAACACGAATTTAAAATTAGCGTTTGATGTGGTCTTATTGGTAATTATGTATTGGGTACATTTGAATTACCATCTAATTTAAATGGTTAATTGTATCTTAATTTTCTTTAAACTCAGTTACCCGAATATTTAGATAACATTCCTCTAGAACTAAGACAAAACATGTTGTTCATGCGGGATAGAGCCCCGGTACACTTTTCTAGAACTGTCAGAGACTACCTATTCAGGTAGTCTAGTAGGTACCCGTTTTCCTAATTGCTGGAGAGACCCTGGGAGTTAGATGTCTTGGCCTCCTCGGAGTCCCGACTTCAATCCACTTGATTTTTGTGTGTAGGGATATGTGAAATCACTACTGTATAAGAAAGTAGCAAATACTCGAAAATAATTATGTCATAAAACTGAGAATGCTGTGGAATCGTTTCGAAATGAACAGTTAATATTTAAAATCAAACGATCGTTCAGTAAACGGGTACTGAAATGTATTGAGGTGAATGGAAATCACTTCGAACATTTATTGTCGAAAAGAGGTATATCTCTTTACTAATTCTTCTGGAATTATTTAAATACTTTCGACATTTCTAAAGACATTTCGTTTGTACTGTCTCTTAAAACGTTTATAATCGTTATTAGTGTATAATAGTTTTATATTAATATATTAATTTAAAATTATAATTTTTAAAGTTATTTTTGGGATATGCCAACGATATTTATAAAAAAGTAAAGTTTTGGGGTTAGAGGCGCATCAGCAACTGAGAAGGCTATTTAGCGACTAGACCTACAGCTTAACGTATGTTCCGAACCACGGTCATCAGTTACCGAAAACCCCGGTCAGCACTCCTCTCGGGCTATCAACCCTTGGTTTGGTGCTTAACCGAAAGTATCTCGAGAAGCCTACCGACTGGCGAGTGACCAACGTAGAAAACCTCTCAGAAGGCATCCGGCCTTACCCAACCTCGAACTGGCGTGACTGAGGGGTGATTCCTTGTCAGATTTTACACTCTTACCTAGAAACATGCACAAGAATTTTTAGAAACACTTTTTTGCCTAGTACGGGATTCGAACCCGCTCCACATTAACTGCCATAACGTAAGCCTGACGCCTTAGACACTACAGCTAATGTGGCTCCTAACAATATTTATATTAAAATTCATTGTCATTGTCAATGTTAATATCATTGACATCCCAAAAATTAATGTGCAATATTATGGTTCAATTGTGTTCTTGTTTTGATGTTGATATTGCAGCCCGTTGGCTTTTATACTCCAAATTTCCTAATTTTTGCTTTTGATAGTAGAAATTTAAACAGGTCCAAGCCTGAATAAAATGTGAGGGAAAGCAAACACAGAGGTTATGTTTCAAAAGCATAATTTAAAACGGTGCAATAAACAATTAAAAGACAGATATCTAGAAAACGGTAACTCCGAGCGACATTTGCAGATATACCTTATTTATGTAAAAAAGGTGGACAAAATCAGATTTTTATTAAAAATGCGAATACACTAAGAAGGAAAAAAGTTGTAACCTTTCAAACGTAGACAAGTATCACAGAGATTTTTTATCTTAACAAACCCCCACACTACCAAATTTCGTTTAAGAAATATACTATTTAAGAAAGCTATTGACAAAAATTGAAAATAAAATTATAACTTTAACACCCTGTATATTGGTTACTATTAACTTTTGGACTACGGTATGTTCAGTTAAATCGCAATATTTTTACTCAAAAATTTGCAGTTTTGCTGTGTACTATTATAGCGGACACCCTGTATAAAAGGCGGACCACCCCAAACGATTTTTTTTAAAGAAGCATGACTATATTTAATTTTAATAAAACAAAAATAGTTTAATGATTATACGAACCGCATTTAAATTCAACAGACCACTTTGATACCCTTGAAAATGAAGGGAAAAAATCTTTTAAAGTTGAATTTAACACTTTTTGTACATCCGTCGGGGTTAAATACTCAAAACAAAGTACATAATACAACATACAATAACTGGAACGTTTTTTTTATCTATCCTTAACATTTCAGCGAAACTCAAAAGATATACGTCAGACATATAGATTATTTTCTATCCACCTCGACCAATTAAAAATGAAATATTGATTTCAAATGTGGTAGAAAAATGTTACGGATTGGCACATGGTAAATAAAAATAAACCCTTCAAAGTACCGAAAAATTGCCGTTGACCTAGGAAAAAGTGATCGAACCCCTCGTAGACAGGTGCTACCATTCAATACTTTATATATTTTTCTGATATCTGATTCTTCAAATTTAAAACTCCGACCAGTATATACTTTAATAAAAAGAAACATATCCATCTAACACGTCAGTCAAATAATTTGGAATTTTTATTAGTATTAAACATTTTTACCAGAGATAAATAAATATACAGTTGCAATATACACAGATTGAGTCACCTCCTGATGAAGCTAAAACGGTTAGCGAAACGCGCGTCAAGGAATTAAAAAAAAATTCTTTGCTGAAAATCCTTACGAGTTTAGTGTTTCACACTACAGATTTCAATGTTGACATATAGGTTTTGCTATTGTTGAAGCTGTCTACCATCATATGTAAAAAGTCTTTCAAATTTAGCGATTTTTTTAATAAAATACAAAATTTGCTTTAATTTCAAAAAATAGTGTATGACATTTAAACACGAAGGACAATATCTGCCAAATGACCAGTTCTTGCAGCTCCACAGACGTCCACTCTGTTGCCAAAATTTTGAATGACATTTTGGCATAACCGTTCCTCTATCTCACCAGCCACTCGAATAATTTCACCCTTTAGTTCGGGAATCGGTAGTGAATTGTTCCTACAGACCTGGGTTTTCACGTAACCCTAGAGGAAGTATACTTGTCCAGGACATTTTTCTCTCAATAAATCAATTGTTTCATTAGTAGAGTGAGCTGTAGCATCATCCTGTTGGAACCACATATCCTCCAGATCAATATTATTCAATTCAGCATTCACAATTGCAACTTCACTATTTTGAAAAAAATATGGCCTAATTACACCTCCTGACCATAATGAATACCCAACAGTGACTCGTTTAGTATGCAAAGGTTTCTCATTAATCAATCGGCGGCAATTTTGTTTATTAACATAGCCACCAATTTCAAAATGTGCTTCATCTGAAAAGATGATTTTTTGAGAATAATCATCTGGTTTGTTTTTTGATGCAATTGAGAAATGCATGACGTTTTAAATGATCAAGTGGCTTTAGTTCCTGTGTTATTTCAACCTTATATGCCTTCAGAGCTAAATCCTTTGGTAAAATACGCCATGTTGTGGATTCACTGAGTCCAAATTGTTGTGAATGTCGACTAATGGACATTTCTGCATCTTCAGCAACACTTTCACGTGCCAAATCAATATGCCCTTGTGAACGACCACTACGACAATATATTGCTCTTATTTTTTCTTCAACCGAACCAGTTTCTTGAAATTTTTGAACAATTCGATTGGCAGTTCCACCACATGAACGATTGTGCAAACCGTAAATATCACGTAATTTTCTAAAAACATTTTTCACTTAACGACCATTTTGATGAAGTAATTCAACAATTTGTATTGTGTACGACTCCATTTTTATAAATGTCATACATTACACTTCTGAAATGTGACTAGACCTCGGCAAATTCACAACGCTATCTGTGTTTATTCAAGAATTAAAAAAACCGCTTAATTTCAAAGATCTGTTATTTGGGTCATATAAGAAACTACTTAAATAAATGCTTGACAGTAAAAATAGTACGATTGAATTTTTTGTAAAAAGAACAAAAATCAAAACTAAAAGATTACAGCCCCATATACTCACTCTCTCGATCATACAAATTATTTTCAAATATTATAACAGACAGAATATGAATAAAATTAAATAAACATAACCAAGATGTATAAAAACATTGAAGCTGACAACCTCGATTAACGAAACTTCCAATCAAAACTGTAAATGCACGACGAAGAAAACTCCAAAGGCGACTTGTGTGTCGCGCAGAATAATGTGCGCGCCCACTTGACTTGTATTGCTGTAATGATTCTGAATTATTTTAACAGTGGCTTCAGTACGTGTGAACAAAAAGTCAAGGTATATGCGTGAACCTTTTCTTGTGATACATTTGAACGGATTTTGTTGTAGATGTGACAAATAAACAGGCAACCATAATTAACCACAGTCGAGTCTGATAACGGGCAGGATCCGAATTCCGAACGAAATACACGGACGGATAATCGGCCGCATGAATAAACAAGAGCCGGTAACAGGAAACGCGATTGCGGACCGAAAAGGACATCGCAAACGGAGACGGGCAAATAAATCCGCGCCGAATGTTTATTCATAAATGCAACGGGACCATATTTAACTGGCTCTGGTTCTGGATTTACGCCCCACGACACTGCTACGTGTTGTACCGTCCCTCGGGAAAATTCAATTATTCGCTCCAATCACGAAAGCAGAACATCTATCGAGCCTGGATGATGGTCTAGTTATACAATGTCACTCTTTGGGTGGAGATTTCCAACTGTACAGTACAATTTTTAAAGAAGTTCTTATATTTCAGTTATACGGACATGACCATTACTTAATAGATATTCAACAATAATCAACCAAATATACAGCCAAAGCTCCTTATTCGCGGCGGATACGTTTCGTAAATATGCCGCGAATACAGAAACTGTGAATAGCGAATGGTAATTTGTACCGGATTAGAGAGGTTACGTTCCAAAGCTACAAAATTATACGAAAAAACAAATATATATATAAAGCAATTCAATGAGAGATTTATTAACAATATTTAATAATTATTATCAGGCGTAGGAAGTGATTTAAAGAATTTAGTAATTATTTCTTGTATTGACGCTTATAAAAGGTCTTTCCATTCGGAACAATTTGCCTTTAAAAAAAAAGATTTGAAGACTACAGTCTTCAATCCGTAATGTTAATGCAACTTCCTTTTTTTTTAATTGCTGGATCACGAAAATTTTTGGTAATATTGAGGTTGAAGCTGTAGGATCCCTTATTTTGTCTTCTGATTTCTTGATGGATCGTACAGGTGATTCATTGACATTAAAAAAACGTGATATGGATGCAAACGACTCGCCAAGGCGTAAACGATCAAGCATATCTATTTTTCCCTTACGGGCAATACGACCTTTTTCCGTGTAGGAACTAATTTTCCTTTTCTTTTACTCGATATTATAAATCGCGAAGAAAGCAAAAGAGACTATTCCCTCAAAATTATTGCGACGAATGACGAAGTTGAAGCAATAAAACAAAAGATTGCCTTTATCAAAAGTCATGGCGGTCATGGTCATGGTCATATCGGCGTACGGCGGAGACTTATTTGTTAAATGCCTTTCGATCAAGCGGCAATAAGACTTGTTTGTTTATAAATACTTTGATACTTGTTTGTTTTGAAAGGTAACTGATAAGTAAATACATCTAATACTAAAAATACAATATAACAATTAGTTTTGGAATTTAGACATTTTCAGCCCCAAACACAAGAAGTAGTCGCAATGTTTTAATCCGCGAATAACGGAATCGCGAATAAAGAGCTATGACTGCAAAAAAAATAATAGACCATAACAAAGACCAATGTATTAAATTTTTTAAAGATAATTAATTATAATTACTATTGATAAAAAAAGTGCAACACCCAGTATACATATTTGAAACAAACTGAACATTTTTCACAGTAGAGCATACCTTGTACACAAAAACTGATACAATGTTTGCTTATTTACCTTTATGTTGCTGTATCTGATTGCAGAAAATATGACAAAGTAACGCTTTAAAAATTTTGTATTTATCATGTTGAGATATTTTTCGTATGCTACTAAGCGAAGCAGTATTTTATTAAAAGTGCTAAAATGCCACCAGCTTATTCACCGTCCTTTCAGACAATTTTGCAAATTTGAAGAGCGATAAGCTATTTATATGAAAGCAGGTTTAAGATTTCGTCAAATAGCGAGATTGCTGAACATTGTTGCATATATCGTTATTGGGACAAGGTTGTTTGATCGACAATTTGATGGACAGCTTTAATCTTAGACTTCTTGCAGTATGAAATCGACTTAAAGGTATCAGACAAAGGAGTGATGCTTTTCTAGTAGGACTATTTTCAGGTTAACTATTAAAAGACGTTTATATGCGATAGAGATGCGTAGTTATTGCCTTCATTGGGTGCTTCCTCGTCCATCGCATCATAAGCCACGTGGCTTAGAATGGTGTCAATCTGGAATTAAACAGAACCTAGAATGGAACTCTGTTTTCCTTAGCGATTAGTCTAGATTTTGCTTACGTGGTTATAATGGACGTAAAAAGGTTAGACGTTTAGGTCGCAATGTTAGGTCGCATCTGCAATCGTATATTTTGTCAAACAGTTTAATTGTTAGAAGAGTTTGCAATAGCAACATTCGGTCTGGGTTAACGAGGTCCTTAGACGTATCGCTAATAGAACTTGTATGGAATAATATTGCTCAATTTCTTGAGCGATGTGGACAATAAGCCTACCATAAAGTACAAGAAGAAAAGATCTTCTTCTTTCTCCTGTGGTGCTACAACCCGTTAGTGAGTCTTAACCTCCTTCAACCTTCGCCTCCAACTAGATTATTCTCCAGCAGCCCCTGCTAATTTTTGATGTGCAGTACTTCTTTAAGATCTCTTCTTACATTGATCTGTCATTGTATATTTGGTCTACCTCTTTTTTTATTACCCCTATTCGCCCCTCCCTGATTTTCCTTGGTATTTGGTTTTCTGACATTCTCGCCAGAATGCCCATCTGAGTAGCTGAACCCTCACATAGTCTATAACATCCAGATCTTTGTACAACTGCTTGAGTTCGAAGTTATACCTAATCCTCTAAGTTCTATTGTTAAACATCCTTTAAAAAGTACTCTTCTTACTCTTGCGGTACTAAAAACTACCGCAAGCATTTCTTCTGTTTTCTTTATGAGGGTCTACGTCTCACAGCCATAAGTGACTACTGACCGAATGAGTGTTTTGTAGATCCTAACTTTCGTGTTTCTTTGAATAACTTTGGATTTTAGAATAGAATGTAGGGAATAAGAACCTTTGTTACCAGAAGAAAACATAGATTATCTATTACAATCCGCACCCTCACCGAAAATTTTATTTAAACATAAGTGGAATGTCTTGATTTGTTATCATAATATAATAGAGGTGCACGTAAAAATTAAAAAATCACTTCAATACAATTTATTTTTCATAGCATTGCATCTTTATTGTTCTCCAATAAATCTTATATTTGAATCTAGCATTGACTAGCATTTTGTGAAAATTTGAACCATCAGAGAATATATGAATCATTTTCTGAATATTTTCAATTTGACCACTTTTTTAATGCAACAGGTACGTAAACAGTAAAACTAATTTCATTGCAACCTTTAAGAAATTTTGTCGAATGAACAAAAATGAACTTCGTAAAATACAGTGAATTGGAATAATATAATTTTGTAAAATATCCTGTACATAGTATTTGCCATTCATTTCTACATATATTCACATAAAAATTTACGCCAAAAAAACCATTAAAATTTATTTATTTGAAAATGTACAACTTTCGAATCTTTCGACATGACTCTTTCGAAACAAGTATTTCTTCAATTACCTCTGTAACTCTTTGCATATTATACGAGGGTAAATCAAATATATATTGGAATTTTACAGTTACTTTCCTCAGACAATCACGAGCTTCACTTCTCGGACTGTCAGTATATGTCGTTGCAGGGCAATGTATTAGGAGTGGGGGAAACGCTCGGTGATTTTTTTCATTCAGTTCTTTTGTCAGTACAGTCATGAGTGAGCAACAGGTTCCACCGTCTGTTGCGCAACGGGTTATAATAAAATTTTTAACCAAGGAAGGCGATAAACCATCCGAAATATCAACTCGGTTGAAGGTTCAGTATGAGAACGATACCCTGTCTAAGTGTTTGGTTGGGCCAAGAAGTTTAAGATTGGATGAGAAAGTGTGGTAAATGTAAGTCATAATCGATGTCCCAGGTCAAGTGTCACTGCTAACAACATTGGTGCATTAAAGGTGGGTATTAGGTTTAGAAGTGCTTAAACAATGATCAGAAATCATCTTGGCTTCAAAAAATCTATGCCCGATGGGTTCGGTTTTGTTGAAGAAAAAACTGGAGAATATGCACTGAAAAACCCTTGAACACCCTCCATACACTTGGAGGCGTACGATTTGACTGCCATCACGTTGTTGAGGGCTGCGTGCGCAATTGGCTGATGACCCAAACTCAAAGTTTCTACGAGTAAGGAATTCACAAGCTTCCAAGCCGCTGGGAAAAATACGAAGAGCGTGGAGGAAACTATATCGAATCGATGATCAGTAGTTTTTTGTATTGTTTTATAAATAGTAAATATGTATAAAACAATTCCGCTTTATATTTGATTCACCCTCGCACAAATTTGAATATATTTTTATGAAAGCACACCCAAATTTAAACATGCCTCTCAAAAGCTGTTGTAGAATGTATAATTATTGAACATTTTTAAAATCCTTTAACGTAAATGGTTATACTTGGTGTTAGTAATAACGGAATACCTTCAGAATTCAAATATATACTGAAGAAAAATGTGGCAAAGCAGCCAATCATTCGATCTATCATATCCCAGATATGGCTTATAGAATATGGAATTGATGTTGGCCTTTTCTAGAAATGCCAATGTAACATCTGCAACATGAGGTGAACCACTGTTTTCTTGAGATGTAGCTGGGAACAGTCTCGGTGAAAGGAGTAAAGGGAAAACCGATGAATAACACAGAAAATATATAAATTCATAAGCAATTATGTGTGAATTAGAAATTCAAAATCAGAAATATTTGAAGCCAAAGATGATTTAAGAGGGCGAGGCATTCTGATCATATTGAACATAATAACGAATGATGTAATGAAAGACAGAAAAGCTAAAGTAACAATACTACCAAGAAGATACAAAATTATGGAAGTAACTACACTACACAAAATAAAAAAGATATATCTGATAATATAAAAAAAGGTATATACAAAGTAATCTGGAAATATGGAATAAAGCGCTACAAAAGTGGAAATTATAATAAAAAATTGGAAAAACGAAAATTATTATCAGAGGCAAACAAGTTCAATATGAGCTGATCAAACTAAATTATGAGAACTAGTAAATAAGTTTAACAACCTGGGCCTACCAGGTGTGGCGGTGAATAATTCTTATTTTTTTTAGAGATGGCGTCAGAAACAAGGGTCCGTTCACAGTCTAATCTCCTATGACATTTTATGGCTACCACAATGCCTTTCAAAACGCCATTGATGTTTAAATGATTTCGAGTTGGCGTCATATTTTTTTTGTGTGGTAAACATGTCGAGTTTTGAGTCAAATACGGAGTATTTGCAGCATGTACTGCTTGCTATTCTTGTTTAATCAAAAGAAAAACGTGAGTGAAAACCGTCGTATACTTTTGGGAACTTACGGTGACATTGGCTTAGACGATTCAAAAGTGATGCCCACTTGAAAGCATTGTTGGAAGAAGACAGACATCAATAGCAGAAAGGTTAAAAGCTGGTCGCAGAACCATTTGTGATCGCCTGCATGCCATGGGAAAGATCCAGAAGGCAGAAAAATGGGAACATCGGCTGAACGACAGACAGATGGAAAAGCGAAAAACGGTGTCCGAAGTTTTGCTTTCTCGGTATGAAAGAAAGACTTTTTGACGTCGGATCGTAACTGGAGACAAAAAATGAATATATTTGGAGAACCCAAAACCCAAAAAATAATAGGAGGGCAACCATCAACATGGACCGCGAGACCGAATGGCTTTAAAAAGAGGAAAATGTTGTGTATTTGGTGGGATCAGAAGGATGTCGTGTACCAAGAACTTCTGAGCTCAGGTTAAACAGCTAATATCACTCTGAATCATGCATTGATCGAAAAGCGACCAGAACTGATTACAAGACCCGGAAAAGTAATTTTGCACCACGACAACTCCACATCAAACACAGCGAAAGTTGGTCAGAGACACCATTTCTGAACTTGGCTGGGAACTCTTGCCCCACCCGCCGTACTCATTAGACTTAGTCCCTTCCGCCTACCCTTTGTTTTCATCGATGTCTCACACACTTTCAATTAAACACATTACGGATATGTACGGTTTACCTTAAAACATGTACGGGTTTTCTGGAAGGGCATCCACAAATTGTCAGAAAGATGGGAAAAATGTGCAGCTAGTGATGGCGCATACTTTGAAGAAACCATTTTTTACCTTTTTCCCAAATTAAACGTGTTTTTTTTAATCTTAAAAGTTATAAACCGCCACAACTGGTAAATACCCATAAAAGTAGACATAAATTAAATAATGGAGAAAGCAAATAGATTACAATACACTTAATAATATAAAAACAAGGACGAAGGACATATCAGCAAAAATAAATAACTACTCATATAAAAAACCTTTAAACCAATACTCACATACGGTAGTAAAAGTGAGTTACCAGCAGCACAACCAAAAAGTAGCAACAGAAATGATAAAATTAGAGCTATTAAAGGCATACCAAGAAAATACAATTAAGAACAAAACTGCATGGAAAGAGTTAAAGGTGGAGCCGATAATTAAGAGTACAGAAAGGCAACATTTAAAATGAACTGATCACATTGTAAGAATGGACCACCAAATACAACCGAAATGAATGTAGCTAACAAAAACACACAAGAAAAGACCAGTAGACAGCCCGAGTAATAATGGCAAGGAAAAATTGAGGTAATATTTGTTCATGAATTAAATGTACACGTTTCAACATATTTAAGTAAAGAAGGCTGTTTTAATCAAATATTTTTAATCGACAAATCAATTTAGTCACCAAATCAATTTAACCACCAAATCTTTTTCCACATTCAGATTAAGAAATTGATTATTGCTCTTTCAGTTATGGGTCTACAGTTGAAAACTATTGTTACATAAAATATTAGCAAATTTCTTCAGGGATAATATATTTAAAAACAATTTCACATAACTCAAAAAAATAAACGAAAAAGAATTCGCATGCTTATTCGCTCTCCCCTTATCCAATATTTTTTTTAAAGATCAAACGAATACGTCATATTCACATGCACCCTCACCACCGGCACTGTCGTCCTCCTTCCCCCCACCTACGTTCTTTCCCCGAGGGACCGATGCCTAGTTCGGTCCTGTGCCAGCAACAGCGTTCGGGCCTTTGATATTGAAATATGGCTCGCCTTCTATATGTATGTTGTTTCCCGATATAATTGAGATTCGTAATACGGTTTCCGATTCCAGTTTACGTTTATTCAGTCGCGTAGTATTAACACGCGCGTGAGCCTGTTCTAATTATTTTTTTTAAATTTTTTTACGGATTGATATTTCTTTCACCACAAGCCAATGAATGCATATCATGTTTTTCGATATATCTGAATTTTAAATAGAGTACAAAACAAAATAATTGTCGCGATATTTTTTTGAAGCACCAAAAAATACTAAATATTCTAAATATCAATCTCTTTCAAATTTGAAAGCATTATTTTACAATTCTAAATTAAAACATAAATAAGATTTTTGATGATATCCAGTAATAAAATGTTGATTCATCGGATTTTCTTTTTTAGAATGTATTTATTTCAATAAGTGATATTCTTGTAGTTCCTTTCTCCCAAACATACTTATCATTTTTTAAAAGAAGCTTAACATTAAATATTGCCACGAATGGTGAAAAGTGTTCTTAAATTTCCGAGTATCAATCCATTCGCTCTGTGAAAGGTCACGACGTTTCGCCAAAATATTATTTGGCATTCTCAAGTGAAAATATCTGACGTAATCATCATATGGTCATAGTATTATCATCATCATTCAGCCATTGTCCATCCACCGCAGGATAAAGGCCTCTTCAGCATGCTTCCAACTCGCGAAGTCCTGAGCTCCCCTTTGCCATTCGGGTCCAATATAATTGATGACGTCATCAGTTCATCGTGTTTTCCGTCTTTTTCATTGAAGTTTATGATCAAGCGATATCCATCCCAGGTTTGTTTTGGTTCATATGTTGTCACATCATCTCGCTATATGGCCTGCCCATCTCCATTTCAATTCCTTTACTCTTTCAATTATATCACACACTTTCATTTGTCATCAAAGATTTTGATCTTAAAGGCTATGTTGAGCCCGCCAAATGCCTGCCAGCTACATTTAACACACCGTTCCACATCCGTTGAAATTCTCTGCCCAAGGTGAAATTCTCTGCTCAAGATGTTCCACAGTATGGTGTTCTACAAGATCCAAATCCCTCCCCAAAACAGAAATTCTTCTATCATCGGCAAATTTATCGAATAAGATGATCTGACATTTTTTCAGGTTTATTCTCAAGTCAAGTGATTTTCCCGCCCTTAGCAGCTCTTTTTGCAGCGTTTTGCGAATGGAGAAAAATATCATTTGCGAATCCAAGATGACTTAAAAATGCACCATTGATTTTTATTCCATCCTGTTCCGAATTCAGATTACGAAATACCTCTTCAAGGCAGATTGAGAAAAGAACAGGCTATATCGAGTCACTCTGCCGTACACGCCATTCCACATTGTTTTTATCTTCAAGATCATCCATGTAAATTGTTGGTGTAGCTTCATCATACATGTATCCCAGTAGGCGAGCCCAGTACCTCAGTTAAGCAATGTATCCATTATGGTTTGCCTTAAGATTGAGTCGAATGCCCTTTCATAATCGACAAAAGCCAATTACAGCGGCATAATGTATTTATTGTGTATTTCTATGGCCTGTTAGATAACCTGGATGTGTTCCATCATACTGAATCCACTTCTGAATCCGGCTTGCTGTCTTGTTTATGCGTTTTTCAGTGCTCTTAATATTATTTTACTTGTTATCTTGGCCTGTAGTTTTTTTAGATCTTCCTGTGCCCCTTTCTTGACCAAAATAATGAAAAAAATTAAAATGCTAATTTTATCATGAAACTCAGTATATGGGTTTAAAATAATATTCCGAACAACTTTTTCTAATAACCTTTTTCGATATATTTAACGCGAAGCAAAATATTCAGGATTGACCTTGTTTCGTAGTAGGCTGAGTTTAAAGTTCAGGTTTCAGTTTCAGACCCATCCACCTGTATGACTGTGTAAAAATTCAAATCTGTATTCCTTCAAATAACTATATAATATATATATATATATATATATATATATATATATATATATATATATATATATATATATATATATATATATATATATATATATATATATATATATATATATATATAATGGAACTTTCACTATCCACCACCCGTGACCCGTCCATTACCCTAGACGAGATATACTGGAAAAAAAAATATATATATATATATATATATATATATATATATATATATATATATATATATATATATATATATATATATATATATACATATTCACTATGTGGAAGTTTTTCGGCGAATACCATTAGCATAACACTGTCCAGTCCTTGTAAAACATTACGATAGTAAATGTTTTAATCCCAAAATAAACTGCTTTAATATTCCCAAATTACGGTTTCAGTTTTTTCCTTTCATCAAATTTTAATCTAATTTTGTTTACGCTTGACACTAAAAAGATTATACACGACCGGGTGGCAAATTCTCCGTAATAAACCGTTTATTCGCGAAAAGGCTCTAACCTAAGCAAAAGAGTCTTAATCCACTCGGATGGTGTCGTAACCGTGCTGCCGGTTCTCTCTGGCGTAGCTTCAAAGGACTGTGGCGCTTTGGTGGAAGAGAGCCCGAACCGGCGAAGTGTGCAGACTGAACCGATCAAAGAAGTTTCTGTAAATTTCTCCTTGTTTTAACCGACACTATATTACCTTTTGACCTAAACAATTGTCCTTGAGGCTTTGGAAGGTCAGTTGCATAATACATACACTTTTCCCTCATAGAATATTTCCAATAACCTTTGCTTTTCTTCCTAACTTCATATTTTCTTTTCATATGAATCATTTCAAAATGTTCCTCATTATATTTATAAGTAAACGAGGGTGGTTTGAAAATTTCCAGCCTTAACATATAGATGGTGTAGCTCGTCAAAAATATTCTAGTAGTATGGGCATGCGTTGATAACCTTGAAAATTATGTCAGTCGATGTTAGTGTTTTTTAAAAATGGAAATTATCGAATAGTGGGTCATCATAAAATTCCTGCATTTAAAAGGCAATACACCTATGCAAATTAAAGCCGAGATGGATATTGTTTACGGAGACTCTGCTCTATTATTTCCCACCGTAAAATTTTGGGCTGCTGAATTTAAACGTGGTCGTATTAATATAGCTGATGATGAACTTTCGGGACGGCCAAAAACTGCAATCACTATTGATAACGTTCAAAAACTTCACCAAATGGTCCTAGAAAACCGTCGAATTAAGGTGCATAGCAGAAGCTACGGGCATCTTAAAAGTACGTGTTGGATGTGGCGATTACTCACTCCTGTTGAAGCAGTTTAAGCAAAATAAGTCGCAGTGTTGGCATCGATTAATAAATGTAGATGAAAATTGGATACACCACTACACTCCTGAAACCAAGGCACAGTCGAAAGAGTGGACTGCGAAAGACTGCGAAGACTGTCCCAACGGTCGGGAAAGTGATGGCAACTGTTTTTTGAGATAGTAATGGAGTTGTGTTAATCGACTATCTTGAAAAGGGAAAAAAAATAACAGGGGCATACTACGCATCATTACCTGACAAGTTTAAGGCAGGAATTGCGGAAAAACTGCCGCATTTAAATAAAAAAAAAGTTTTGTTCCACCAACACCACGCACCGTCTCACATTTCAGTAGTCGTACTACTTCACCTACCGTATTCACCAGAGCTGGCCCCCAGCAACTATTTCTCTTTTTTTGGCTGAAAGTTTCGTTCGGAGGACAGAGATTTTCATAGAATGAGGAGGCCATAAGATTCGTAAATGACTATTTTACCGAACAAGATGTCAACTACTATTTGAACGGATTAAAGAGATCACTTGTTGTACGTGACTTCATATGTCTTAAAGCTACAACAAAACAGTTAAATGTATATTGGTTCACGTTCAATACTTTTAGACTTGGGTGTATCTCTGATTTCGATTCATTAACAAGTTTTCAGATTTAATAATTCGCGAAAAGTCACGGTCATTTAGTTTTTGATACTATAATAATCAACTTAAGACCTCTCTTTGATTCTAACTAACTCATGATCTTTATCATCATCATCATCATCATTCAGCCATTGTCGATCCACTGCAGGATGAAGGCCTCCTCAGCATGCTTCCAACTCGCGTGGTCCTGAGCTTCCCTCTGCTACTCGGGTCCAATATACTTGATGATGTCATCCGTCCACCGTGTTTTCGGTTCTCTTCGTGGGCGTTTTTGATCAAGTGGTATCCATTCCAGGATTGCTCTGGTCCATCTGTCGTCGCATCGCCTCGCTATATAGCCTGTCAACTTCCATTACAATTCCTTCACCCTTCCAATGATGTCACAAACCCTCGTTTGTTCTCTGATCCATATGCAGGTCTTTCTGTCCCGCTTTGTAATACTAAGCATATACCTTTCCATTACCCTTTGTGTTACCCGAAGTTTTTAAGCTGATTGTGATGTGAGTGTCCATGTTTCACTCCCGAATGTCCAAATCGTCTACTAAAATAGAAATTCTTCTGTTAACAGCAATTTGTTGAACATAACCTGACTCTTTTTTAGGTTTATTTACAAACCAAATGGTTCTCCTGTCCTTTGCAGTTCTTGTATGTGTTTTTGTGGCTCATCTGGGTCTTGTGAGAGGAGAACAATATCATCTGAGAATCAAAGATGGCTTAGGTATGCACCGTTTTTTTTTTGAGATCTAAGATCTTTAAAATAATATTATCTATTAAATAATTATCTCGAATAATTCAACTAGCTGAAAGGCACCCTTAAATTGTTTGAGGAGCTGTTTTGTGAAGAAAAACAACAAAACAACTTAAGTAGAACATTAAAATGTTCTACTGAAAATCATTTTCCAGAAAGTAAAAATTACCGCCACAAAGGGAACCTTTAAGGCGGTTTGGTTTGACCTCCCATTTCGAGAAAAAGAACGGAAAATCGAGGAAAAAAAGCTCCCAGTTCGTGTCTGCATCCTTCAGCGTGCGCCTGTCCGCGCCGTCCGGACCAATGACTCCGGTCGATGAGGCCGCTCCGGGTCCGCCCATGTGTAGATCGAGTTATCGCGCGTTTCGCTTTGATCTGCCCGCCGATTTTCCTTAACTTCGCATAAACTTTCCGCATGGGCCATTTGACGGGGACCGTTTCCCAAGAAGCCGCCTATTTCTCTTCCTCTTTTTTCTATCTCTTTTTTTCTGCAGCGTGTATGTTATTCGCGCCGAACTTACGGTTCCTAAAAGGAAAATATTTGACCTTGTCAAACAGAAAAGTTCGAGGAGTTTTAGTTGTAGTTCAGCATAATACTGAATATTACAATTGTCGTTTTTTTATTAGATTTGCATAACGAAAGAAGAAAATTTGTTAGAATGATTTAGCTCTGCTTTTTTTTTATTGAGTTCATTGTGTTCATTTTAGTTTTCTTAATAATGGCAACGTCGTGTTTATTTCGATCTATCGGAATTCGGTTTTTGTTACACTGGCCTCTTATAGTATTATTTGAAAATAAATTATATTTTGTAGTTATTTATCGCAATAATTTTTCACATGTTTTATAACACGTTTTAAACGATTCACGTCACATTAAGAAACACATGATTAACTGTTTTATTAAATTAACTGTTCAAGGAACATTTTTCTTTAAAATGATGTGAAGAATCGTTTATTGAATTTATGAAAGTATTTGGTTGTTTGTTACAAAAATTAAAAAATAGTCAAAAATACACTAATATTTCTAAATTATACAATACTTCATAAATGATTTTTATGATCTTTACCTCAGTCTTCGTGGAAACACGTTTCTTCAGACTCATGTTATTTGGCCTTGTGGTTTTCAAGAAGAGAACGTAAGAACAGTGTCGGCGCGTATTTAAATAATATTTTATTGTCAACTTGGGGAAAATCGGTTTATTAAATATCCAATTAATCACTTTTATGTGACATTATTCTTTATTGAAACATATTTTTACATAATGGATAATTAACATTTTATAAAATTTTTTGACTACGCCACTGAGCGTTTTTCATTAAAATTCTACGTCGGTGTCAGCGGCACTCTGTCGCGTTTTTGTTATTGGCGGTACGGCGTCTGCGACACAAAAACAATACCTGCTCGGTGACGGAAAACTGTTTTGTTACAAGGGGGAAGGGTTAGCGGAAAAGCGCTCCCACCATCCTCAAACGCTCGGCATTGTTACTGAACAGATCGTGGTTGCATTTTTACTGATTCTGCAGGGAAAAAAATGAAATGTAGAACAATAATGACTTAGGGGAGGACAGATTCTCAATCGATCGATCGATTCTCAGTCGATAAAAGAAGCGAGAATGAAGACATGATGGTTGCGGCATTTTCTTGATGGAAACCCATACTAAATTGTATAAATAAAACCAAGTTGTTTAATTTCCATTTAAAATTTTCCCCAAAACATAACACGTTTCGCTACACTATATCTTCTTCGGACAAAATGTCAAAGAATGTTTTTGTTATGTTTCGATTTTTATTAAAAAGTGAACAATTTGTAAAGATAAGACACCGTTATTTTGCAATTTTATAAGGTTAGACTTATATTAGGTTAGTTTTATAGGTTTTGTGAGGCTTTGTTAGAAGAGAGGTTAAAAAAATAACCCCCAAACAATTCAACATGTCGTGGATAAGATACAACAACAATTATATGAAAATGAGACTTCAAATATTAATCAAATCGCGACAATTTGCAAAAACAGCTAAACAAAGTATAACTTGACTAACAGCAATTAATAATTAATTAAAATTAATTCAGAAAAAATAAACAAATCAGATAAATCCTGATATGAAAAATCTTATAGAAGAACGTCATATTTCATGATGTTGTAGTATGTTAATTTCAATCATATGAAAAAATCACTGGTGACCCATCAATATTGCGGGCTTCTCAACAGACATTAGGTTTTAGCAAGACTAGCTATTGGCCTGATTGAGGTTATGTTAATTGTGAATAATGGATTATAAAGAAACGACAATAATAAAAACGAAAATTATGGTGAAATATAACAAAGGAATATAAGTCATATTTAAAAATTGTTGTGAACGTATGTTCGTAACAATTGTAAGAAATATTTTTATTTAGTATTTATTTTTAAGACATCGGTTTCATCTCAAATAAAACGATAGGTCTGTCGTTTGTTTAGAAGGTCTGTTAGCATAAAAATGTAAGAAATATGTTTGTTTAATTTACGTCTTCCGGTCTCTTGTCCCATCTCAGGCAAAACGATAGTTTTATCGCCTTTTTCTTGGTAAAGATGGTTTTTATCACATTGGACCAGATGCCGACTACATTCCATTTTTCGCTAAAATTGACAATGGGTTGGGTTGTGTTTATACTCAATATAAGTTCGCTTATTCTATCTAATAGCTTGGATAACACTTAATGGTAGTTAACTGCCAGATGTTTGATAATGGTGGGGCATCTTTAGAGATGGCTTCATCTTCAGTATTTGAAACCAACATTTTCATTTATACTGTGAACGAGTGAAGTATTGTGTCGTTCCCGAATAATTCCAGGGGTGAGTGTATCACTGAACACTTTGTTATCTATTAACTTTTATTAGTTGTGAGTGTATCACTGAACACTCTGTTATCTATTAACTTTTATTAGTTGTGAGTTTATCACTGAACACTTGGTTTCTATCGATTTATATAAGTTGTCAGATGTATTTAAAACTCTATTATCTTTATTATTTCTGTTTAATAATTTCATTATTATTAAATGATTACCATGAAAGTGAGTTTTTCACTGAACGCTTTGTCTTCTAGTATTTTAGTAGTTTCGATAAGTATTTAAATATTACTTCTATTTATTTTTCTCACAGAATACTGTTCTGATCATTATCAAATATTCAAGTACAATTGAATTAAATCTGTCACTGTCCATCTTAAATAATATTTAAAACAGTGTTTCTTGATTAATGTTTTGATCAATATTAAATGATTTCTATTTAAGTGAATATCCAAACATTGTTTGAGTAGTGGCATCAGCATATTGATATGACTTATGATTTAATTGAGAGGGAGATCTATGGTATTGTCGCGTGGTTTTCCCGCAATACCATGAAGTGGGTAAATGCTGTTTTGCTTTTCTAGTATCTGAAGCGGGTATATCGCGAGTTTGCCCTTTGTGCCCATTACACAACTCAGTACTAGAGGTTACACCGTAGGGTGTAGTTGGATTATCCATTATGTTTTGGTTTGCTCTTTGGGTGGGTATCTCGTGCGGTTTTCCCTTGATACCCCGTTCATACCCGAAGCTGGCACTGTTGCGTGTTTGCCCCTCAGTGTCAGGAACAGTACCCAGTTTGATATTTGATTATTGGCCGATAATAGTATCATGGTTTGAGTTATGTAGAGAGTCTCTATCTGAATACATGTTGATTGCTATCATGCATTATAACTGAGGTTATAATAAGTATCTCTCGTTACGAGTGTGAACAGTCTAGTATTAAAATATGATTTGTATATAGAGAATAGTTTGATGGATTCGGAGTGTTCAGGGTTACTTTATTTCCAGGTAGTTAAAACTGCAATGCTTGAAAGCCACCACCGTGCTGCTCAAACTCATATACCCAACTAGCCGCCCAGTTAGAGCAATTCTAGTTAAGCCATCCCAGTTAATATTAGGGAGATATGTATATCTATTTCTATATTATATATGTTTATTTAAAAAAAAGAAAAAATCCTTTCATTCTTTTGTCGTATCGTTACACAATCACTCGTAAAATTCCCAATCGCTTATAAAATTAAACGAAAACCTACTCTTCAACCAGGCAAGACGGAAAAATTTGGTGTAATTTTGCTGGGATGTTTTAGTGCATCCACCATATAGTCCATACTTTACACCCTCTGACCATGATATATTTAGAGCTTTGTAGATATTTGCAAAGACTGATTTATTAGGTCCTCCAAAACTTACTTCTCCAATTCTCGGCAATACAAACTGAGTCTGAAGTAGAGAGTATTATCTTTCTCTCTTCCTTTAGCCACTTTACAGGTGTCGAATCCTTAATCGAAAAAAACTTGATGGTTTTGATGTGATAAAGACTGATTGAGGTTTTCTCGACTTCCTCAAGAGATTTGAAGCGGCTATCAACCAGGTGATGTTGCAGGGACTAGATGAGATAAATACCCAAGGAAGCCAAGTCTGCAGAAAAAGCCGGGTGCGGGGAAAATCTCCTAGACGAACTCAGTGATAACTTTTAGAGTTTTTTTGTTCTATGTGGCCGTGTTTTCTCGTGAAGCAAAATGACTTCCCTTCTTCCTTTTCCAGTATAATACCTTTTTTCCTCCGGAGCGTCACTAACATTAATTAGTTACTGTTGATAACAATAAGCAGTGCCCGTGTGACCAGATTAACCAACTCATACAGACGATGCCCAAGTCATAATCCTACCATGTACACAACACCTTTTTGGCGAGGGCATTTGGTCTTGATTGATGGTTCACTAAGATTAACCTACGACATTCGCCCCTTTGGATTACCCTAGAGGATTCACTTTTCATCACAAGTCACAATTTTATGGAGAAAGGTCTTTTATGAATCTAGAGACTAATATCACAACACTATCAAAGCGTCTATTCTTATTCTTAGCTATGAGCTCACAGAGGATCCAACGACTCTCCTTTCAAATTCAAATTTAGTTTAACTTGTGCAAACATTCATAAATAACTTGCAGTATTACTCCGAGTTTCTGACTGAGCTCTAGCAGTGCAGGATATGGACTTTCTGCCAACAATGTTAGCAGTTACTTCCTTCACTTTTTTAGCTCTCCCAGCTATTCTGCATAATTGAAATCCACATTTCCAGTTCGAGATTGCTAGAACTACTTCTTATAAGTCTTATATGAAACAGCATCATCTCCCAAAATTGTATAAATCATCTCCTGAACTTCTCCAGTATTTTTTTTTCACTTAAAAGCCAAAAAAGGCAGTTCTTCAAATATTGCTTACTTTTAACTTACTTTTCAGGTTATATTTACAATAGGCTCCTATATTGTGCCTCGTCTTGAATCTAAAAGTGTGTGTGACGTGTTAAAATAACTATAGGGCGGGAAAAAAATTGATTCAAATAAATCCTGCAGTCGATAAAGAGTAATACATAGTAACAGGAACTTAATACATTCAAAGTAGATTAAAATTGTATTATTAACTAAGAGTTGCTTTCCAAAGAACACTGATTCTATTAGGGGAATCGGAAGGTAATGTCATTTCTGGGCATATCAATATTTGTTTATCATATACCGGCTGATTGTGTACTTCCAAGTCGTGCTAAAGACATTTTAAGATTAAAGTAACGTTTTACTTGCAAATAATTAAATCTTTTTTTTGCAGTTTTTGGGTGAAAGAACCAGCCAAATACCAAAAGAGGTACATATCCGGCATGGTATGCTTTTTGAGTTTCACAAGGGTAGTAACACAACAGTTGCTACCAAAACCATATGTGATGTTTATCCAAGTGCATTGGACGTTTATAAACTAACTTAACCAACCTTGATCGACCATCCAAGAATATTTGCAGCAGATTGGTAAAGTAAGCAGAGCAGGTGTTTGGGTTCCGCATAATCTACCCGAAGAAAACAAAGCTTACCGATCCACCACATGGAACTTATTGCTTCAACGGCACAATACAGAAGCGTTTTTTGATCGCTTGATCACCGGAGACGAAAAATGGGTCCTGTATGATAATCCAAAACGCAAAAGACAGTGGCTCTCTCCGAATGAATCGCCACATGCCATTAGACGAAGTACTTCTAAGCCAGGTTTATATCCCAAAAAGGCGCTTTTGTATGTTTGGTGGAGTATTCGCGAAATTCGCGAGTATTCGCAAAATTTTGAAGTGCTGAAACTTGGACTAACCGTGAATACAGACCTTTACTGTAAACAATTGGATAGAGTTAATCAATATTTAATTGAAAAGTGTCCAGCGTTTATCAACAGAAAATGCGGTATTCTGCAACACGATAATGCAAGACCGCACTGCGCAAGACGAACCTTGGAAAGAATTAATGAATTGGGGTGGAAGTTACTGCCTCACCCACCATGCACGCCCGACATTGTACCATTGGATTTCCATTTATTCCGATCACTACAACACTTCCTATGTGGCACTAGATGGCAAAAGGTTATTGATAACGAGGGTGATTGCATCATTGATTAAAAATATAAACTTGTTAATAATTTATTTGTTTGAATTTAATGTAAAACAATTAATTTTCTGTTCTCCTTATACTAAAAACTGCTCCATAATTGACGAAATTACCAAGCAATCGACATACATAGACTGTATTGACCTAACTTACACTAACACCTGGTCACATGTTCATATATTCTCTGCGAAAACTGTTTAGCTTGAATGTCTGAGTGTATCCAACGTACAGCCCAGAATTTGCACCATCAAATTACTATCTGCCTATTTACAATTTTACTGCGTATTAGTGCTTCATTAACAAGTCCTCGGATGACTATAGAGAATAATATTTCTGTCGGTCACCTAACAAATTTCAAATTTATTCAAAACAGGCTTAGAACACGACAATTATAAAAAATTGTAGTTTTTAATGCATTCTTTTATCCATTTAATCAATATAAATGAATCACGACATAATACCGTAAATAAAAATAAAAAGAGAATATGAATGAAGACAACTTTTTGTCTTCCTGTTTATACAATTCAGTTTTATTTATCCTTTTTCCTTCGCTAGTTTTTTTTCTTACAAAACGAAATTGCGTCGAAAGGAAAATAACGTTAGTCTTTACGTTCGGTTCTAAACGACCGTTGCCTCGTAACAAATTCCTTTTTCTGATCCGGCTTAGTTACCCGATTCTATTTTACATTTGTACCCCGCCGACGTTTCGAAATCCTTTTTCCTCCTCCGTTTGACGATTTTCCACTCTCACTTTCCGCATTTACGCAAATCGACTTACGCCTTAAATCTAGGATGGATTATTTACTACCAGCTGGATTTTTTCTTGCATAAGAAGAAACATACTTAATGTATTAGAAGTCCATTTCCTGCACTTAAATAATCAAATACGAAAAGAGAACAAATAAAACTGCTGTTATGTCTGGAAGATTCATTTTAGTAGAAAAGTTGATAATAAGATGGACATTTGGTGTGGATAATGTGATTTGGTAGAGACGATTTACTCGTATAATCAAATACATTATAAGATATGAAATGGTATAAAAATTGTAGCTGGTGTTATTGTAATTGAAACTAGACGTTCCAGCAATATTCCGCACCTACACATTCGGCAAAATTTGCTTAAGATGGATGTAAAATGAACTATATTGGTTAAATACGATTTAGATTGTAGCCAAGCTTAAATTTTTTAGGATATTTTGTGCGAAACAAAATGAAATACAGAGTTCAAATTTAAATGAGTTTAAAGGTGACTTAAAGATACGATAGAGGCGACAATATTATCATGAAAGACTAGAAGAAATATATGATCAATTGACTATGGTTTTGGTTTGACACGTTTTGACATTTCTGAAAAATGGACAAAATTGAAGTTCGAGCTGAAGTTTCTAATTATATAATATTACAAAATTGAAGTTCGGATCAATTGAACAATGATGTTCAAGTTAAACGTCCACAGGTGATCAAAAAGAAAAAAGTGCTGTTTTACCACAAGAATGCGCCTGTCCAAATAAATAAATAAATAAATACACACTTTATTTAGCATATGCAGCTAATAGTAACAAAACAAAATCACCATACGAAAAAAAAGAAAGAAAAATTCTAAAAAATCTTAACAAAAGAAAATACAATCAAAAGGCAATAACCAACATTGTTCAAATGATAAAACACTCTATTGCTGCAAATAATAATTTAACAGTCTATTAAATACATGCACATTAGGAGAGCTCCCTATGTGGGCGGGCAAAGCATTGAAGAGACAAACACCTTCCCAAAACAATGTCTTCTGGAGAGCAGTAGTTCTCACAATTGGTACATCATAATTGTTCTTAGAACGGACATCGTAAGAATGCATATTTACTCTTTGTACCAAAAAATTATTCAAATAATGGGGCAACAAATTATGTTTTATTTTATATATCAGTCGAATGTTAGCCCCTTCAAAGGCCCGTGCAACTGAAAACCAATCCAATGACCGCAACATTACCTCTATCGGTGTATACCTATTACAGTTCAATAGTACACGCATAGCCTTGTTCTGCTGTATTTGAAGTCTACCAAAAGTCTCCTTATTACATGATATCAGCACAGACATACAATAGGTAACATGGGTAAAACTATAGTATTATATACAAGCCTCTTGGACTATGGTGATAAATGTGACGATATACGACTAAAGAACCCTATTTTTTCCCAATCTTTCTACATAGATAACTGACATGATTACAAAATGTTAGCTGAGGATCCAACAGTGCTTCTAAGTATTTAATTTCATTTACAATTTCAATATCACAATTATTTATATTTATTTTTAACCCTAACTCATTAAATCTTTTGCAGTTTGCTTTAGACCCTATCACCATGCACCTTGTTTTCAGTTCGTTTAGTTTAAGTTTATTTTTGCATAGCCATCTAAATAGTATTGCCAGTTCACTATTCAATGTTTCAACCATCTCAGGCAAATTATACCCAGGCACAGATATGAGAGTATCATCCGCAAAAAGACTAATAAAACATTTATCCAATATTGTAGAAATATCATTGATATATATCAAAAATAGCAACGGGCCCAAAACACTACCCTGAGGAACTCCCCACGTACTTTCCCTCTTTGCCGACACTTTTCCCTCAACCCTCGTCCTATGATGCCTGTCTGTTAAGTAACTCTTGATCCATTTAAAGGCTTTCGATCTTACACCATAACTTAATAATTTTTTACACAGTATATCCCGGTCAATAGTTTCGAATGCTCGCTTTAAATCTATAAATACACTAAGCACAGTTTTTCCGACCTTTATATCGCTCCTCCATGTTGCGCAGACATACTGAATAGCCGTCTCACAAGAATGATTTGTCCTAAACCCTGATTGAGCAGAAAATAACAATTTATTGCTTTCAAAATAAGTTTTCAACTCTGTACATGATTTTATCAACAACTGGTAATAAATTAATTGGTCTAAAGTCACTTGGTATACTAGGCTTTGGTATAATCATTCAAGAAATCTGTTGAATACTCCTCCTTCAAATCATGCAAGGATCTCTTCTTCTTAGTACATAATCCAGGGAATAAGTAACTTTGTTACCCTTCATAATTCGATTTCTGACATCTCCTGTGATGTTATTTTCGTCAAATTTGTTTGTCATATATTTAAATTCCTTCACAACTTCAATATTATCATCACCGATTATTTAGCTCTGTTCTTTTCTTGAATTGCTTCTTTTTCCCATCACCTTTATTTTGACTATATTTATTTCTAGACCAGATCTTTTGGCTTTCACCTTTATTTCGTGTTTCTTAATAATTTCTTCGATCGTGTTAAGACGTTCAGGTCATCGACATATCCTACGATCTGTTTTTCTTTATTATTTATCAGAAGTCTACCTACGTCTGTTTTGCTGATGAGTTTGTTTAGTATTATGTTAAACAGAACTGGTATCTACTGTATATACTGTGGTGTGTTGTTAGAATTTTACTACAGCCTTGAAATTAAGCATCGTCATCCGGGTTAATCTAATGAGCGTATCTGGTATTCCCATTTCCTCCATAGTCTAGAATACTACTGCTCACCAATCTATAAAATCTGAAATAAAGCAGTATAAATTCAATTATTTTCTCTACTATTTGTTGGACTATGAATAATTGATCTATTGTTGAGTGTCCTCATCTAACCCTGTCTAATATTCGCCCATTCGTTTTTCGATATATGGTACTATCATCTGCCTTACTATGTTTGTTAGAACATAATAATTTGTGCAAAGCAATTATATGCCACGATAGTTCTCGCATTTTAGTTTAACTCCTTTCTTATGATTGGGGCATATTACCGCATGGTGCCACTCTGTTAGTATATGCTCGTCTTTCCAGATGTTAATGTTAATTGATTGAAATTAACAATTGAATGGCTTTAGATAATACTTTACTTCCAAGCTTCAGTAATATATAAGGTGTGTATGTATGTTCTGAATGTATGTTATCTATTTCGGGAGTTTCATTACTTTTAAGTTTCATTAATCTTTCCTCCACCTCCTGCAATGACGGTATTTCTACCTACAGCTGGGCTGCATTCACAATGCAGCCCTATCTGTATGATCGTCTCTAATGGTTCCGTTTAATAGTGTTTCAAAATATTTCTCTAAGGTGAAGGCTTTTTACTGCCGATAAATAACGAGACTGATGCTACTACAGAAAAAGTACGCATGCTCCAAACGCCAGCGACCAAAGGCTGTTTAGCGTGAAGCCTGCTCGTTCGAATGCAGCACCTGTCGCTTATTTAAACAAATCCGTATAACTATAGTCTTCGTTAGCATAATCCTGGGTTCACACCAATAACTTTTTAGGTGTATGTTGAATTTACGGGAACAATTTGTTTGAATTATCTGGTGAACAACAGATGGTTCGTGTGAGTGCTGTTCAGCGAAAATATCTGTGTGTGACTTTATGTCAGTGCATCTAGATTGCCGAGTAGGCACACCACATCCAACACATACGGCCAGCATAACGCAAATTTTTATTGATGTGGACCCAGCTTTAGAGTTGTTTTTTTGTTTCGCCGAAAAAATGTTAATCGGACAAAATCGGATTACAATATCGACAAAATTGGTAATCTGGTTCTATCTGACTGTGGGTTAAGAATTCGTGTAATTGCTGAAAATGTAGGAATTGACAAAGAATGCGTACGGCAAATTTTACATAACAATTTTAACATGCCAAAAGTGTGTGCCAAAATGGTGCCTAAAATTCTCACGTTTGAACAAGAAGTAGCTCGCAAAAATGTTTGTACTGACACTTTGAATACCATTGAAAATGCTCCAAACTTATTGGAAATGATAATAGCATGTGACGAAGCGTATTTTTTACTTATGATCCTGAAACGAGGCGCCAATCCTTGCACTGGAAGAGCCCACATTAACCAAGAGCCAAAAAAGCTCGAATGAGCAAATCAAAATTCAGAACAATGATGATTGTTTTTTTCGACATTCATGGGATTGTGTACCTTCTCTGGATTCCTGAAGGTCAAACTATTAATCAACATTAGTACCTTCATATTCTTGCTGAACTCCGTGAAAAAATAAGGATAAAACGACTCGAATTGTGGAAGGACAAGTCATGGGTTCTTATTCGGCGGATCATCCGTCTTACTCGCCGGATCATGCACCATGCGACTTATATCTATGTCCTAAGGTGAAATTTGTATTAAAAGGTACAATATTTGAGTCTGTTGAAGCTGTGAAAAAAAAGCGGCAAGCGTTTTGAAGAAGCTGATAGAAGAAGACTTCCAGCACTGTTTTGAACAATGGAAGATTCGCATGGAGCGTTGCAGGGTTAGAGGCGGGGTGTATATTGAAGGTGATAATAAGTAAATATGTATGAAATCAAAATAAAATGTTTTACAACGTCAGTCTCGTTATTTAATAGTCACATCTCGTACAGTAAGTAAATAAAAATATCATTTACGCAGTTGAATTTGCTTCATAAACAATTTTTCAGTTATATTGTTTAAAAAAAGTAGTGAGCTACTCATATTAGCTCATATTATTATTTAATCATTTTGAAGGTCCTCGTAATCTGTTCACTCCCCTTTTTCATACTTACATGTCGTGCGGCCTGTCACAGTGCCATTAGCTGATTCCATCTATCTGCGATTTTAATCAAGGGAACATTTTATTATCCGACGACATCTGTCCAAACGTGATCGGATTTATCTCGATGATATTGCGTTACACCCAAATATTTCCCTGTTCTTATACGAAATTAACATGTACATAATAACAACATTTCGAGATAGATGATAAAATCCTTCAGAAAAGAAAACTCCGAACTACGAGGGTGCAATTCAATAGTTGAAATAGATCGAGGAGCGATTAGAATTCACCAGGGCACTTAAAATTTTAAAAGCTTCAATTTGTCCACGCTTAAAAACACACCCCTCCAGTACGAACCCTTTAATAATGCAATTCTCGATAAATACGCATGCATAAGTTCAACCCCCAAAGATGAACAGGCTTTTGATGTAAAACCTATAATTATTTTTCACTTAGTGTTGAAGTAGTGACATATTAAAAGAAAATGTGCATTTATTTAACATACTTTAATCCAAAATATTTGGAGTTTTGTTATAGTTTAGACATATAAATATTGTATTACTTTTATACTGCAATCAAATGTTATTTTCAAATAAATTATTGTCATTAAGATAGTTTTTTTTGTGAAGATGTTATGATCAACCGACGTTTCACCCCGACAATGCATCCTCATTCATTCGCTGTTGCAACAGTGAAATTGATCGGTTTGCGCTAGGAAATGACGCTACGCCCACCCTATTCTCCGGACTTGGCTCTCTCCACCTTCTTTTTCTTTCCAAACATGAAGAAATAACTGGCTGAATGAAATAAATATTAAATTAAAAGATCATCGCCGAAACAAAGAACTATTTTGAAGAGTTCGTCAAGTCGTACTTCTTACAGGGTGTCAAAAAGTTAGAAAATCATAAGGTAAAGTGCACCAAACTAAAAGAAAATACATTTTAAAATTATCTGACTTTTCACTCTACCCTCGTATATTTATACTACTGAAATATAAGCAAGGTAGAGACATCTCCAAAGAATGGTCAATATAATACAAGTCAAGACGGTATGGGAAACGAGACCACATGGGAAAAGGAAGAGAGGAAAACAAAAGCAAACCTGGAACAAAGTGGTGGGTATATTTATATAAAGTGGTGGCCAGAGAAATACAGTAGTAACAATAAAAGACACTGTTTGGCAAATAAAGTTGTAATAGCATACGTACTTAGTATAACTGTATAATATAAATATATAACAAAAAAGGAAAAACAATAACAAACTTAGTTTATAAAAATATTGTAAACATAATATTTAACAAAAATTTAGAAAATATCATAAAAATAGAGCCATGCAATTTATTAAGCAGTAAATATTGTTTCTTTACATTTTGCTATTAATTTATCAACACGTTGATACAGCTGCTGAAAGAGTGTAGCTTTTAATATTGCGAAAAGAAGCAAAGTGACTAAGGAACAAAAAATGGTGAAAAATGCCCTAAGACAACAATCAGTTCACGAAAACCGCGGAGCTAGAAGAAAAACGACACCTCATACTGGCAGGCAGATTATTCGAATTTCAAAAAACGACCAATTTAAATCGTCTACCGAAATTAAAAGTGAACTGGAGTTAGAAATAAGTTCAAGAACAATTTGAAGAAGGCTTCAGGCGACCAACGATAGAGCTCACGGTAGAGCAGCCAGAAAAGTCCCTCTGTTATCCGCCAAGAACGTAAAACAACGTTAAAAGTCTCTAAATTGGTATGGCAAACATGGAATCAAGAAATGGCGCAATATTTTATGGAGCGATAAAAAATATATAGGTTCTGATGGTATATGTTAGAAAACCACCCAACCAATAATTATTATCAAAACATACTAGTAAACTGTAAAGCATGGAGGCGGTAATATAAAGCTGTGGGTAGCTTTTCCATGGTATAGTGTAGGATCAATTTACAGCATTAAAAAAAACATGGTCTAAAATGAGTACATCATATTCTTGAGGGAGTCATGCTGCCTTTTGAAGAATAAAATATGCTGCTGGTATGGCAATATCAACACGGTAATGGTCTGAAACATACTGCTAGGAAAACAAAACAATTTCTTAGTGACAATAAAGTGGATTTAAGGCCGTGGCCTTCCTAATCGCCGGACCTCAATCGCATTGAGAACTTGTGGACTTACCTCAAGAATGACCTGGGTAAACATAAAATGAGAAACGAGCTTGAACTTTGGATGGTGATTAAACGGGAATGGGAAGCTATACCATAAAAAATCTCTCAAAGACTTATAAACTTGATGCTCAAAAGATGCGCTGAAAAAATAAAACATAACGGTCATAAACTAAGTATTAAATGTTATAAAATGTTTGTGTTATTTCGTAACTTTTGTTAACTGTTAAAGAGTATGTATTGTGCTTCTTTCTTGGTTGGCTCTATGTTTATGACCACATTTCGGGTGTCGATCCGTTCATTCTGTGAAGAGTCACGACGTTTCGCCAAAATCTCATATGGCATTTTCAAGTGTTGTCCGCTTCGACTGAAGAGTCCAACTCACTTGACTCTTCAGTCGAACCACAGACGATTTATGAACATGAATTAATGAAGTAGGTAAGTAGATTAATTAGCTCTGGAGAGGATACCTAATGGTATCATTTCGATAACTAATGGAACACGAACGAAAGGTTGTTTATTGAGTATTTAAAAAAAATAACATCCAGAAACAACCGATGGAACTGAATCCACTGTTTCCACCTGATTTGGTTGCATCGACGGTTCCCCTATAAATTTAAACAATGATTTCAATGTTACTGTCAATATTCGACGTGTTCAGGCGACTACCTTTTACATCGTTTTCGATTGACTAGCAATCAGCTTTGAATCTTCAAAGGGAATCATAAACGTTAATGTGAGAAGGAAAATCGCACTCAAATATTTCGTTTGAGTACTTTAGCAGTTTTGGTAAAAACTTGCTTTATTTTCGGGCTTTTTATTTACGCAACTGATTAACATGTTACAGGCCATGATAGGTTATATTACCGCCAAAGTACTAAATTACCACTACAGCCATTCTTTTGATTGGTCTTTTTTCTTGACTGATTAAATATATTCGTTGAATTAAGAAAAAATCCTGTTTTGAAAAACCTAATTTTTTCTTGAAAAACAATTATCGAATTTTTGAAAGGCAAATTATCTTCTACCTAAACTTATACAAAGGAACACGAAAATTACGACCTATAAAACACTTATTTGGCCAATAGTCACTTAAGGCAGCGAGATGTGGACCCTCACAAAAAAAAATAGAAGAGATATTGTTATATTTGAAAGATGAGTACTCAGAAGAATTTCTAACTTCTGGAAATGATAATGGAACTGGAGGATCAGGTGTAACTTCTAACTCAAGCAATTATACATAGATGGGGATATTGTAGACTATGTGAGGGTTCAGCGACTCAGATGGGAAAGACATATGGCGAGAATGCCAGAAAACCGTATACCAAAGAAAATCATGGAGGGGCGAATAGGAGGTAACAGAAAGAGAGGTAAACCAAAGTCACGGTGACAGGACATTGTAAGAAGAGATGAAGAAGTACTGCACAATCAAAAACTAATAAGAGGCTGCTGAAAATGGTTGCAGCTAAAGGCAAAGGTTGAAGAAGGTTAAGGCGTCCCGACAGGGTGTACCACCATAGGAAGGAATAAATTATATTATATGCATTGCATCACGGCATCAAAAATTGATGTTTATCTTTCTTAACTTTAAGAATTCTTTCTAGAAGGAAAAGAAAGTATTCTTCTTAACAAATCGATTATATTAATAAGATTGTTACCATTTCTTGCAAGTTTAGATTAGTATTCGCAATTTTTAGCGTTGGCTTCGCCCGAACTCGAGAAGTATTTATTAAAAGTTGCAGAGGGCGCTCGCGTGTGCTTGCCAAAAAACGAATCAGCACCAGAGTCGGCTCGTTTAAAATGTAAATTAGCGGAGGACCGAGCGTTCCGACGCCGGCGTTGAGCGAAAAGCGTCCAGATGAGCTGCGAAATTAGGTAATTCGGGAGGCGAGCCAGGCGATGGGGTGTTCTTTCCCCATGCCGCTTCCAATTTTCCACAGAAAATTCGTATTTTTAAGAAGCGGATGCATATTCATGATGTAATTTTCGTTTCCGACGTTAAAAAACCTGTTAAGAAATGAGAACTTTAAGAACGTTTATTATACAGTTTCGCAACAGGTTATATTCTAATATTCTATTAACAATAATTGTAGTATAATTTTATTTCTGGCAATTTAAACCAATAAACAATAATTTTAGGAAATTAAATTTGTTATAAAATTTTATAGAATTTTTAATTTTAAAATATACGACAAAAATACTATCGAACAACTAGAAATCTGTTTTACCACCGTAGTAAAATAACTCCAAAGCCACTATGAAATGTTCATTGCACGATGTATTGAAGAGATTAAATATTAGGAAAATAAATAATATCAACATTTTCAACGCAAATATTGATGCCAACATTGGAAATATTCGAAAGTAAATGTTTTGTTTTTATTATTCATTTTTCTACATAAAAATATTAGCATATTAAAGTCTTCACTTTTGTACTACACAGTGATTCTACAATTAAACAATTAAAATAATTCAATTCTTCTATTGAAACCTTTGGTGTGAATCGTTAAATGGTGCATCGTTAGATGATGCGTTAGATGATGTAAACGTTAGATGATGCATCTGTTGATGATGCTAACATGGTTAGCAAAACGTGTGTCGAGAAGTTCAAAAAAGTGATTTGGTGTTTAGTGGTAAATCAGTCTGGCGCAACACGTCACTAGCATGTCGGTGACGCGAACCCATAAGTTTTGCCCCTACCGAAAATCGCTCAACGCGTCTAAAGAAGTTTTTACTTCAAAAAACCGAAGCTATCTATACTGTAAGTAACCAGAAACATTAATTTTACACTAGCACTGAGTAGAATTCCGGCTAAGGCACAAAAATGTACCAGGTGACTTTTAATAATTCTTAATTATAAAAAAAACACGTATAATTTGGGAAAAAGGTATAAAATGGTTTATTCAAAGATGCGCCATCACGAGCTGCATATCTTTCTCACTTCTCTGGCAATTTGTGAATGCCCTTCCAGAAAAACCGTACATCTTTTGAGGTGGTTCAATCATCAAGCGGTTTTTTACATCTCCGAAATCGTTGAAGTGTTTCATGGAAAGTACATGAGACATCGATGAAAACAAGTGCTTGTTAGAAGGGAGCAAGTGTGGTAAGTATGGCGGGTGGGGGCAAAAGTTCCCAGCCAAATGCAGAAATGGTGTCTGTGACCGCTTTCGCGGTGTGTTATGGGGAGCAGTCGTGCTGCAAAATTACTTTTCCGTGTCTTGTAGGGTATTCTGATATTCGATCAATGCATGGTTCAAATTTTCCTTTGTTGACGGTAGCGAACGGTATTAACTGTTTCACCTTGTTTCAGAAGCTCATAGTACACGGTACCCTTCTGATCCCACCAAATGTACAGCATTATCTTATTTGCAAAGCGAATCGGTCTTAAGGTCGATGTTGATGGTTGTCCTGGGTGAAACCATGATTTTCTGCGTTTTTGATTCTCGAAATATATCCATTTTTCGTCTCTAGTCAAAAAATTGTTTCTTTCATGGCGACAAAGCAAAACTTCGCACACAATTTTTCGCTTTTCCAAATGTCTGTCGTTCAACTGATGTAATACCCATTTTGGGATATTTCCCATGGCATGATGACGATCATAAATGGTTCGGCAACCAACATTTAACTTTCCTGCCATTTGTTCTTGAGTTTGCATATCGTCTTTTTCCAATAATGCTTGCAATTCAGCATCTAAAAATGTTTCCGGTTGACGTGAACGTTCTTTGTCTTTCAAGTCGAAATCACCACTTTTGCGTTGGGATATTATCACCGTGAGTTTCCACAAGTATACGACGGCTTTCACTTGCGTTTTTCTTTTGATTGAACAAGAAAAGTAGTTCCTGCAAAATCTCTTTAAAAAGCAAATGCTCTTTATTTGGTTCGAAACTCGACATATTTACCATACGAAAAAATATGATGCTAACTCGAAATCGTTTAAATATCAATGGCGTTTTGAAAGGTAGTATCCTAACAACAAAATGACATAGGAGATTAGACTATGAACCGACCCTTGTTTCCAGCGCCATCTCTTAAAATAATTAAAAATTATTAAACGGCACGCCTGGTAATGCCAATCCCCATATTAATCAAATAACTATCATAACTTCATGGTTCCAACAGGTAAACATGTATGTAAGAGTCTCTTTGTATTATCCCTTTCCTAACTTGGAATTTTCTGAAACTTCTGTTATTTATTCTTACTTCATATTCTGTTTTCTGTAGTGTTAATTTTTCTTTCTTAATTTTCTTGCTTAATTTTTCGTTTGCCTTCATCTTTTCGATATTCTTTTCTCTTAACCTTGCCAAAAGTCTGTTGAAAATCTATAAACAGCACTAACATTGGTTTTTTATATTCATAGCTCTTCACCTGTATTTCTTGTAGCACTTCTAAATGTATTGTATTTCTACGTTACCTAAAGTCACATTGATACTCACCAATAAGATGCTGTATCTTCCAATTTGTTGTTTCATGTATATAGCTAATACTTGATATGCTATGTTAAGGAGAGCTCTATACCACTATAATCCTGACACTCCTTTCTATCTCCCTTCTTATGTACTGAAAAAATTATTGCTTGGGCCCTTTTGTTTGATATTGCTTCCTCTTTTCATACTTGACCACGAAATTTATATATTTTATCAGTTAAATGCTTCCTCCATTTTTAAACATTTCTACTGTTATTTTATCAGTTTCGGTAGAAACTTGTGGCCGAAGATTTGCATTATATCTCTCTCTCTCTCTCTCTTTCTCTCTCTCTCTCTCTCTCTCTCTCTCTCTATATATATATATATATATCTATATATATATATATATATATATATATATATATATATATATATATATATATATATATATATATATATATATATATTATCATTCCGGGTGTCGATCCGTTGATTCTGTGAAGAGTCACGACGTTTCGCCAAAATCTCTTTTGACATTTTCAAGTGTTGTCCGCTTCGAGTGAAGAGTCCAACTGACCTTCAGTCAAAGCGGACAACACTTAAAAATGCCAAATGAGATTTTGGCGAAACGTCGTGACTCTTCATAGAATCAACGGATCGACACCCTGAATGATTTTAGAAACATTATCTACCATCCGAGAAAATACTAGATTTACTGCATTTACGTTAAATTGAATTCGGTTTTAATGTTTGCCGTGTTTTTTCTTTTCATATAATTCAAATTAATAATTATATATATATATATATATATATATATATATATATATATATATATATATATATATAATTATTAATTTGAATTATATGAAAAGAAAAAATACGGCAAACATTAAAACCGAATTCAATTTAAAGTAAATGCGGAATCACAATATTATTTCCGCGAAAAGCGGAAATAAACGTTCGGGGCGCCAAAAACGATTCGAAATTATTTTATTTAATATCGAATTATGTTTTAATGAAAATGCCACTTAGTTGTCCGTGTTTATGTTGTAGCGAGATGTATTATTACCGATTGCCGCCGTAATGGCCCGATTTATAATAAAACGAATTATCGTCATTATACTGTATTGAACGCGTTAACAATGAAATGAAGTCCCGCTTTATTCTCTGCATTATTGTGTGATGGCACCGCGTCAGAATTGTCTATTTTTCAATTTAATTTAATATTATCTGCGAGAAAATAATATTAGGACGATCCATAAATTCCTATTTTTTTATTAGAACTTCCAAATAAATTTTTGTTCGATTCACCATTAATATCAGTTCGCGTTCTTGAAACCAAAAAACTCACTAATTATCATTTTGTCTGAGTTACTTAAGTTTTGACATTGAATGCTCTGAACGAACGGGAGGTTCAAATTGAAGGTCAGATTTAAATTTCTTCTTAAAAATCTAAAGATAAAGATTGTTTAGATTAAATCATCTCTTGATAATGTTAACATGATTAGAAAAACGCGCGTCAAGAAATTATAAAAAAAGTGATTTGATAGTTAGTGGTAATTTATTTGAGGTTAATGAAACTAGAACCTAAAGTTTGATTAAACTAGATTGGTAATGTGTGCAAAGCTGGAATATAGCCATGGTAAGCGCTGTTGGCAATCCAAAAATGCCCATTTGGCATCGTGCACAAGTATAGTTCGAAAAACTCTCTTCAGTGAATACTTAATAAATACCTCCACTTTCATGCGTACAAAATTGAACTGCCGCGAAAGCTGCTAGAACATTATGACCATTCTCACTGCTGACAGTTGGTTTTTAGAGCATCATAAAGTAGATTGTTGAATCTAAGACTCGTTATATAGTGTGGATTGATCAGAGATGTTAAAATATAACCGACAATCTTGTGAAAAGAACCAAATTTGAAGTCGAGGCTACCATTTCTCCGACACAATTTTTCTAATTTTATTCGAGAGTGAATACTTCAATACTCAAACTCTTCAAATACTTCAAGGGCGCTTAAAGGGCAATTTAAATAGGGTGTTCTTTTCTCTTTCTGATACTAATGACAACACAATTAATGTTATTATTTAAGAAGTGTACAACGACAAAAACAAAAACATAAAGAAAAATGATTTAACAGGATTAAAATAAAGTAAAAATAGGAATATAAACATCACTATCTAGCTAAGAGTCATTTCTTTATAGCACATCGAAAACTAATCGGAGTAGTACTCCGTTCCTTAAAGTGAAATGAATTATATAATTTCACTGCATTGTGAGTAAATGACCTTTCAAATATGGCAGTAATATGCCTTATACAATAATTATGAATGCTAGTTCTAAATATAACAATATTAAACAAATATATTAAAAAAGTTACATAGTGGGGTCGTGGTGAATATTAAAAATCATCTCGAGTCCGATTGATGACGCCTTAAGGCCAGAAACCGATCTCATGAGACACATGATGAAGCTTTGGAGACGGCCAAAGGAATGAGCAGTTTTTGCGTGGAGACGGACGAATTTTTGGTTTTTTGAATATTTTAAATACATTATATGTTTGGAATTAAGTGCTTGATATAAAAACATTAAACAAATCAATACATTTCGATTGTTGAACTACTATAATCATCCTTGCTGCAAAATAATCAGATACTTGCAGGATATGCACTATCCTTTCTAGAAACTTGAAAAAATAGACAACAGACCTACTGGGCGTAAGTCTTGAATTAAAAATAGTTATTTTAGGAATGGGATGGACTTTTCTAATAAACTGCAATGCAAAATTCCGATACTGCTTGTAGAGATTCCAATTGGCAGATGTTCTATTTCGTTTAAACTTAGCTAAAGCCATATCCTGTTGCCATAGCCAAAGAGCCGAAGACTTGCTTACTCGATAGGTTCTAATTGGGGCATATATTATATATCAAAAACTGAATTAATTTGATTTTGTTGTTAATATATTCAATAATGAATATATTATCACAATATAGTGACCTGGACATAAGTCTACTGCAGATAATCACGTTGAATTTTGTTTTCAACTGAAAGTTGACATGGTATCCACACTCCTTCTCTTTGTATTTTGTTCAGTTCTTTTAAACACAGTTGTATTATGAGCCATAAAATTGTAATTTTTTATGGCTAATTTCTGGATGATTTGTTTGAGATCAGTTTCAATTTCACCCAACAACAAATCATCATCAAACTTAACAGGTCTTCCAGATTTATTACCGTTAAAATGGAGATCAGCGTTCTTAAATTTTTTAAAACCAACACTGATATAGTCTCCTATCCAGGGCACTAGGATAAATAACATTAATTGCATTTGTGGCATCCGTGGCATTCTTATGTTTTTGAAACTCATAAAGTATCAAAGGTTTAATATGGAACTTTTCCACACTTTGCTCTTCCATTCTAATAAGGTTCACCTAATTTTTTTTCAAAATTTATCAATAAGCACATTAAATATCGATATATTTAACTAGAATATAGGTTATATTATATTAGGTTAAATTATTGCCAGTAGAAGGAAATATTTAAAAAGTTGAAAAAAAACACGACATTACCTCTAATAATTATATGATTCAATAATGTTGCAGAAACAAACGTGAGTTTGTTAATAAGATCAATATATAAAGGGTATTTTAAATTGAGCGATTTTTTGAAATTCTTGAATAAAACACAGATGACGTTGTGAATTTGCCTAGGTCTAGTCTCGTTTCAGAGGTGTATTGTGTGACATTTATAAAAATAGGCGTTTAATGAAAAACGTTTTTAGAAAATTACGTGATATTTACGATTTGAATTATCATGTTGATGAAGACCCAGAAATTTCCATTAGTCGACGTTCACAACAATTTGGACTCAGTGAATCCACAACAAGGCATATTTTATGAAAGGATTTAGCTCTGAAGGCATATAAGGTTCAAATAACACGAAAATTAAAGCCACTGGCTCATTCAAAACGTCGAGCATTTGTCAATTGGATTAAAGAATAAACAGATAATTTTGAAATTGGTGACTATGTTGATAAACAAAATTGCCGCGTTTGAGGGAGGAAAATCCACGATTGGTTCATGAGATATCTTTACATCCTAAACGAGTCACTGTTTAATGAGCATTATGGTCAGGAAGTCTAACTGGGTAGAATGTCTATCAGAATGCTGCTGGTGAAGCTGTAACTGTGAATGATGTGTGGGTGTGCGATTTTTGTGGGTTGAATAATAATATTGATCTGGCGGATATGTGGTTACAATAAAATGGTGCCACATCTCACTCTGCTAATCAAACAATTGATTTATTGAGAGAAAAATTTCCTGAACGAGTTATTGCAAAAAACGGTGATCTTAATTGGCCACCAAGATAATGTAATTTGACAGCGTTGGACTATTTTCTTTGTAGTTACGTGAAAAGCCAGGCCTATAAGAACAATTCACAATCGATTCCTGAACTAAAGGATGAAATTATTCGAGTCATTAGTGAGATAGAGCCACGGTTATGTCAAAATGTCATCCAAAATTTTAACAAAAGACTGGACGTCTGTGGAGCTGCAAGAGCTGCAAATGTCATGCACTATGCTTCAATTATCACTAAAAAGTTTTTTTAAACGCAAATTCGGTGTTTTATTCGAGAATTAAAAAAACCGCTCAATTTAAAAGACCCTTTACATATGCAATGAATAAGATTAAAATGTTAGATTTTTCTTTAACTGAAATGCAATGTTTAAAATAGTGTTTAACAACTGCCATCCAATTCGATATTGTTGTTGTGGGGTTATGATGCTTGCTCACGAAACTCAAAAGGGTAAAGCATTTAGATTTCCAACGGATGAATTACAACACCACCAAATTAGCTTATACACCTAATATATCGATTCATGCAGATAACTACCCACCACATTCAACACACTCCCACATCAACCAACTTTTTCTCTCCGACAAACTGAACCACAACCACTCGCCATTCCCGAATATCATCGAATGTTCGTTAGCCGTAGACGGTTTATCTTTATGGCGCTCAATAAAACCAGATTTCGCACAAACAAACAAGTAAATCCGCAAACCAAATACGAGACCCGGTCGAACGTTGTCAGGTAAACAATAATTACAGCGCCGGACTTAGTCCGAGAAACAGCCGTGAAATTTCTAATCCGGTAGGTGTATCATTACCTCGTTGACGCTCCAAGATATCAAAGGTGCCGCTCCGTTTTTGGTTCCATTCATTTCGGCCACGTCGATTCAGAAATTGCGGTTGTGTCGAAAGGTAAAAATTAGTGTGTGTATTTTTTTCTTCATTCGGCTTCGGTCTTCTTAAATTTCTGGGTGGAACGATTGTTTTGATTCCAGCACGCGTTGTTTTATAGACGGATTAAACCATAAATTATTGCCCATTGGTAGTTGAGATAAAATGCTAAATAAATAACTTGCTTAAAGAGATGTATGATTTATCACTGTTTGTTCTAGATATTATACTATTTGTGTGATCTAGTGATAATGTGTTATTCTTGGAGTTTCTTAAAAGTTGTAGTTCCTTTGCTAGATTATGCGATTTTTCGAAATGTTTATATCGAATGGCGTGGGCCTCTAGCAGTATCACCCCGGAAAACAGTTGCTGCTACGAAATCTGATGCGAGGTGTGTAGATAGAGTAATGAGATTGATTTTGTAAAATGTGTTATTCAATTGAAACTACAATTCTGCATAGTCTCCTTCAAAGTAGTTGTTATGGGAAGCCACACAGCGCTCAAGACGGGTGGTCCACTTTTCATAGCAGTGCTGGGACTGCTACAGACTGTCACATATTGGAATCACATTCAGCTGGTCGGTTTGGAATTGAGGCAAAAATTTCTTATGGGTGATCCCCTTCCTGGCTATGAGAAAAGCAAATCAGCATGCTTTTGATTTTTGATTTGTCCTTCTAGCTTTTTTGGTCGTGGTGAAGTTGGAGTATGCCATTCCTGCCTCTGGTGCTTCGTTGCAGGATTGACAATCAACAACCGAAGATTCATCACTAGTAATGAAATGTTCTAAAACATAAGGGTCACTTTCAAGTCGCTCAAAAAGTTGAGACATGTCCGTAAAAGGTTTTTTTCGGAACCATCTTCGCATATATTTTCTTCATACCCAATTCATTGGTCAAAATCAGATAATCGTTCATCTGATTTTGACCAACGTTTCACAATATATTAAAGATATTCTCTGACATCTTTCGGCCTCATGACCATTCTTAAAGAGAAGGTGTTCAGGTGTTGCGGCATAAAAAAGTTTGATGTTGTTTTTCTTAATCTTGTTTTTTATTATTTTATCTCTAATGCTGGGCTGATATCCATTATTCTTTGCGATATTTTCGATTATATTAAGTTCTTTTTCATAGCTGTTTTTTTTTAAGTGGGCCAATTGTGAATCAAATTCAATTCTTCCCTGATCATTCTGACCGCATTCCTGCCCAACTCTGAAACAAAACTTGGTAGCGAACCGTCACTAGAAATTGTTGTCACTCATTTTCAGAATGCGTTATAAAAATCCGGTTACAAAAAGAATCGCTACGGACCAGCAAGTGCATTTGAGTTCAAACTCTTGCTGAAGGCGCATCAAAAGCTGGCCTGCCTTTCTTTCAAAAAGGCAGCCTACACAGTTGACAGTTCGAGCGTTACGCCACTAGTCGCATTGCTTTGTTGCACGCATAGTACAAAGCCTCAGATTGGATGGATTGAATATATCGATCCGGTTGGAGGCATAAGTTGAAACAGGTCAAGGTTCACCAAAGAGCTGTAGCACCACAGGAAGAAGAAGAAAAAGAAGAAGAGGAAGAAGTTATATCGAATAAAAAATTGTTTTGAAGGGCATCATAGCCCTTCGTTATCGTTTTACTAATTATTTACATGATAGATTATATTTAAAGATAAAACTATTGTTGCAGGTTATACACAATAATTTTCCTCTAGGTTATACACAATAATTCGTCAAATCTTGTATTTTAATTATATCAAAACAGCACGAGTTTTTTTCCTTATGTAATATTCATATTAAAAAAAAACGAGTTCAATCGAAGAACAAATAAAATACATATACATTTATGGCCTGAATTGAAACTAAACAGTTCTATACTAATTAGCTGAACAGTAAAATACATACCAGATAACCATTCACTTCATCTATGACAGTACAATATCCAAGGTAATAATTTGATGACGTAATAAATCATGTAGGCGGTATCATGTCGTTGTTTATGTAAATAGCGATACTGCATATCTTTGTTTTGTGACTGCAATAAATACAGGCACGTCTGTCGTCAGTTGCAGTTGGATCTTTTTCCAAAATAAAATCCTGAACATTTAAGGCAAAATAAAAACCGAATAAGACCGAGGAAACAAAAAAAAACTGGTTGTGGTTATTGAAACTTTTAGTTTGAAAACTAACTTCGGATGATATACCAAAGTATCAAAAATGACAAATGATTTATCCAAGCAATTCAAGCAATTTTTTATACAGGGTCGTCCAAAGAGTTGTTAATGTTTGGTTGCGCTGTAGAAAATTTGGTAGGACAGGTAGAAAGGTGAGGTCGATCTTAAACGATAGTTTGGCACAGGAAAATTTAGTCACCATGCAGTGCTAAACGGGAGAGGAGCGTTCGTTTTGTGTGCGTAAGTATTACCGCAACAGCAATTCTGTCATCATTGATAACATTTCAATTTGCGCGATGTTCAGCAATGTGCAAGCCTTCCATTGAATAAGTGGTTGTGTAAGGAAAATGGTTCAAGGTTAAATAAACGTGTCCTCGACCATCGAATGTCAGCGAGAACCGATGAAAATATTGAGAGAGTGAGAGCTTCCGTGCGCCAACAACCAACTTATCGACTCGAAAGTGCGGAGCTTCAGAAAGATTTACGCATGCACCCAGACATACCAGACAAGATTCAGTTAGTGCAAGGATTGAAGCCGACGAACCCCGCTGATATACTTTAATGCGCTAAAGAAATGACAAACTGATAGTCCAGCAGATCGTCCATTCAACATCTTATTCTCTAATGAGGCTCATTTTCACCTTAATAGCTATGTCAATAATCAAAATTGTCGTTACTGGTGAAGAAAACCTTAAAAAGAAACACGAAAGGCCTCTGCATAGCCCGAATGTCACAGTTTGGGCTGCAATGTCGGCATCAAGAAAAATCGGCCCGTTTTTTTTTCGAAGACCACGAAGGCCGCGCAATAACGGTGAATTCTCAGCGTTATGTCGACATGCTTCAAACTTTTTTCACTCCTGCTCTTCAAGAATTTGAAGGATATATTCAGGACACTTGGTTCCAACCAGACGGAACCACCTATCACCCTTCCAATCTCTCTTTGCCCGTTGTTCAAGCGCTTTTTCCGGAAAATTGATTTCGCGAAGAGGAGACATTCAGTGGCCTCCCCGAAGCTCGGACCTGACTCCCTATAATTTTTTATGGTTTATCTTAAAAGACAAGTGTACTGCAACCGTCCCGCCACTCTGGAAGGTCTAAAGAAGAATATTGGGCAAGAAATCGAAGCATAACTGCGGACACTTGCGTTATAACAAATTTTAGAGGTCGGCTTCAGGAGTACCAGGAACACAAATGGAGCACATTTAGGCAATCCAATCATCAGAACATGAATTTCCAAGAATGTTTGTACATTTTAAGAATAAATTGATCAAATAGTTATTTTTTATTTCATTTCAAAAAGTTAACAACTCTTTAGACCACCTTGTACAATGCATGATAATTTAAAGAATATTCAGATACTTAAAAACACTAAGCTAAAAGCACTTAAGGAGGTATCAATGTGATATTGATAGTATTAAACAGAGTACATTTTTAAAACATAAAATGTCTTGAACATTTCTAATAATTTCTAACCACTCGGATGTTTTGAATTTCCCGCCATATTGTACTTCAGTGTTAAGTCGCTTTTATTAATCCTGTAAAGCAGAATTATGTAGTAAAGCGACAAAAACTCAAAATAGGCCAATAGAATCAGCTGCCGAATATAAAAGAAAAGTGGCAATGTTTGAAAGCCTTGGCGCTGGACTTCGGCAATCGAAATAATTTGGTACTTCGAATACCCGAGATCGATTATTTAGACGAAAGTCCAGCGACTTTCGTTGTTGCGAAATAGACAGTTTCGAAGAAGTTCAAAGATAGTTTTTCTGACCCAATATGGAAGGACTGCTAAAGAAATCGAACCAACAAGGACCTCTACTATTCTCGAAGGAACTCACGAGTCGACATGCAGAAGGGGACCTACAGTACAATTTAAAAGTCGTACAGGATTACGGACAACAAATGCTTTTTAAGGCTGATACAGCGATGCAGCGATTATCTCGATGTCACTCTCAACAATGCCACAGAAGTTACGAATTTAGATAAGATATTACAGATATGCGAAGGCTTCAGAAAGGGAATCGAGGTAGTCAATTAGGCTGGGAGTATATTCAATACATATAGTCTAGAGTTCTCTCTAAAGATATGCAAAAGAACCGATCGTTTTGTTGGGATTTTGAATACAATGAACAAAAAAGTAAAAATTTGTAAATAGTAAAAGAGGAGAATCGAGTTAATTCAAATAAGAAATTTGTTTATTTATAACAAATGTGAAAAATACGGTATTGTGAGTGTAATTCAGAAACCTACTATCTATAATACTTTAAAAATAACTTTACTATTAAAAACGTTTGTTAAAGTTAGTAAAGGTAGTAAAAGTTCAGTTAATTAACTGAGACCACTTAGTGACAGGATATCAGCTATTCAGCTATAGATTAACACCGGTCAGTTAGCCCCACGAGCAATCAACCTTTGATTTGTGCTTAAGATTCGGTGTTCTCGAAACGCCTATCGACTGGTGAGTGAACAATGTAGAATAGTCTATCAAGGCATTCAGCCTTCCTAACCTGATTACTGGCATGGCTGACGAGCGATTTCTTCCACACACACACTAACAAACACACACATACACACAGATACACACACACACACACACACACACACACACACACACACACACACACACACACACACACATACACACACACACACACACACACACACACACACACAGATATATATATATATATATATATATATATATATATATATATATATATATATATATATATATATATATATATATATATATATATATATATAATGCACTAAAATACAAACACATAAAGAAATGAAGTAAAACGCACAGCTTAGGAATAAGAAATAAATGAAAGACCAATAGAGAAAAAACCTTATTTGGAAGAGTAGTTAACCTTTTATCAACATAAAAACTACATACCATTAGCAGATAAAGTAAAAACATCAAATTACTCTATTTAATTTGTTAGGTGAATGTGGATTTCAAACCACACCCAGCGATCATCGAAGATACCTGTTAATTCCTCTCTTAACCTATTAATCTTTAGTTTGTAAATTTAATATTCGATCAATCGAAAAAGTCACTGATGCCGCAAACTAACCTTGAAAGCAGAACTGCATTCGAAGTTCATTACCTCCATGTACTTAGATTCTAGGATTGATTCTAATCATTTAATATACTAGAGTGTATTGCGCACAATTAACCAAATTGGTCTAAAGAATATGTACAAAAGTTCCAAAATTGGTAAATCGAAAGTGAGCAATCTTGCACTACGACAATAACAGACAACATACATACATCATTAACTATTTAAAGGAAATTATTCATTCTTGTCTGGAAAATTTTATGTCGAAAGCTAGCAACCTTCAATTATTATTTAATCCGAGTGTTGCCAAATTTTCTAAACAGAAAACCTTCCACTGATGAGGTGAGTGTTAAAAAGACACCTGGAGTTCTAAGTCCCTCAGCCTTCAATATTTTTAGAGAATAATAAGTTAATTAAAATATATATTAGATAACATCATGGAAGAACATCTGATAATCCATTATTATTGCATAATTCTTTAAATAAGTATGTTGCATATTTTTCCAAAAAGAAGCAATGAAATATTTTCCTTGAATAAGTGAAAAATCGACTGATGAGGATTTACTAGCATCGCCCGGACGACCGAAAAAAGAAAAACTACAAAAAAAGGGAATATGGGCACTCGCTGTCCCGGATTACCATACAATGGCGCGTCTGCGACCAGCTCAAGTTATAAATATCGGGTTCGTGTTTTTTGCGCAAGCTTTTTTTTAATGCGCTAAGTACTGCCGGCAGTCGTAGATTTTCCCCAACGGAACATACGACATGCGCTCTTTAACTTATTGTTTTTCTGTTTTTCTAAAGGTCATTTTTTGCCAGAAGTACACCTAAAAGAAAGTGAATTAGTAGATACTTTTTGAGTTAGAATAGTTAACTAGAAATTCCACATTATGAAATCAAACGGGTATTGGATTTTCGATAACTATAATGTTATTAAATTTTTAAGTTTATGAGTTTTGTAGCAGTAAGGAAAAAAGTGTTTTTTAAAAGTTGAAGAAAGGTACAGCACAAAGTTCCTTTTTTTTCTTTATTTGCTTTATTTCGCCAAAAATGGCGAAGAACCAAAATAAAGAAAAAATAAAGAGAAAAAATATATATATGAACACGCCACAATCATTCAGACATTACAAAGTTCCTTATTTATGAAGGATTGAGAAACTGTAAACATAATAGACAATGTCGTCTATATAACAATACTATAGCACCTTATCTATCGTTCTGGTTCATATTCCTGACCAAGAAAACAACGTTCATGACGTTCGTACTACCATAACAGAGGGACTTGAGAGCTTGAGCTTGCGCAACTTATAATGTTGCACAAGCATTGTACAAGTATGTATTGCACAAAACACATTAGCACAATTAAAAATAGAAAATATAATCTCCTTTATTGGAAAACAGAATGATTTTGGATTTGAGAAAAATAAAATCGTGGATGATGGAAGAAATAAGAAAGGAAAATGTTTTCCGACGAGATGACCCTGAACAAATTAGATCGAAAAACAGGAGACAATGACGGGGGTCGGGATTGTGGAGGCCGCACGTTTGACGAAAGCAAACAGGAGGGTCGGTCGGCCTGAGTGACCGCACACATCCTTCCTGACGAAATCCTGGATAAGTGCACGGGCCATTATCCCGATTGCTCTGGTCCTTTGGTTCCGCGCGCCCACTCTAATCCATTTACCGGATATCCTCGGACCGGTCCTCTCGCTTTTTATCGTGAAGCTCGTTTTAGGGCTGGTGTTTTTTCGTCACCAACCTTTTTTAATAATTGATTTTACAATGATGCGAAAAGATTATTGATTACTGAAACGAAACGAATTTTCAATGTTCATCACGATTATAAAAAAAATCCATTAGCAACAATATTGATTCGTTTATACTCGCTTCCTCTTTTATTCCATTTATTTTTCTTTTTGACATGAGCGACTTAATGTCTCTTTCCCATGTGGTTGATGGTCTTTCCTTAGACCCATCTTAATTACAATTCTCCAGTAATTTATTCATATTTGTAGATCTCAATTGATAGTCATATTGTAGCCGTGTTTTTTTATAGCGTCATTTCTGATATTTTCTGTTTAACTTTTGCTGTAAGAATATTTTCAACCTTTAACTGAAACCAGGTGAATAAGATCTTTGGTAATGTTTAATAACGCAGTGTGGCCAAGAATGATATAAAGGAGGATGCTTTCAGTCCACCAGCCTTCAAGTTTACATAGTCATCATTAGACCTGAACTGTATTATAGAAGCATTACATGTATGTCCTCTCTAAACTCATATCGCACTCCTGATTTGGGCCTTCTCCCCCCCTATGATAACCTTCTCCTGGGTCTTCTCCATTATTGTTAGAGACCTTACCATTTCCGGTGTCGTCTGCATGGATGTTTCGAAGTCTAAATATCGAGTTAATAGTCCTTAGGGACACTAGTATTCCTGTAGTGACTAACAGTCGTGAGTAACAGAGTCCTAACAGTCAAACTTATTGCCATCAGAAACTTCCTTACCTACATCATTTCTTTTCCTCGCACTATGACCTCTAATCCATGAAAAGCCCACTTCCTTGAGCCTTCCCATTTCCACTCTTCATTGGGAAAATCTTGCCATTAAATCCCCTCTTTCTTGAGAACACCCTCTTGCTCTCTTCGCGGATTACTTCCTGTAATTCAAGTGTCAGACTTATGTGGGTTGTGGGTCATGTGAGAATATAGAGTAGATACTAGGGCTTAAATTAAATCTTTGATTGAAATTAAACCCCCAAATGTATCATTTCAGATCTAATTCAGTTGGACTGGGACCTGAAGTGTGACACAACTAAACTATATAAGACAAATCCTCCTTCATAGTATGACATGTTGTGATCAAGTTCGAACCCCTCGTTTACCTTAGAAGTCCTTCAGGTCATTGGGGTTCAAAAGGTGCCTCCTCCAGACGCATGTTTCTTCATTATAACGAAATAACCTTGCGATAAATGATTTCCCATCATATGTGTTTTTCTTCCACAAAAGCCTTCTCATATTTCATTTTATTTAAATATTTGACATATTTATGATTGCGTAAATACATTGAAATTTAAATGTTTAATTAGAAGTAATATTCTAACACTCCAAGCATAATGAAATAAAGCGATCATAAAGCAATAAGATTATATTTTTAAATCCCTTTCCTAATTCTAAATTAACAAAATCACATGGATATATAACAATCCCGAAAAGAAGATAAAAGATGGCGAAATCTCATTTGACTCTCTCTCATCGTCCAATCATTCTCGCTCATACATTCCAAAATTAAAATCCGACCCAGCATATTCTCATCTCCCTCTGTTTCTCTCTTCGGTAATCCTAATCCACGAAATTAAAAAACCTCCGCCGTTGTTTGCCGTTTCGGAAAATGTCAACGTCTTCGGCAAATATTTGCGCTTAATTATCTTTTTCCCGTAGTCCGAGAGGGAGGGAGGTGGATGGAACGAATGACAGAGAGGGAGCGACTAGGTGATGGGGGGATGGACCGCGAAGGTGGTAGGAAGCGGTGGTGTGGCAGAGGAAGACCCGCGTTCCCGCCATCGTTTGAATTTAAATTAAAACTGAGCAGCAAATTGGTGAGTCACTTGGCGAAATAACGGGGAGAGCTTAAGTTTCGATCACGTGGGCAGGAGTGGATTCGATAGGAATGAACTACTTCAAAATATGTATGATAGCCAGTGATAGTAACAATTTTATACCAGTAAAATATATGTTTCTAGGAAATTGAAACCTAATAATATTATAAGTAGAACGGGAAAATAAACTGAAACGTATTATTTTGATAAGAAGCATTTATAGGAATGCAGATTTAAAAAAAAAATAATGAAAGACAATGAAAAAAGTGGACAAGGTTCTCTGCCTGTTCTTCCTCTGGTGCTACAGTCCATCAATAAGCCTTGACCTCCTTCAGCCTTTGTCTCCATCCGGACTAACCTCTAATGTCCAGATCTTAGTATATTGCTATATTGCTTGAGTTCGAAGGTCTACCTGATACTCCAATCTCTATTATCATCAAATAAAGAGAGAAATATATGACAATCAATAAATCTATAATTGTATAATTTTGAAAACAATATTGATATAGGTAAGTTACCAATTGTTCGCCCTGTATTATATATTAAACGATTTTCACAATCTATTCGATAACTTCTCCTTCGATCACCCGGTGGAAAGCACAACAGAGAAAAAAAAGGGCAAGAAGAAAAATAAAAACGACTAAGCAGCAAAAATAAAAAAAAACCTTTTTGCCGATCGGAAAATAATCCGCAGAAATCCTAGAGGCCGGCCCATTATCAAATCCACTGCAACGGAAGAGTGCCGCGAGGGCTGGATAACGGGGGCGAGGGCGGTGAGATCAAAGGAAACCGCCCCCCAAATCAGATCGACGACCGGGGGTGGGCGCCATTATAACATCTCAATGCTCATTTAGATATTCCTGACTCTGTTACGTAAACGGAGAGCAGGTCGTCGTGTGCACCAGGCTCTGCGAATTTGGCGCGTTACCGCCGCTAAAGCCCTACTAACCCCTCGCCCAGGCGCCACCCCCTCCCAGTCCATTATCTGACGTATTTAGCTGGTGCAGATGGGCCTGCAAAAGGGTACAAGGGACAAGGGGGATGGCGCGTCTTTAATATTTATGCTATGCAACGTCTGGCTTCGTCGGGATTGTAATATGGATGTTTAAGGGATTTTTAGACGTAAATTTGAAGGATTAGCATCAAATACATCGAAGTGATGAGTTACTGTACAACAAAAGCAATGTTAGTTTAATGAATTGAAAAAAAAAATGTAATAACAAACAGACATTAAATTTCTAGGCTAACAGAGACAGTCACCATGTCCTCGAGATTGAAACATTTATCTAAGATTACACAGGCCAACAGCTGTTTTGGTGCTGGTGTATTTGGGGCTGATTTCATACGAATTTGATACCCTGAATTCAAATATGGCATTAATTTTTGTCTAAGAGCTCAAATTTCTAACATTAACATTTTAATGAAATATACACTATTTTAAGTTAAATCCATGAATCAAAAACTAAACAGAATTCTTATTATTATATTATACAAATATTATTATATACAAAGATAGAGGAAAAAGTGATTGATGAAACCAACTGGTCACTGAACACTTGAGAAGCTTCTTTCCGTGACATTCTTGAATGTATTTTGGAATAGTCCTCTTTTTAAACTCCAGCAATAATCTGCCATAATGTGCGTATCCCATATTCCTTGAAAACGGCTCTACATAGTTTTAATATATTGGTAAAATATTTCATCTTGTTACTCATGGTGTCTCCTAAATTGTGAGGAAAAGGTCTAAGTGGCTTTGTAAATAGTGCATCTTAATGCTCATATTACACCCAAGGGATCTGAAACTGTTAAACATTTTGTTTACCAGTTCAACATAGTTTTCAGCTTTGCGTTTGCCTAGAAAATTTCCTACAATTGCAACAAACGAAGTCCATGATTTTCGCTTAGTCCCATTCATCGAATTTATGAGGGTAGGATCCTTAATGAGTTGTCTAATTTGTGGGCCATCAAATATTCCTACTTAAATTTTTGCCGTACTCAACTGAGGTGCTTTTTTCCCTATATATGAAAAGAATGATCCATTCTTATCAACAGCCTTTACAAACTGCTTCATTAGGCCCAGCTTGATATGCAGTGGAGGAAAGATGATTTTCCATTTCATTCCATTTTCCAACGTCCATGTTTTCTCTCTTAGGTCACACTTTTCTAACCCAGTGGTGTGTTTTGTCGCTGCTGTGCTAGAAGTACAAAAAGCAAGGATATCTGGTGTGCATTTGGTAGGTGTACACCCATACTTGAATGTATTGAATTGAAAAAACATGGATAAATAAGTAGATGTATCTAAAAAAGTAGAGTAGATAGAGAAAAACTGATTTCATATTTAGATTTAGCGCCCCAGATATAGCTAAAATCAATTTTAAAATCCTAGGCACTATAAAATGTTTCTTTTTTCTCGTAGACCTGTGTTATAAGAGATTGAGTATATTAAGAAACTTCTGGAATTAAAATCAGTTGGATCCCATTGATTACAATTCTAGGGTTGCCTTAAATAAAAATGAGAAAAGTAGGGTCCTCATAGATGACCCCTAGGTAAATTAAGATTCGAAATATATTAAACGTAATAACATAAAAGAAAAAATTTAGATTTTTCTTAAATATGTTAATACGTAGCTATGAGTTACAAAGTAAACCGTCCCAAAATATAATTAAAATAGAATATCTGATAAAAAATATGATATTAAAAAAAAGCAAAAACTGACTAAACAATCAAAAGCGCAAATTGGATTATAACTTTGTTATTATATCTGTAAATCAAGTACTAAAGGCTAACTTGAAAATAAATATCAAATTATTCCAGAAAGTTAAAAAATAATGGAAAAACTATTATAAACACAATTTGGAATTTAAACATTTTATTATTATTATTATTCACGTATGGGCCCGGGGGACCACGCGAAGTAAAATTAAAGGCGTTTGTTGTTGTTAGCCTTCCTTTGCGCCCATACTAATTTCATTCTTTCGCTATGAGCTTTTTTTCTTTCGTCAGACCAAGTTGTTCCAGCCTTCCTACATTTTTCTCTCTGGCCAACCTTCCAAACGTCAACCTTGTGTCTGAAACAGCCTCTATCCTGAATTTCACTTTGTGTAATATTTGCTGATCTTAGGTCCTCTTTAATTGCAGCAATCCATTTAATTATTTGTACTTTAGCTCTACTCCTATTTTCATAAAATTCGACTATTTGTCTAGTTAGCCTATTTGGATTCATCCGTTTTATGTGTCCGTAAAACTTAAGTTTTCTTTTTCTCATATCGCTATGTATATCGGTGTATTGTTTGATTTCTTGGTTTTCTCGAAGTCGGTATGTTGTTGTATTTATTTGTTTGGGGTCCAGGATTTTTCTTATGATTTTTCTTTCCTTCTTTTCAATGTCCTCGATGTCTCTCATTCTATTCAAAATGAGCGTTTCTGCCCCATATAGACATTCTGGCTTAATAACTGTGTTGTAATGTCTCAGTTTTGTGTTTTTAGATAGGCATTTTTTGTTGTAAATATTTTGTCTCAAAACGGCAAGTCTCAATGCCGTTTCTATTTTTTGACATCTACCCTTATTGGCCGCTTTTTCCAACCTATTTTCCATGATTATTTCACCCAAATCTTTGAATTGAGAGACTCGTCTGATGTTACCATATTTTGTTTTTAGAAATGGTATTCTTAGTCTGTTGCAGGTCATGTATTGTGTCTTTTCAAAGGAAATTTTAGAGAACTTTTCTGCTGTTTCTTTTAGAATTTCAATCTGTTTCTGTGCCGTTAATACATCTTGAGCCAAAATTGCTAGATCATCAGCAAACGCCAGACAATCAATTTTGATGTTGGTTCTCCCCAGTTTAATGGGCTGGTCAATATTCAGGGCCGACTTTTTTTCACGCCACTCCTGTATTACTTTTTCTAGAACACAGTTAAATAAGAGTGGCGAGAGTCCATCCCCTTGTCTCACTCCAGTTTTAATTTCGAAGGGCTCTGAGATTTCACCCATGAATTTAACTTTTGACCTTGTGTTAGTTAATGTTGCTTTAATAATTGCCAGCGTTTTCAGATCTAGTCCTTGTTCTTTCAAGATTCGGAATAAAAATTCGCGGTCTATAGAATTATATGCTTTCTTGAAATCCACAAATGTACAGACGAGATTTTTATTGTACAGTTTTTTGATGTCTTAGGATCAACTTTAGATTCAGGATCTGTTCAGGGCAGGATCTGCCCGGTCGAAAACCTGCTTGATATTCACCAATTTTAGGTTCCAACTGTCCTTGTGCTCAGTCTAGTAGACATTGAGATAGAATCTTGTAACAAACTGGGAGAAGAGATATCCCTCTATAGTTGTTTACATCCGTTCAATCTCCTTTCTTGTGAAAACATTTTATAATATATATATTTCATTCATGCATTTTATAAATTGAGACCGTATACTGAATGAGAAGTATACTAATTTCAGAGAACATCTCGTCGATATGTCTTTAATCGTTGACCTTTTGGTCTTTAACATTATTCTACATCCCAAAATTATGTATGCTGACAAGCCATGAATTCATTCCCTAATGATGAAGGCGCGCTAGAATGTTCTCAAGTGCAGTGAATCTGCAATACAACGAGATCTCTTCTGTCGATGATAGCGCAATAAGTGGCCGATCTCGCGAGTCCATCCAGTTTCTCAATTTTTCGAATTGAGATAATTCTCGTCATCTAGTAATGATTCATATCCTAGACCTCATCAACAACAGTCACAAAGGCGTTGAATATAATGCAGATGTCTTGGCGAAGCAATTGGTTGACACTGAATCTCCACTACAATTAACTTTCAATTTCAGAGATTTCAACCTCAAAACTACTGGAATGACATTGAAGGCTCAAATAAATTAAAAATCTGAAGATTCTCTTCATCCTCCCTCCACCAGAACTGTTCTCAAATCGACCAGCATCTGTTAAGTCGCATATGCTTATGATCGGATACTACATGTTCCAACTGTTCAGTCGAAGCGGACAACACTTGAAAATGCCAAATGAGATTTTGGCGAAACGTCGTGACTTTTCACAGAATGAACGGATAGACAGCCGGAAAGATTTAGAAGCATATCTATATATATATATATATATATATATATATATATATATATATATATATATATATATATATATATATATATATATATATATATCATCATCTCTATACACATTAGCGTTTCATATCAAAGATTCCATTATAAGAATTAAATAACCGTTATCATTGTTGTTTTTCTTTTATCAGAATCGTAGGTCTCAGTTTTCTCATACATGGATTATTAAAATGATAATCATAGATTTATGATCGCTTTAAATCGCCTATCTACGATAATATAAACTAATTGCTGGCGGAACTTTCTCGTTTTTCGAATGTGACTAAATTGTGACGTCCTCCGGGCAAAAATCATTTTGAAATTATACGTACTCCATCTGAAAATGGTATGAGCGGTCGTACGTAACGGCGCTAATTATAGTTTTAGCAAACTATTCGAACCTTTTCAATTATCTGTTAGATTTTAATCGGCGGTACGTTAGCGGCCTCCAACTCTTAATTATTGCTGTATTTTCTTCGTCGTGCCATATTCGACGAGCGCGGACATTTTTTGGATGGTTCGCCGCTTTATACGACTTTTCTCGGATAATTAATTAGTTAAATGCAACGGAAACGTAAATGGATACTAACCATACGATTTGTCTTTGATCGGCGTATATGGGTTGGAACAGATAGCTTTATTTTCCGTGGGAAGATCAGTCTCTAGTATATAAAATAGGATACCCTGTTTTGACATAGATTTTTTGAGTTTTTCACTACAAATGATTTACTACACAATATTTCTTATGTGGATATTATAAAAGCCTTCTAAGTAAAGTTAAGAAAATATTACGTAATAAATATCCATACACTCCATACATACATTCAATGTACTCAGACAAATTCTATGAGGAATTTCAGATCTACTCAACAGAACTACCTACTCTCCGGATGTTGCACCGCCGATTTTCTTTTTAATGAAGATTGAAAAAAGAACTTTTGAATTGAATTTATTAAGTTATAATAAGTCAGGACGTGAGTTTTCAAGCGGATAAAAAGTAATCGATAATATTTTATCTAAAAAATCTTAAATTAAAAAAAACAGTTCTTCTAACACGACTTCAAATGTTGCTATTTAGTAAAAATAATCAACTTATTAATAGTAATGTACTTACATATCATATACATGGATAGATCAGTGAGGAATTTAAGCTTACCTGAAAATATAAAAAATGTTATTAAAAAATTAACAAGTAATAAAATTAATTATATTTCATTAATAAACTAACGTTAACAATTTCAAGTAAATATTTAATCTTTTTTTGGTTAATTATTATGAATAATCATAAATTTCTTTTTCAGTCTATAGTCAATATCATTGAAATAATTAAAATTATTTTAGTTTTTCATATATACAGTGCCTCCATTAAGTATTAGTACCGGTCAGGGAAAATATGATTGAAAAAAAAAATTGAAAATGTGAAAAAACGAAATTCCCGGCATTTTTTATGGATTATTATTCGAAGTATTCTCCTCTCGCTTCGATACATTTGTTACATCGATTCAATAGTTGTTCAGTGCTTGCTCCAGCTCATTTTGTAGAATAGCCTCCAAAGCACACATCGAAGCTGTTTGGATGGTCTGAATGTCCTCAAAAAAACACAATTTCAACTTTGAGAACAAGAATAAGTTACAAGGGGCTAAATCTGGTGAATACGGTGGGTGGTTGATCATACAGACATGTTTTTGGGCTAAAAATTGACACACAATTAACGATGTGAAATTGGGCGCATTATCGCGCAACTACCTCCAACTGTCTGGATCGGGATGTTTAGGCTGAATGCGACGAATTCTGTGCATCAATCATTTCAGAAATTCTAAGTAATACTGCTCAGTGACAGTTTGACTAGTTGGAACGAACTCTTTGTGGATGATGCATTTACTATCGAAGAAAACAATGAACATTGTCCTCATTTTTGAAGGAGTTTTTCGTGTTTTTTGCCTGTGGTGAGTTTTTCGACTTCCATTCCGCACTTTGGCGCTTAGTTTCTGGATCGCATTAAAAGCACCATTTTTCATCCCACGTAACAATTGATTTCAGGGAGTTTTGATTATTTCTGATGTCTGCGACATCTCTGGAATGATTGACACGAAATGATTTCTGCTCCTCCGTCAACGTGTGTGGCACAAATTTTGTACACACCTTTGTTTTATCCAAATGCTTGTGAAGAATGAGTCGAATCGTTTCTTTGCCGATATTCAAAGCCTCTTCCATTATTTTTAGTGAAGCAATGCGGTCATTTGCTATAAAATGACGACTTTTTCGGTCATTTCGGAAGTGCGAGCAAAAATAGGCCTCCCTTCACGTTTCCGTAGTCTCTCGTCATCCTCTAGCGGCACTCTACCATCCAAAAAACGTTTATATCACGGAAAAATATTTGTTCTGCTTAAACAATCATCGCCGTACTCTCGCTGCATCAACCGGAATGTTTCTGACGCAGTTTTACTGAGTTTTGCGTTAAATTTAATAACAGCTCGTTATTCCATGATTTTATTTGCACGTCAAACTTTTTGGCTTATAAACAAGAGGTCATAAAATCAACAAATGTCAATCGATCGTGGTAAAGTAGGTTTCGTTAGGTCCAGGAATGTTCAAGCTTTGAAACGACATCGCTCATCAATAGATGGCGTGACTGGTTTCTGAGATATATCTTAAGTACTGATACTTAATGGACACACTGTGTATTTTGAATAATAAATAATTGAATATCTTTTGATTACGTTTAATAAATAATATTCATATTCAATCATTAAATTATTTAGATATGTTGATGATTAAATCAGACATTTTATCAATGGAAACAGGAAAAAATGTACCCATTACTATTATACATCAGTTGATTCGAAACATCCTAATTTTATCCAAGTATCAATACATCACAATATCAAATATTTAATTTAGTAGCTTAGCGTTGTCACAAAATAATTTTAAAAAATGCAATAACCTGAATCTACTTCAAATGAAATTCTTTCTGCGATTGAGTTAAGAACTGCATACAAACACTATTCCAAAAGTTCATAATCAGCATCTTGATATACCACTAATATGATTTTCTTCGACAACTTACATAGTCCATATGGTCTCTAAAGCTATCAACTCAGAAAACGAAAGACTTTGGATCATACAGATCAATCTTTGCATACAATTCATTTATAGTACAAGAAACTACAAGAAATTATGGAAAAACTGTAGTTCAGTGCTTAATTGTATTTGATAATGTAACATAGGTTACGAAACTATAGTCACACAAAGTTAAAAATGATAGATAAAAAATATAAGTGATAGATAACAAAGTAGAAATTTGTTTTATTCAATTTAAAAATGACCTATCTCAAGGCAACGGGCAAATCAATTCATTATTTGCGTAGAAGTAAGCTCTGAAAAGAATTAAGAAGTCTGGAACAAATTGGGCCAGATCAGGAGATGATTCAATTTTCAAAATTGAATCATTTTCTGATGATGTTAACCTAGTTAACGAAAGACGCGTTAAGACGTTTAAAAATATGATTTGGTGTTCAGTTCTTTAGTGGTTTTTACTGGTAAATATTTTTGACTTTACTTAGGAACTTATATAGGAAAAATTATTCCCTTTTTGAAAGGAAGTTTCAACTGGATGAGACAATGCTTTGTTACGGGGTAGAAATGTGAACTATAAATATACATTTAACGGGGAAAGTTACATAAGTTGAATTAATCTTTACTTATACACAAAATCCACAATAATGTAATTTAATAACAGATGTGACATAGAGCCATGAAAATTGACGATTTTTTGTAGCAATACTGGAATAATGAATGATGAGTAATTTACTTCCAACTAACCAAGACTAACGATTAATGAATATCATTCATTACTCTAGATCAAGAACAATGAATAACTTAATCATCAGACAGGTTTCAAGTAAACGAAAGAGAGGAAGGCCTCGTCCGTCATGGAGGAAATGAGTGACGGATGCCATGGAAAGATGTAATCTGAGGGCAGAAGAAATTCGCTAATTTGATAGGTTTGGCGGAAGGGAACTGGAATGCAGCGATGATTTTTTTTGTTTAAGGTACTTATGTAAATCAACCAAGCCTGTAGCTTTATTACTATAGTAATAAATCATTACCAGTGTTCAATTAAAATACTACTGGAACTTTTACAGCAAAAATCTGTCCAGATCTGATAGTATTGGTATATACATTAAGGTACATAACCATATTGTTACATGATCCAAATTGACTAACAAGGTGGCTTATTGTCATTCAAATGATCGCTGTAATCATCATTCTATTTGTTTGTATTTTCTTGTAATTTCTGTATTACTGTTCTGTTGTGTGTATGTTTCTTGTAATTTCTGTATTGGGTTAGTAATATTTATTTACAAATCTTTGTTGGATTATTAATGTTTATTTACATATTATTAATTCATGTGATATTTATAATGCTCAAGTTCAGTTTCGCTTTGATTTGCCTTTAGTTAAATAATTCAAAATTAAAATGTTAGTCGATAAATTGTATGTTTTTTTACTTCAAAAAAGGCAAAGACGCTATCCAAAAAAAAAATATTTGTGCCATTTACAGAGAGGGTTCTGTTGGAAAGACCACTGTCGAAAAATTAGTTTGGTCGGTTCAAGGGCGGAGATTTTGACCTGGAAGACCGGTATCACTCTGGCCATCCTTCAAATACTGATGTTGAGCAAATAAAAGCCATAATAGTTGAAGATCTGCGCACCATGGTACGTGAGATAGCAGACATGTTAAATATAAGTCAATCGACCGTGTTTGACTTGTAAATTATGCGTTGGATTTGGTGGGATTGAAAGGCACCCATACCCTTTGAGCTGAAAGTTGTAGTTAAAGGAAATCGATCAGAATTATCAAACATGAAAGGCGTCATGTTTCATGATGACAATGCACAACCACACATTTCAATCAGGACCTGGCAAACCTGGGGCTTCAGTGGAATGTTTTGCCACATTCACCTTACTCACCGGACAGAGCACCCTCGACCTTCCAAAATTGTTAAAATGAGAAGAAAAGATGAAAAACAACCTGTTGACTTTTTTGGTTGTAAAGATACTAATTTTGGCAAAATGACATAGTGGATCTACTGTGATGGTTGCTATTTATGCATCCAGAGTTCGCAACAATAGTATCGCTAGGCGCCATCTGATATATAAACATCGTAAATTTTGACATTGTTGACTGTATAAGTACTCAGAACGTTTTGCATGGCAAAACATTCTATTTGTGTTGTTTAGTGACTTATTTCATCTCAGTCAAAAAAAGGAATTAACTCGTGAGAATTTTCATGCGATGATTAACTACGAGTTGGATTGTCTCAACAACAGTGCATCAATTGACTCACTTCGACTTTTTGCGATGAAGCACCGTCTAAAACCACTGTACCTCAGTGGGTTAGTGAATTCAATCGTCGCCGTCTTTCGCTCATGGACAAATTTAACGAAGGTCATCCAAAATCGGTTGTTGTGCCAGAAAATATAGATACTGAGGGCGAACTGATAAAGCAAGATCGACATGTGGCATACCGTGAGATTGAGGCATCCCTGGGCATTAGTAGGACAAGTATACACAATATTTTACATGAACATTTAGTCGAAAAAAAGATTTGTGCGCGTTGGATTCCGCATAATTTGATAATCGCTCAAAAAAAAAGCTCGTGTCGGTTGGTTTAAGGAAATGCTCAAAAAATTCAATCATGGTGCATCAAAAACCGTGTATAACATCCACACAGGTAACGAATCTTGGATCTACCGTATGAGCCAAACCCAACAAAAGTTGTTCGCTCAAGAAGCACTTCAAAGCAAGTTCAAGCAAGCAAGCTCTAATGCCACTAGAGAATCGTAAAACGGTCAATTCTGAATGGTACACAACCATTTATTTGCCAGAAGTCTTTGAAGCAATAAGAAAGAACAAACAGTGACGCAGGTTCATTCTTCACCACAACGCAAGCTCTCACACATAGGACCGAACAACTCCATATTTGACCGGTCATAAATATTGAATTGACGCATCATCTGCCGTACAGTCCTAATTTGATACCCAATGATTTCTTTTTGTTCCCGTCCGTGAAGAATAAACGAAGTGGTCAACGATTTTCCAAGCCAGAAGAAGCGGTTAATGCGTTCAAAATGCATGTTTTGGAGATACCTCAATCGGAATGGAAAAAGTGATCTGAAAATAGGTTCAAAAGTATACAAAAGTTTATCGATCATCCCGGACAATATTTTGAAAAGCAATAAAACCATTTTCAATCCATCTATATAAATAAAAAGTAAATGTTCGTTTGTTCAAAATCTTAAATCTCGGAAAGTTCTTCACCGATTGCCTTGTCATGTTCACACAACGCTACATTCGAATACGCGGGTGTTTTTATATACCTATTATATAGATGTCAGAACTGTGACAGGTAAAAACATGCATTTTAAACTGCGCCATCTGTTGGACGTAAAAGCAACACACATTATACTAAATATTTAACGGCAAGGGGAGCGCCATCTGTTGAACCTAACAGCAGCACACGCAACATTGCTCATGCCGGGCAGCGTGCTTCTTGACAGATGCTGTCACTTAGCATTTTTAATGTTTCCGATTGTATTGTTAAATTGAATTTTCATAGATTTCGATTTATTTTCATTTTCATTTAATTGTTTAACCAGACTACGCCGCAGCAACGCGTGGCTGGGTACAGCTAGTGATAAATACTTATCTTTATTTATTATTCCGGAGACATAAACATCAACCCACGAACTACGTTGGCAAAAAGTTGTAAATAATAATGGTAATTACGTAAAAGATTAAACAAATATTAACTGATCTCTAAGAATTTTTCCGACAACCCGATATATAACGATATTGGTAAGAGATCCAAATTGGTTAAGAAGTTGGATTACTGAGCTTTTTTGTAATGGCCATCAGACTGATTACGCAAATTTTCATCAATGCGCAGGATCGACAACTTAAAGTTAGTCATAGAAGTGCTGATCCTTCCGAACTGATCTAGCAATATTATTATGTGAAATTATTCACATTTACTGGTATACCGCTATGTTTACATAGTCATATTTTAAATCCCTCCATATGCAGCAAAATATAACGGTATGCCCGTGAAAACGTGTTGAACACTTAACGTTGTGGGAATAATAAAGATATAAATTCGTTTATGTTCTATCGACATATAAGGTATCAAATGGCAGAGTAAAACCGAATTCAGCACAAAACAAAATTCAATCTGTTGGCCATTCTTCAGGACTAGCTGGAACCGACATAACGATAAACAACAGATAAATAACGTACCGTTGATAAACGACCAGATCCTGCATTCGCAAGCTTTTCGTCGAACCACAATATAATAATAAACCAAGTTTATGCCACTATAAATGTCAAAATGAAACGTACGCACACATCGGTCGCAGGAAATTTAAGATAGCCGATGTCGTATAGCATGAGATATACGCAATAATGACAGTTATTATAAAGGCGAATTTATTAACATCGCATCGGATCCTGGTTCGGTATAATCCAGTGTTTGTTGTTCTTCAACGAAGAAGATAAGATTTTGATACAATACCGTAATACAAAGAAGCCCAACTTGTATTGATGATATGCGGAAAAACTATACGAAGAGTTATAACAACTACTTGTTATATGTTGGGTTTTACCTTGTAGAGTATAGGCAGTAAATGATCTCATCGATATGAGTCTTATCGTTACGAATATTTCTATAACAAAATAAAATGCAGTAAACGATATTCATTATATATGAAATATAATGTCAGCAAAAGCCCCCCAATAGATGCTCCAAAAACAGAAGCAATTTTGACATTTGTCCTTCACAGGTTTCAGGCTTTATCTCTTGAATGAATTCCTGAATATAAATATTTAACTGAACAATTATCATTAATTTATTGGTGTACATCCTTTCACTTTTAAAATATCCGATTATTGCATTTACGAAAGTCATTTGAAAGATTCTCGACTTGACACAAGGATGAATTGAAGAGTATGACCAAATGGTTCTGATACTTGTCAAGTATGATTTGTTAGGTAGTATGCTGAGAAGTTTCAAACACTTTTGTATAGTTGTTTGTTTGTGGTGATCCAGTAAAGCAAACAAGTTTCGACATCTTCTGACAAATGTATAACTTTAAACTGTTATAAAGAATGTTTAACTTTAACATTCAACGAACATGCAAAATGCGTTTGATTCCACTTTAAAGGATCCTTCTTCTTCGTTTTTGATAATCAAAGAGTGGGCTGCTGAATTTAAACGTCGTCGTACATTCATTGAAGATGAATCCTCGAAACGCCCAAAAATTGCGAGAACCGTAGAAATCATCAGAAAAAAAAACTACAATGGTGTATTAAATGATCATAGACTGAAGTTACGCGAGCTTGCTGCAAATATCTCGACAGAATAGATCAACCACATTTTACAAGAAGCTTTGGATATGTAAAAGTTTTTTCGCTTTACGAGTGTAGCATTTGTTAACAGTTGACCAAAGACAAGTATTCGAATGAAGACTTTTTACGGGTGCATCAATATATTTAAACGCAAGGCTGCTGATTTTTTCAACATTTTATAATAGAAGAGAAAATATGTATTCACCATTATACCAGTCAGATGTCAGAGTCGCAGCAGAAGTCCAGATATAGAATAGAAGCAAGTGAAAGTATACTAAAGAAAATGAAAACGGTTCCGTCAACAGGAAAAGTTTCGGCTGCGGTTTTCTGCAATTCGCGTGGTGTGATGCTGATATACTACCTGACAAAAGGTAGAAACATCACTGGGGATTATATATGCTTCACTACTGAGTGTTATTCTAATAAAAAAAGAGAAGCTAAAAAGAAACTGTTCTTTTGCCACAGTGAACCACTTTCTTTCACCACGCGTACACACATGCCTCGGCTGGTTGCTGAAAAAATCCATAACTTACGCTTCGAAGTGCTTTCACATTTCTAAACCTGAAGAAATTACTCATTAGACGAAGATTCATTTCAAATGATGAAAAGCAAATTAACAAGGCTAAAGTAAAGTAACAAGCTCTTATTTTGCAGAGTTAGACAAATCGCCGTTAGTCTAAATGTTTTGAATGGCATGGTGACGTCATTCACTTTCTTTTTTCGATCTTGTTGAGTTCCTTTTATAGAAATTTTAAGTTACCCCACAAAAATTTTTCACAGAAAATCAGATCGGGTGGATTAGGTGGATATATAGGGCTACACTATCTTTTCAAGCCAAAATTGACAAACGGTAGTGCGACGGTCCATAGTTTTCCACAAACACACTTACTTCCTTAAGCTTACCATTATATTGAACCGTATTGAAATTTGTTTTTTATAACCAAATGACGAAACCATCTTCTAAGACCATTTATAAAGCAAAAGTTTTCTTCCATTTCTATTTAGACCATTATACAAAAAAAAACCAATAACTAAAAGTAATCTATTTAAAATGTATTGAAAACGACTTGGCTGACTAAAAGGCAAATCGAAAATGTTCCTTTTCGTAAAAGCAATTTATTTCGGAATGGCTGTAAGAGGCGCAACGAGAAAAATAACACCATTTTCATGCGAGCATTCCTGGTGTAGTCGAACAATCCTCGCAATGTGTAATATCGGGCGTATTTGAATTCCAGGAAGTCGTAACTATTCGGGCGGAGCGATCGGCTCTCGGCAGCAGGAATTTCATCAGTTCCAGCGTCAACCGGAAAGCATCCGTTCCTGCCGCGCTTCGGACGGACCCTCGCCCCTTGCGATCCTTACCATCCCTACGGGACCCCGGGTTCGAGCACTGGTTGGCTACAAGCGTGTTGATCTTCGTCTCAGATTGTACCCTCCTATCGGAAAGGGTTTTTTCGGCCTTCCCCTCGTCTCGTCACTTAAAAGGTCTGTTCCTGAAAGAAAACCCTGAGAAATTTTAATCAAAACGATTTTATTCAAGATTTGCGAGCGAGATCGATCGAAGAAATTTCGAACTATGTCATAGAACTGACAGATTCATTTCCAGCAAAGGATCGAAGTTAAAGTTGAATAATACGGGGGTAACACAAAGAGATTTTCCACAACACACTAATTCACTGCTTTCCATTATCTCAATATGCCTTTCGTCAACCATGTTAACATCATCGGGAGATAAACAAATATTATTCTATAATTAGGTCCTCAATTTAATTCTAGGCTCCTACGTTTCATTGTCTAGAGAACTTATTCGAATTTGATTTTTTTTCGTCATGAAGTTATTTTAAAGCGTCATTTTTCAGCTTCAAAACGAGATATAATAGATGAGCCCACTGTCAATATAACCTGAAAAACTAGTGGCAAATGCCTCAAATATTAATTCAAAAAGTAATATTTGAGACACTGCCTCCTCTTCGCCTTTCAATTGAAAAAAAATTTAAATGCTGCGGACGCTCAGGATATAATTTGTGGGAGTTTTGGAGATAATGCTGTTTCGTACAGTGCTCGTAAGAAGTGGTTTCAGCAATTTTCCGAAGTAAAAATTTTGATTTATATGCTGCAAAACGTCCGGGACTGCCCAAAAAAGTGAGGATGAAGAATTGGAAGAACCGCTGGAAGAAAAATCCTACTAGAGATCGGACAGGAAGCTTTGTAGTCATTGTCGGAAGTCTTTGTAGTAGACGCTTTGATATTGTTGTGCTATTATTCTTCAAATTGAAGAAAAAGAATTTTCTGTGACAGAAAATGGATCTTCTCCTTCTACAACAATCCAAAGAGGTGAAAGTCGTGGGTTAATCCTGGTCAGTTATTAAGCAGTACCACAAAACTAAATATCCACTCCAGAAAGGTGTGGTGGGATCAGCTGGGTATCGTGCTTTATGAGTAGCTCCAATCTAGTCAAGCCGTCACTGCTGACTGTTATCAGTAGTAATCGAAGAGAAGTAGGGAAATCAGTTTGCTTCAGAACAATACATGGCCACATATAACAAAAATTATTCTAAAAAACGATCATCACCGAGTTGGACTGGGAGATTTTATCGCACAGGGCGTGTTCTCCAGACTTGGCCTCTACGGATTTTTATCTCTTGAGAGTCAAAAAAAAGATTAAATGTCTTTCAAAACCACCAAGTATTTTTCGATCTGTTATTCGATAGTTGTCCGAAAGGTGGCGAAAGTGTATAAAAATACGAAACATTAGTAAAAAAACAACCTACTATGGTATATAAAGCTGAAAATTGGAGACTTGCAGTAAAATATAAAAAAAAAGATTGGAAGCCGATGTAATATGAAGATCACAATATACGAAATAGATGCAATACAAAGATTGATTCAGGGAAAATTCGTTTGCCATGGAGCGTTTCACCTGACAACAACGTGGTTTCTGTGTTCGTGGTTCGCGTATTATCAAAACAACAATTCGCTTCTTATAGCTCGTCGTCTTTATAGGGTCGAGTATAATTTACACGGCATAAACGAGGCACCAAGTGTTAATTTAATAAAGAAATGGATAAAAAAAAGTTTGAAACTACAGGATCAACTGTAAATTTACCGTCTACGGCTTGTCCAAGGTCAACCGAGTGTCAACATTGAGCGTGAGTCGATTAGAAAAAATCCATCCCAATCCATATGGAAGCGAAGTAGTCAGATACGCATTAAAAAATCTTCACTGCATATCTTTTAAAAAAAAGATTTTCGTCTTCATCCCTATAAAATTCAAATTGTACAAGAAATTAAATAAACTGATTTTTTTATGCGCTTGACATTTGCCAATGAAATGTTGGAAATATTTAATAATTGTGACAATGATTTCTTCAGTGACAAGGCTAACTTTCATTTAAACGGCCATGAAAACAAGCAAAGCTGCAGGTACTGGACGGAGGAAAATCGCTAGAAATAACACGAAAAACCATTACATAGCCCAAAAGTTGTTGTATGAGCTGCAATGTCAGCCAGAGGCATAATTGGCCCATACTTCTTTGAAAATTCCAGAGGTAAAGCGGTCAATGTTAATTCCGCTAGATATTGTGAGATGATAAAAGGTGTTTTCCACCAGTCACTGCAAGAATTTGAAGAATATAACGAGGAGAGCAAGACAGCGCTGCGTGTCATACTTCACATGATTCTTTGGAGGCTGTACAGGAATTATTCCCAGGAAAAGTGATATCCCGTAGAGGTGATAATTTGGCCCCCAAGAATTCCAGATTTAACTCCACTTGATTTTTATTTAACTATTACAGATATGGAAAGAAAGCAGCTAATATCATACGGATATTTACATCGTATGTCAGAAACAAGACTCTATACACAAACAATGAAATGGCAACCAACATAACACCGGAGGGGAGGAAGGCAAAAAAAACAAATTGGAAATAAAACGTTGTAAAAGCAATGAGTACTAGAAATCCACAAGAACTAGACTGGGAAGATAATAAATGATAGTGTCGGACAATGTCGAAAGATGTTGTAAACCGATGTAATAATATTAATAATATCCACAGTTTGATGCGAAATAAACAATACACATGCCAGTGCACAGTCTGTTCAGACTACTCTCATATATTTGCCTCTTTTTTAGATTTAAAAGGGAACGCCACTGGTGACTGGACGCCTCTTGTCTGTTCCAGGCGTGGACTCGTTGAAGTGTATTGTAATTATACCCCGGCATCTGATTAAAATAACTTCAAAGGGAATCTTATTATTTGGGATGGATTTTCATTCAGATCCATTGGCGATCCCTTTTTTTGGCATGACTCAACTCATGCCTAACGGAAAATTAAATTCAACCTGGCATTTTCTTCACGGAAGATGTAGGAAAAACAATTAATAAAAGTGAATACAAAGGGAAAAATAAAAAACATAAATATAGTAATACATGGGAGTCCCGGCTTCAAAAATCATAAAGAAAAGATTTTTAAAATCAATCCGAAAAAAAAACGGCTAAGCACAGAAGTTCTTTGAGGACCATATTATGATTGTATGCGAAAAATTCGATTCCAAAAAATTTCCAAAATACCGATATAACATTCTTCTCGCCATTCGGTCGCAGTTAAATAAATATTATTACATATATTTTCGTGACCGTTTAATATTATTATTATTTTTTTATTTATTGGGACTTTCGGTCAGATATAAGTTTTAATGTTTTTATTGTTTTGTTAACGTTTCGGTTCAATAACGAATCATCCTCAGAATACCTTTACCATACATACAAGAAATAAATAATAATAGTTTTGAAACCATATAATATAAATATAGCAGAAATACCCAATAATAACACTAAAAAAATATTAACAAAATTAAAACCACAAACATTCAAAATGGAACAAACAAATTTAATTGGCAAAATTGATTACTTAAATTGCCCAAGCTCATATACTGGCCAAACTAAACAATATTTAAAAAACAGAATCAATACATAATACATAAAACATAAAAATTCATAAAACAAAAATTCTAGATTTTGAAAAACAATATAAAACAAAAAATATAAAGGAAATGATTTATATAAAAAAACAAGTAATAGCATTAATTTCAGAAATGATACAGATAATTTAAGTTGTATATATCATTTTAAATAATAAATTATAATAACATTATTAAATAATAAATTTTCATAATTTTTTATTTTTGCATCTAATACTATTACACATAACAAATCCAAAAAATCCAAATACAAATTAGGTTATAATAAAAACCAAAAATTTGATGGTGGAAGATTTGTTAATATGCCAGAGTCAGATATATGCCATTTAAAAATTGTTAAAAAAAAATTTCACATATTACTTAAAAAATTTGGAAAATTAATTATTTAATTAGACATCGGTAGGTTTTTAGATGTAAATTTGTGTTTTTATAAAAATAATGTTTATTGTAGAAATGTTCTGAGGGTGGTTCGTTATTGAATGGAAGCGTTAACAAAACAATAAAAAAATTAAAACGTATTAACTGATCGAAAGTCACAATAAGTTAAATAAATATATTTCTATTGTAGTTGAAATCACTTACCGTAATAGATAAAAGGATGAATGGATATAAAGGAGAATGGATTGTCAGAATCGATTCAAATACTATTTAATAATTTTTATCAACAAGTTTGTATTTACTTCGAAAGTGTAATTAGTTATCAATTGTAGTTTAACCAGTAACATCATTTAAATGACGTCGTTCATACTTCCAATTGTCAATCACATTCCCACATATATGTGGCTTTATTTCACCAAGGTTACCCCGGATGTCGTCTTTTACATCTTGGATTGATTGAGGATTTTCTTATGGAGCGCTCCTTTAAGGGATTCTGAAAGAAAGTAGTTCAGCGGGGTCAAATCGCAGGATCTAGGTGGGCAATCTTTAAACTTTTAATTTTAATCTTTAAATTAATAAAACTATAAGCAATTTAAGGACAGAATATATTCACGAAAACCTATAATATATCAATTGGTTCAGCACCTTTATGTGATAATTATCTTGTTGAAATAATTTATCATCCAGGTATAAGCCCGTCATTATTTCTTGATATCGTAGTCCTGTGACTAAAGACCTTCCAGATTTTCCCAGATTTTCTACCCAATTTTGTTTAAAAAGCCAGCGATGTTCTCTGTAAGTCATTTGAATTATATGTATTACCACTCGCACAAATCCTATCAATGTTCTTGTCCTTGTCCTTGGGCTGATCAAGACGTGTGCTGGATGAGTGTCTTAAATCCAAACCAGGCTTATGAGCTTCATATGTTAGAAATGCTTTTTAGATTGTCACATATTTTCGCTATTAATACTTAAACCCAAATCAGCAAAATTTATTTATTTGAAGACATATTGAAGCAAATTTCTGAATAACTTCAGAGAAATAGAGCCCCTTGAGTGAAACATTTTTTAATTGGGAATTTGTTTGCGTCCTCCTGAAGTCTGATGAGGTCTGTAACATCCACTGGCGACATCAACTAGCTTCTTCAACATCAAGACTAACGGCTTATATAAAAATATAGAATACATTCTATATTTTTCTCTATAGAATTTTTTAATATTTGAAAATGATCATTTGTACTAGAATCTGATCGAAATTCGGCTTGTTTGGTTTAATTGGACTAGACTAATTATAGTAGTTCAGTTGAAAAATAAGAGGATATATCATAACACCGATACAGAGTTCTTTTTATGCCGTCCTCATTAACGGAGGTTGAGGAAAACTTAAAATATTATTTATCCTTTGTAACGCGAAATAGATCTTCAACGCCCATATTCGTCCAGTTGAGTATATTCCTCAGTCAAGACTTTCCCTGCATAACAACCTGAAATAGATATACTTATCATTGCGCAATAACTAGATAAGATACAAGGTGTCCCAAAAGAAAGTTTATTTTTAATATAAATAAAATAAAATATAAATAAAAGACAGACATCCATCAAAAAAACCTTTATTAATTATTGAAATACCATTTTAGGAAATTACTTTTGAAAAATAATGTCATCCAAATGTAAACTTTCACGCTCACGGCACTCGTCTAAACGAATAGCAAAATTCCTCGGCTCGGCACATAATCTCTGGAATGGCTGCCATTTTGTGTGAGATATTTTCTTTTAAACTTTCCATTTTAAATACCCCCCCACAAGAAAAAGTCCATAGAGCTCAAATCGGGCCAAGGCTCAAGGCTCAAGGCCAATTTATGTCACCTCTCCTGGAGATCAATTTGTTTAGGAAAATTTTACGAAGGCGTAACAGACGCGCTTAAAGTGTGTGACGTTGCTCCGTCCTGCTGAAACCATGTTCTTTGATTATAACCAGCCAAGTTTTGCAGTTCAGGTACCAAAAAATTGTCCAACATTTCCACATAACGTTCTGAATTGACGGCAACTACGAGTCCCCTGCCTTTTTCAAAAAAGTACGGGCCGATTCGACCTCACGCTGACATTGCAGCCCATACAAAGATTTTAAGCGAATGTAGAGGTTTTTAATGCTTGTGTTTCGGGTTCGTTGCACTCCAGTAATGCCAGTTCTGCTGCATCCAAAAATAATATGTTATTGAATGTTGCAAAACGCCCAATTACCTGATTAACGAATTGACGCCTCTCACCGACATCTCAGGGCTTTAACTCTTGGACCAGTTGAATTTTGTAAGCGTGCAGTTTTAAGCCCTTGCACAGAATGTGGTACAATGGTGATCGAGGCACATATAAAGCATGTGCTCGCTTTTGAAGGGAAAAGTCTGAATTTTCGAATGGACTCATTTACCTTTTCCACTATTCCACACTTTTCCACATTTTCGTCACTTCGTGATGACCTTGGTCGCCCGGACTTACGTTTATCTATAATTGAGACGGTTTCTTCAAACTTCTCAACCCATTTCCTGATGAGGGGAACACTTTAATGTTACGCAAACCACGATGACTGCAGAACTTTCTCTACGCTACAGTCGCCGAATCATTGTTTTCTCGCACACACAACGCACACAAACAAAATTCTCACACACACAACGCACGATCTGCTCCCAAGAATCACTCCATGTCAACTTAATTCCTAAACGCGAGGCTATCAATTAACATGTGCGCCCCTCACAGTTGTTGCGTTGGCGCTTGTATTTTACGTATATTTTACCTTGTATTTTACGTATGTTGATGATTCCTAGCAGCCTTCTCTGTCGTCGCGTTCTTCCAAACACTTGCTCGTTGGAAATTTTGACAGTGCAATTTTAATATACTTCTATATAACCATAGTTCAAAGTTCTTGACTTTTTTCGTTATTTAAGCCTTTATATGTTCAAGTTTCGCCACTGAATATCGTTTTGATCAGGCCTCACATTCCATAAAACTTTGTTTCAGTGGGAAATTTAAATTTTTATTATAGAGTACATATTACAATTTCAAAAACGCAGATCTCATCAATTCAGTTCTATTATGAAAATCATTTTCATGGTTTAATTTAGAATATATGAATGCCTCTAAATATTTGTTTTTCTGAACTCTTTCTATCAGTAACAGAAAAAGACGTAGACCAAAGACACGATGGCAGGACAATCTAATAGCACATCAAAAAAATGGCAAGAGGCTGCTGGAGATCGATCCGGTTGGAGGCGAAGGTTGAAGCAGATCAAGGCTCACTGACGGACTGTAGCAGCATAGGAAGAAGAAGAAGAAGAAGGACTATTTCTGTTTGATATCCATTTACCGTGAATTGTGCTTTGTTGGTTATGGCTTTGAAGTTTATCAAACATTTAGTTTTGTTAATGTTAATATTTAGATCCACGTGGCATTGCACCTCAACTCCACCTGAGATTCTTGGGGTCAAGAATTCAGCCTTAATCTGGAAAATAGAGTAGGGTTTCTATGACTCTTGCCACATTAAAACCCTGATATCTCTTTTGTTTCCACTGCACGACCACCAACGGAATAGGTCAAGCCGTTTCCCACCATTCCTTCTTTGCACGACTTAAGAAATATAGGAGGGCTACAACTGAAATATTTAGATCAATTTGCAAGCATTCGTTATATATGGAATTGATCATACATTTTCATTCCTCCTTCAGTCCCATAAAGTTTTATTGAAGGTACCTCGGAAGTATACGTTAAAAGTACACAATCTGATCTGAGGTATCAAGCAGTGGGTATGCCACTTATTTCCACATTATTAACTTTTACCACTGCTGCCTTATTCTGGTATATAAATTTATGAATTGAAATTCATTCAAGTTGTTAGTTGTTCAATTAGTTTCATTATAGTCAGTCAAAGACTTTTTGACAATCAACGAAACACATATACAGTTTTGTTGTATTATTGACATTTTTGAAGAAGTACAGTCAGCGAGAACAATGGTTCCCTAATATAGACCAACACAAAAATAATTTCTCAACTTCTACTGTCTGGACAATGACATCAACATGGATGGAAGAATGAGAGTTGATAAACAAGCGTAGATCTGTCTCTGTCTTAAACTAAAATTGGACTGACCTTTTTACAACACACCACAATCTTGATCTATTTAATTGACTTCACCACATGAAAAAGTCGACTATAACATTGTCAACGGTCGGTGTAAGGAATCAAAGCGAGCGCCAGTCATCTATTCAGAAGCGTTGACAATTTCAAAGCCATCTCGACTGATTGTTCGATGTTCCCATCGTCGCAAACGTATTCTCCATCGACATTCCGCCAACCGACAAAAGGAAAAAAGCCTTTGGAAAATTCGCTCCGATGCCAAAGAGCGCGAAACGAACACAACGCAACCTTCGCCTCGCAACTAATAAAATTTCGACAGATGCGTCGCCGTAGTGAATTACATTATGTTATTTATAAAAGCCTTTGAGCGACGCCGCCGCCTCCAGGCAGCGTCGGGACGCCTGTTTACCCATCCCCTCTTTTCTGTTTTCGTCGTCGACGAAAAACTGGAAAAATCATTTGCCGTAGTTTTTCGCTCAAAGGTATATAAATTGACGCAATTCCATTTTTTTTCAGCAAATATGATCTTTGATAAGAAACAAAATAAATATTTGTATTGTAGTTATTCACAGGATTTTGTCATTGAATTATATGAATATATTGAATCATTAAACACATTTTCGTTTTATTTTATTTGGTCTTTCAATATTATAAAATCCACACATTATTTAAATAAATTGTCAATTGTCAAATTGTCAATTTGCATAACCAGGTTATCATTATTTATAACGAAAATACCACTTTCTTTGTGAGTCTTAACGCCTCGCAGCCGTAAGTGACTACTGACCAAATGAGTGCTTTATAGATCCTAACATTCGTGCTCTCTTGAATAAATTTAGATTTTCGGACTTAATGCTGGGAATAAGTAGCTTTGTTACTGTAAACTAGGGTGACATTGACACCGAGCCTTGGGAGCGAATCGCGGGAAGCGCGGGCGCTAACCTGTCTGTGCGTTATTGAGTTTTGTTACGGGAGGTTGTGTCTTGCGTTACGATGCCTCGTAAATGCGTTAGTGCATTAAGCGCGCGTAATTATCGCAATTATAGTGACGATGACCTGAAAAAAGCACTAGAAGATATTAAAAAGGGCATGTCTGAAACCACAGCAATTAAAAAGGCACTATTTAAAATAGATTAAATGACACACACACAATAAAAAAATTGGCGGTCTTCTTGCATTAAATCCCGAAGAAGCAACTTTGATTGTATTGAAGTTGCAATATGGGGCCTCCCTATTGAACCTCGAGATTTAGGTATAATAATACAAAAATATCTAGATATACAAGGTAGGACTATTATAAAAAATTACCAGGACCCGATTATATCGCGAATTTCATGCGTCGGAATAATATCTCTATCAGAAATAGACTAATACAGTAAGCACTTCATCGTCTCACGCACATGTTTTGGATTCATCTCTCATTGATCTCTTACGAGAAAATCGGGGTGTGATGAATGAACGAAGTCGAAAGCGTGGTAAAAAAATTAGGCTCGGTCGAGTGATGCAACTGTCTGATGATGAACCGACGCAATCAGTTGAGTCTCATCCTAAACGTTCTCAATTTAAGAAGAAAAAAGAAGATGACTATGTATGCTCTATTTGTAAAACAAAATAGAGCACATATAAAGGAGTAAACTTGTTATAGTGTATCACATGCAAGAAATGGATTTGTGGTATCTGTGATAAAGAGAGTAAAGAACCATATTTTGCATGTGCATTTTGTGAAGATGATGATTAAATGTTTTTCTTAACTAAACCTGTTACTTTTAAGACTTGTGATAAAGATATGTTTACTAGTTAATATTGTTTACTTTTACACCCATTATTATAAGTTACCTAGTCACAGTTAATTATAAATGTGCATTTGTGTTCACCTGCCAATGACACCCCGAACCCGGGGTAACTTTGGCATGGTTGTTTTAGTGATTTTATAATCTTAATATAAATAGCACATATATTTTGTTAAAATAACTAAATCAAAAGAGTCTCAAGTGGCATGTGAACATTAAAAAAAAAGTATATTTATTAATAATTGTTTCAAAAGTTTTAAAAACATTAAAAATCTGCCAATGTAACTCCAGTTTACGGTACCTTTGATAATACGATTTCTGATTTATCTTGTGATGTTTTCGTCAAATTAGCTTCCCAGATACGTAAACTTCTTCACAACTTCAATATGGTCATCAACAAAACAGTTTGTTTAATTCAAAATTTTTAAACCCAAATATATTCGTTTTTAAAAAACTCTGTATGTAAATATATGACATATCTGATGTCGTACACTATTAGTTTCTTAAGTGGGCCCAAACAAGTCCGGCTCACATATACTACAGAACTGAATATTCAGAAGTCATATTTTTACATAAAATAAAATATTATATAACATTACATAAAATAAAATATGTAACACAATACCAACCACAGAAAATTTAAACAAAGGTGATTATTGCCCCTAATAAAACAATAATGCACTAAATAATCTAAACTTATAAAGCTTTAAATAATAATTTTGATAACTAATATTAAACTAATTATTATTACTATTAACTAATTATACTCCCAATAAAACCACTATTGAAACCACAATTTTCATATGTAAAAGCAATAAAATAAATACAAAAAGAAAGGTTAACCTCATACAGCTTAAGTTATTTTTTTTGTATTATTATTTTTTATATCAAAAAGTTTCTTTCGTAGTCTGATATAATGAAACTTGATTAAATTATCAATTTCTTATTTGTTTAGTAAAAAGCACGCCTCAAGAACGTTCTAACATCAATTAGGCAGTTTTTGAGTAGTCATGTTCGCCGGATCCATGCCAAAACAATCCTGGAATGGACGGCTCGCCGACACCCGAAGGGTGTTTATTTTCTAGCCCTTTGTGCCGTTCTGGCAACTTTTTATCTAATTAATTTCGCGTCGACAAAGCGACCGCCCGCGCCTTCACGACAAAGCCAAAGCGGGACCCGCGGCCGCACACCCAAAACGACGCTGTCGTCGTCGTAGTCGTGCGACGCGCTCTAATTACGAGGACGCCCATCTCTCGGCGGACCGCATCATTAGCGAATTCGAAAAAACGGCCAACCGCTAACGAGCGACACGCCGAGACGAGGAACCGCCAATTAAGGGTGCGGGGGTGGGCTTAGTTGCTACGGTTCTGCTTCGCTCTCCCGTATTTTTCTGCCAGTGTTCAATTACAACACGATTTTATCAACCACAGAACGGTCTCTTTACACTAACAAATCTCGTATAAGGTTTAGGAATCGATATATCCTTAATGAACGAAAAGTTTCATTTGCAAAGAGTTATATTTATAGAGGGACTAAAAATAAATCAGCTCTAGAAATTATACTAGTCGCATAAATGGTCCCATTTCAAGAGATTCATTAATGCCTCTTCGCATTTACAAAATGATAATTTCCAAAAAACAACATATTAGGGATTATCTGGTTCGATCGCCTCAAGATAATATTAATAGTTAGCACAATTCGCAAAGAGAGTTACCATAAAACCCAGCCATAAAACCTAGCTATAAAACATCAAATCACTTGTTCATAGATTATATATATATATATATATATATATATATATATATATATATATATATATATATATATATATATATATATATATATATATATATATATATATATATATATATATATATATATATATATATTAGATTAGTAACCCAATTGCAATTCCAAAACATTTAGAGACACACCTTCAGTGTAATGCATTTTGTCCAACTCTGAAAAATAAGCTTTAACATCATTTGAAGTGACTATTTATCTAACGAGCTATTTCTAGGTTTGGGAAGAGAAAATAATCGCGGAGACCCAAATCCGGCGAATATGGTGCAAATGGAGGTAAAGGCAAGGGTAGATCATAAAGTTTTGCAACAATAATTTAAATTTGAATTTTTTAGTATAGGGCCGTGTAAGCACGTGAGGCCATATAGCAGACCTTAAAAAGTATATACAGACAAGAATTCAAGAGCGAATTAGTAAATGTATGACTATAGTATATAGTGTATAGATCATAAGATATATAGATAAAAAGCTATATGGAAAAGTATTTATGTCCATACACACAAAAGTGTGTATGGGCATATGGTAAATGATATGAAAGATTACAAATAATTGGGTGTCAAACATGGATAAGCTCGAAATACACAATAGCAGTGATAGTGAATAAGTAAACGTTTTAAAGGAATAAGGTATTTAAGAATAAGAAGGAAGGGTTATATTAGAGAAAAGTAGATACGAAGGAATTCAAAAGGAGAATTGGAATAATTAGTGAACAAAATGGACCAAAGGTACCTGGGAAGTCCATGTCTTTGCGCAGGCGCAAATAGCGAGAGGTACTCTAGAAAAACATGGCCAACAGACAGAGTAACACCACATATTCCATACTGAAGGAGGGTCGCCACATATTAGGTGTCCACGTGAGAAGCGGCGGTGCCCGATTATTAGCTTGTTCAACTTCACCAAAAGGTGACGCTCAAGAGTTGGAGGAAGTGAGTCCCAAAGTATCCCAACTGAATTGGATAATGTCTTGAACAGTTAGTGAGATGGGGAAGAAAGCATCCCGGTGATGTAAAAGGGGTAATATATGAAAGTCATTTCCAGGGCCATTTTCGCGTAATAATCATCTTGTTCGTTACTCAATATGCCAGCAAGGCTTGGTATCCAGAACCAGAGGTGATAATAGACGAGATTCAATTGATTGAAGCGAATTCAAGAAGTCAGGACAGATAAGCCAATTGGATGTCGGACGGGAGAGGGTGGATAACTTTTATGTTTGGTCCATACTTTTATGTTTGGTCATTTCAAGAAGTGTTCTTTCAAATGCGTCTTTGATCGACTGTTATAACAAATGCGACACCTATCGAGCGGCAAGCTTTTTCATACCCAAAACATTATGTAAAATCTACACAATCACCTTCAATTGGCGATGATTAAATGCGACATTGTAACGATATTTTTGTAACGATTTTGTTCTTTAAAGTGATTTTTGAGCGTCCGGGGCATTTGGAGTCCCCTAACTTCTTCCTTTGGGTTATCTTCAAGAGTCAGAGTTTACATAAATAAACAAACCTCTATTAATTCACATTCACTAAATCAGCTCAAATACTATATTCGAAGAAAAAAAAAGAATATGTCAAGAAACTCTAACCAAGAAAGCTCAAGATGAAGTATCATCTATAAAAAAGAGCTTCAATTTGTAAACAGGAAAATGACAACTATGTAACAGACATTATTATTCTAACATAATATGATGTTACATGATAATATATCGTGTGTTTTTAACAAAATACGAAATACTCACTATTAATTAAAGCTATTTAATTCGCGATGTTAATTTCGTAAATCCAAAACCAAAAAAAAAATCTTCCCCTTCCCGATTGCAGCCGCGTACCAAAACAAAAACCACCTCGATCGTTTACACAGTTAATGTTCGCCAAACCCCCAATCCCGATGATGCCCTTACTTAACTGCACAATAACCCGCTCATTAAATATATTTATGAGCATCCACTTGTACATCTGACTTTGGTCACCCCAACAATACCACCATACACAATCAATCAGCTGTATCGACCACCGTTTTACTTCCACCAACAATCGATATTGTATGACTGGTCCACTGTAACATGGGTTATGATATAATAATTCATAAGTGTACGGACCACGGTCTAATTCGTTACAATTCGTCGAGGGGAAGCGGGTTTTTACGGACCCACCCCTCCTATCATTCAGCCTTTCCGCTTGGTCGACGAAATCAATTCGTGCATTTGCTAAGAGAAGGAGGGGGTTGAATTAGGGAGTGAGTCTTTGAGAAATTACGACGTTTTCACAAAAGGGCAGCATGATTAAAAACTCGTCTGTCTTCGCGCATTACGGATGGGGTGATAGTTGTGGATTAAATGATGCCGGAGAGAGTCGGAATCTGTCAGCGAAAAACTTCTGTCTTCATTTTAATTGAATAATAATTAATGTTGTGCGCTTACTATATATATACCAGGTATGGCGGTTAATGATTCATTATTTTTTCTTAAAAAACACGTTTAATTTGGGAGAAAGGTAAAAAATGGTTTATATAAATTATTCGCCATTGCTAGTTGCACATTTTTCCCATCTTTCTGACAATTTATAGATCCTCCCATACATCTTTTAAGGCGGTCCAGTCATCAAGCGATTTATCGACATCTCCGTAATTGCTGAAGTGTTTCATGGAAAGTACGTGGGACATCCATGAAAACAAGTGGTAGTAGAAGGGGCCGAGTCGGGTGGGGCAAGAGTTCCCAGCCAAGTACAGAAATGGTGTCTGACCGCTTTTGCTGTGTATGATGGGGCGTTGTCAGCCTGTAAAATCACTTTTCCGTGTCTTGTGGCCCATTCTGGTCGCTTTTCGATCAATGCATGGTTCAAATTGATCATTTGCTGATGGTAATGAACGGTATTAACTGTTTCATCTAGTATCAGAAGCTCACACGACACTCTTCTGATGCTCGCCAAATGCATAGCTTTGTCTTCTTTCCAAAGCGATTCGGTCTTGTGGTCGATGTTTATGGTTGATTTAGGTCAACCCATGATTTTCGGCGTTTTGGGTTCTCGAAATATATCCATTTCGTGTCCAATTACGATCCGATGCAAAAAAAGCCTTTCTTTCATGTCGGGAAAGCAAAACTTCCCACACCGTTTTTCGCTTTTCCATCTGTCTGTCGTTCAGCTGATGTGGTATCAATTTCCCTGCCTTCTGGACCTTTCCCATGGCATGCAGACGATCACAAATGGTTCGGCGACCAACATTTAACCTATCTGCCATTTGTTGTTGACTTTGCATAACGTCTTCTTTCAACAATGCTCGCAATTCGGCATCTTCAAATGTTTTCGGTTGACCTGAGTGTGATTTGACTTTCAAGGCAAAATCACCACTTTTGAATCGTCTAAACTAACGCCAACAAGCATCTTGCATTGACACATTGCCACCATTAGTTTCCACAAGTATACGACGACTTTCACTCGCGTTTTTCTTGAACGATTCGTGTAACTCCTTACTTGGCTCGACACTCGACATGTTCACCACACGAAAAAAAAAGATGACGCTAACTCGAAATCATTTAAATATCAATAGTGTTTCGAAAGGTGCTGTTTTAGCAACAAAATGACATATTAGACAGTGAATCGACCATTGTTTCCAACGATATCTTAAAAAAAAACAATAATTAAATCCACACTTGGTATTATCGAATAATCTACATAATTACAGCATGGTATTATTTGATATACACATAAGTTATTAATTATCTCTTTAAATCAATAGTTTTGATTGATTAAATTTTATATCAGCATATTTAGCTTTACTAAATCTATCATAAACATGACTGACAATATTGGACGACGATATTTCTTCATGTACATGGTGACGTTAAAGAGTGTTCTCAATTTTAAATTAATCTATTTTCTTTTAGTTCAATATTTTTTTGTTTTTGTTGTTTTAGAAGCTAAAAACTCAGGAGTTTTGAAAATGGAGCAGTATACACTTGCAAAACAGACCTAAATTGTTACAATTTGCTTTGAAAATTGAAGAAGCGTTATATCAAATCAGCATCAATTTCAATTAATTTTTAAGGCTAAGATTCTTCCTTCCAAATACACAATACGCCAAATTTTTTGAAACTGGGTCTGCGTGAGGCGATAGTAGATGAAACAGACCATGAACAGAAAGATCAGCTGTAAGTATCCTACGTGTAAGAGAAAATGTTCGAAAAGCTCCATGCACATTGATCTGGCGAAGCTCTGTTCAAGGGGAACAAAAGAACGATCCCTAAGCGTATTTTAAAATAAGATCTCCATATGCATCTAAACAGAATCCAGCTAGAGCAAGAGCTTAATCCTCATGATTTCTAGTTGCGATTATAATTCAGTCATGCCTTCTTAATCTTGCAGATGCACATGAAATTTTTGTCTTTGAGCTGAACCTTTTTGCATCTAAATGAATTTGTAAATAAGCAAAATTAACGTTACTGGGACATAGAAAACAACAATTGATTCATGAAAGGATTTTCCATAAAGTGACAGTTGCAGTGTAGTGTGCAGTTTTCGCATAAAGAATTTTGGTACCTTTCTTTTTTAAAAATGAAGAATGATGAGCAGAAACCGTAAATACCGAAGCGTGTAAGTTTAATTTGCCTCAATTATGAGACTCTGAAGAATATTGGTCTGGCAATCAGGATGGTGCTACCCATAAGGTAGGGACTACAATAGCGCTTTTGAAGAAACATAATTGATTAATCCCCAAAAATGGAGATCTGAGATGACCCCAAAAATCTACAGACCCTGAGTTATTTCCTTGGGGTTACCTTAAAGAGACAAGCAAAGATGAAGAATCGGAAGTTGTAAAAAGAGAAGTATCATAATTTACAAGTTTGGTCATAAACATTTTTTTAGTTTCTTCTATTATTTCAATTTTTAATGACATCTACGTCATCCTGAAGAAAAAACTCTAACATTCTAATAATTGTCAAAAGCATCAAATGACTTATGTGGCTGTTTTAGCCTTTCAGACGTATGGTAGCTATAAAATAATAATAAAAATATTGCTTTCACTATCTCAGAAACCATTCTTGGTTCTATAACTAATGTCCAGCCAGTAAATAATCGACTAATGCCACTATCCCTCAAGTGTGCTAACAAAAACTATACATTAATCAATGCACATATCCCAGTTAACGAAGAAAAGAAATCTAATCCTGAAAAAGTAAATCCTGAGAAATTCTGGAAAAGACTCTTTCTAAAATTTCATCTAACCATATAAAAATCCTATTGGATGATTTCAATGCCGAACTAGAGAAAGAAAGAAAGTACAGAAAAACAGTCGGCAGTTTTCCCGATCATAAATGGACTAACCATAATGGTAAAAGATTGGTTGAACTATGTTCGCAGTTAAATCTAAAAATAATGTCAACCCATTTTAAGAAGAAAATAACAAAACAAAAGACTTAAAGACTTGGAGATGCCCAAACACGTACATGGGTGAATTTCCAATTGACCATGTTGCTTGTACTAGACAGAGCACAGGGACAGTTAGAACCTAAAATTGGTGAATAACAAGCAGGTTTTCTACCGGGCAGATTCTGCCCGGAACAGATTCTGTTTTCAATAAAAACCTCGTCTGTACATTTGTGGATTTCAAAAACGCATATGATTCTATTGACCGCGAACCTTGATTCCAAATCTTGAAAGAACAAGGACTAGATCTGAAAACGCTGGCAAATATTAAAGCAACACTGACTAACACAAGATCAAAAGTTAAATTCATGGGTAACATCTCAGAGCACTTCGAAATTAAAATTGGAGTGAGACAAGGGGATGGACTCTCGCCACTCCTATTTAATTGTGTTCTAGAAAAAGTGATACAGGAGTGGCGTGAAAAAAAGTCGGCCCTGCATATTGACCAGCCCATTAAACTGAGGAGAACCAACATCAAAATTGATTATCTGACGTTTGCTGATGATCTAGCAATTCTGGCTCAAATATATTAAGGGAACCAAAAACAGATTGAAATCCTAAAAGAAACAGTAGAAAAGGTAACTAAGAACACCATTTCTAAAAATAACATATGGTAACATCAGACAAGTCTCTCAATTCTCTCAAATCTCTCAAGTCGCTCAATGAAAAACGGGTTGGAAAAAGCGGTAAATAAGGGTAGATCTCAAAAAATGGAAACTGCATTGAAAAAATGCATATCTAAAAACACAAAACTGAGACATTACAATACAGTTATTAAGCCAGAATGTCTATATGGGGCAGACGCTCATTTTGAATAGAAAGAGAGACATCGAGGAGATTGAAAAGAAGGAAAGAAAAATCATAAGAAAAATCTTAGGCCCCAAATAAACAACATACCGACTTCGAGAATACCAAGAAATATGCGCGATATGAGAAAAAGAAGACTTAAGTTTTACGGACACATAAAACGGATGAACCCGAATAGGCTAACGAATTTTATGAAAATAGGAGTAGAGCTTAAGTAGAAATAATTAAATGGATTGCTGCAATTAAAGAGGGCTTAAGATCAGCAAATATTACACAAAGTGAAATTCAGGATAGAGGCTTGTTCAGACACAAGGTTAACGTTTAGGAGGTTGGCCAGAGAGAAAAATGTAGGAAGACTGGAACAACTGCATGAGACAAAAGGAAAAAAGCTCTAGAGAAAGAATGAAATCAGTATGGGCGCAAAGCTAATAACAACAAACGCCTCTAACTGTACTTCGCGAGGTCCACTAGGGCCCATACCAAAAGTCCAATCAGATCTGAGACGCCCAATAAGAAAAATATTAAAACTCGTTTATGTACGAAAAACACGATATGGGCTATCAACACGCGGGCAATACCCGTGGTAATATATACATTTGGAATCCTCAAATGGTCAACAACTGATCTCCTATACATGGATAGGATGGTGAGAGTCCTCCTATACTTCATATAGAGCACACCATCCAAATTCTTCCACAGCTAGTTTATAATCGGCAGAAAAAATGGCGGTCGGAGACTGATGTCTCTTGAAAACAGTCACTTGAAACAAAAAGAAAACCTAATATCTTATTTCCATAGGAATATTAACTTACCTGGATACTCCGCCCTAATTCATGCTGATAAAAACTTTACATCGCTAAACCTCTCCAATCCAATGCAGCTTCCATCTGTGAGTAAAAATGAAGAAGGACTAATAGATGAGTGACTAGGAAAGGCAATTGACAAATTCGCGGCGTCACTTCAAAGTTGCGAAGTAGATAAAAATGCGACAACTTTGTTCCTAACTAACGGATGGCTTACAAGAGAAACTGAAGGTATGCTATTGGTCATACAAGATCAGGTTATGGTTACGCGATATTATTGTAAACATATTCTAAAACTAGATATTACAACCGACATATGTAGAATATGTGCGCAACGTATTGAGACCATACAACATATCATCAGTGGATGCAGTCAAATGGCCCCAAAAGAATACCTCAATCGGCATAATGATATTGCCAAAATCCTTCACAGTAATCTAATATATTGTGACCTATTATTTTCTCTTTTGAAAGAAAATAAAAAATATATAGATCACATCGACGGCAGCTGTTCGCCGGGAGCACCGGGAAGAAGGTCCAGGACAGAATGAAGCCACGACAAAAGTTGAGCGCCACCCGGTCACTTCATATATCGGAAAAAACCCTGGAACCGGGAAGGGGTCTATCTTAAATAAAACGGTTTACTAGAATTTTATACATATATATTATAAAAGCACAATCAAAAATGAACGACACAAAGCACACAAAAAAAAGGAATAACTAAAACTATCAAACAAAAGACACGGGAAGGTTTAGGGAAGGTGGTTCTCCAAACCTTACCGTGAAAAAAATCAAAAATCAAATACAGAGCTCTGAATTACACCAGCTGGTCTCTATGTCCCTATACTTACAAATTAGAGGTTATTTCCTCTATTCTGACAATAGTAAAAAGATAAATATATATAACGCTAGGGTAACCAAGAATGGTCAGACGGCAAATAGATACAAAATATAAGATGATAACGTGACCATTATCAGTATAAGAAATGATGGTAATAATATATTTGTGAAAAATAAATGTTAATTGCAATCCTTAACGGTACATGAAAATATAATAAAAAAAGTGTTTATCTGGCCTTATTTCCTGATGTTGTCTATCCTTGCCTATCAAGGTACTGGGTGTCCAAAAACACTGAGTACGACTGCGGGCAGTCCGGTATCCCTATGCGGGGGTCCAAAATAATCTCGATCTGACAAACCGGTTACTCTGCCATGTGGCCCCAAAAAGGTGTAAGGTTTCCACGATGGTCGGGCTCTGTAATAGGTGGTCGTTCAGTGGCCTGGTATCTGTTGATCGGATTCTCTGCTGCCGGGTCGTAAAACCCTCTATAAGAATATCAGAAAAATCAACCCAAGCATGACTTGGCCAGCAAACCTACGTACCTCGGTCGGAAGGGTAAGGTGCGAAAAAGTCCGCTCACCTGGAGATTTGGAGTTAGACTGTCTTGGCTTATCCAAACGATACCGAAGCTCTTTCAGTTAAGAATTTGTCCGAAATAAACCTACCAGTGGTGATCAACAATTTACGAATGCTACCTGTAGCGATCAAGAATTTGTGAACGCTACATTACCTCCCTCCAAAAAGAAAATTAAAGACTGCGAGAGGAGGCTTTAATTTTGATCGGTCCATACCGGAGATAACCTTGAAGCGTATACCTATGGAATGGAACACTGGAACAGTGGTAAGGAAATACCCCATATATCCCAAAAGAAAATACCAAAAAAAGGAGATATCCTCTTGTATACCAAATACGAAAAGGGAATATAGATACAACGTGTGCACTCTAAAGTACATACCAAACGATATTCAAAACACAACACCAATAAATTTAGGAAAATAACTCATTTACCCAGAAAGTCGTCCAGGAACCCAAGGCTATGACTTAACAGACGTCATGCTGATCAAGCTGGTTAGATCATAACGGCTAGGTGGGTGCGACGGTAACTCAGTTGGCATTGCGTGCCCTTACCGAAAACTGAAAGGAAAGACACTTCGTTTACCAACCTTAGTTGAACAACACAACACTCGCATCCACGTCTCCAGACCTCCCTTAAAACGATCTGAGAGCAAGTGAACTTCCAAAACGTGAAAAACACGTAACAATAACCCCTATATCCACCACAATAAGGAAGTGAAATATAGTTTTCACCAAACTAAAATTTACAAAAAAAACTCAAACGAAATTAAATGATAATCTACAAGGTGAACTGTAAAACAGACACTGCCATAGGTCTTCCAGGACGCACTCTGAGGGAGCTGAGACGCCACCCAGTAGTGACACCAAATTACGAGGCCAAGTCGCAACCAGATGATCACCCCCCGTAGTGTGTCCCTCCCTGAGAATTGTCCAAGGACTGTATCCCGAAATCCTAGGGCACCCGTCCTAAAACGGCCCTTAAAAATGGAAAAATACTCAGTGATCTACACTGAAGAAAAATAACTTTAAAACCTGCATGATAGTGAACTAAGATGCGAGGTAAAATAAAGAAAACCAAACATAGTCGAGTCTAGAAATAGGACTGAGAGAACACGAGTAGCGGAATAAGCAATAACGAGCGCTTGCGAAACACAGAAGCGTGGTTGTCTTGATGTGTAGGTTGTGTGGTTGTCTTGAAGCGTAGGTTTAGTCTTGATAACTTTCGCGTATCACACGTCCCTATGCGAGTCACAATAAGTAGGTCAAATTCGGTAGGTCATAATTGGTGCGGACTTCTAAACCAGAAAAGCAAACAAGCTTGTCGCTGAGACAAAATAACGCAATTCCCTCGTAACATTCAATCGTACCTATTTAAAAATCTAGACAAGGAAAAATCTATTGACTGAAGGCTATAATTGTTGGTTATGAGAAAGGCCTAAAATCCAAGCATAAATACATTTATATTTGCCTAAATCCTTCCCACGGCTTGCGCCAAACTAGCTAACGAAAAGTAGTACTAACATATTTACCATCAAACCCGGGCCAAAGGCCAACGACACCGAATGGAAGCGCTATTAATCCTAAGGTTACGACTCCAATTGCCACTCGGGCTTAGCGAAGCCAAAGGCGAAAAGCACTACCAAAGGTCGAAAAACTTTGCTGTGGCTCGCAGGAACAACACTATATTCACTTCCCAAGCGAATACAACTGAGTTAACTAAAGTCTGCGACACCAAACGGAAACGCTATCTAATCCTAAGGTTACGAGTCTCAAATGCTACTTGAGCTCGACAGAACCAAAGGCAGACAGCTTTGTCAAGTGTCGACCAAGAAAACGATACCGTGGCGAATCACACCAACACGGAACGTAACGCAAATCACCGCGAAAGATCGCAGATATATTCTCACGATTTACTTCTCAAGTAAATCTACACAATCTGGCTACGGCCAGCGACACGGTATGGAAATGCTATCAGGTCCTAAGGTTACGAGTTCAATCGCCACTCGGGCACAACGGAACTAAAGAGAGACAGCACGGCCATGTGTCAACCAAAGAAAACGTCTCCGTGGCAATTCACGCCAACGCGAAACTTAATGCAGAACGACCGCGAAAACTTCGCACAGCCAATTCATGACTTACTTCCCAAGTAAATCCAACCTGGCTAAGTAAAACTTGCCACACCGAACTGAAACGCTAGCTGTTCCTAAGGTTACGAGCTCAATCGCCACTCTGGCACAACGGAACCAAAGGCAGACATCAACGTCCAGTGTCGACAAAACAAAAACTTTTCCGTGGCAATTTATGCCAACGCGAAACTTATACCGAACGTAACTTGGCTAAAGCCAGCGACATGCAATGGAAAAGCCATCTGATCCTAAGGTTACGAGGTAAATCGCCGCACGGGCATAGCGGAACCAAAGGTGGACAACACTGCCATATGTCGACAAAACGAAGTAAGGCCCTTACTTCATTTAAACAAAACCTAGAATTACTCTCCAAGTAATTCTAGACAAACTTAAAACGGAAAAACAAAGATTTCTCCTCTCAAATAAGATGCGTCTAGCGCAAACTCCATAACGTAACACAGGCTTCTTCTTACTGAACAAGTCTGGAAAAGTACAAAAAGGAAAAGAAAAAGAAAAGTGAAAAGTGACGTTTCCAAAAAAGAATTAAAAAGGCTGAGCGAGGCTGTACCTAAAAACTGCCAGCTCAGAACAAAAAATAAATCAAAAACGTAACTGAGTCTAACTATGGTCAACTCCGGGAACATCGGAATACTCTACACAGGGTAATAAATCTTTAACATGCCATTTCCCTACACGTGACCCATCCATATTTTTTAGTTCATAAACTAAAGGAGACAACTTCTTAAAAACAAAGGAAATAATGTGTTTGGGGCTAAGTTTCGATGCGAACATATCGGGAGTACTCGACAACTTCTTGTTAGGACGCCAAACCATAGGACGCCACCCACTCTCTGTTAGGAGCGTCTTGTTAGGACGCCACCCACTTTAAAACTTACATCCCGTTTCCGGAGGTTATAGGATTTTGAATTCCTCTCATATGCGGAGTGAAGTTTCCGACGCACCTCAAAAAACAAATCACGAAACTCTTTCAAGTTTTCGGCATACGTGCCCCTGTCACCAAGTACGACTTCAACAGATTGGTCCGGGAAAGGGGAGTTATAATATTCTCCAGATAAGGGGACATGCCTTCCGAACATCAGGTATGACGGGGGGAAACCGGTTACTTCATGGATCGCGGTATTGATGGCCTGTCTGATTGCCGGAATATGCAAATCCAAGTCCTCGTGTCTATCTATGTAACACCTGATAGCTTTCGTAATGGTTTTATTATTACGTTCCACGAAGTTACACTGGAGAGAATAAAATGGGGTGAACCATTGCTTAACTTTATACCTGCCACATAATTCCTTCATACCCTTGCTCTTGAAATTCGGAGCGTTATCACAAATCAGGATTTGGGGAACTCCAACTGAAAGGAATATATGATTCTCTATATGGTTCATGACCGCTGGGCATTTGGCATTTATCAACGGAAAAATGAATGTGTACTTAGAAAACCAATCCGCGGCTACCAATAACCATTTGTTACCCTTTCTGGAACGAGGAAAAGGACCTATAAAATCCACCGAAAAGGTTCTCAACTCGCCATTGCGGAAATTTGTCCGGGTTGTTTACAATCTTTTCACGGAGCGCAATATACCAGGGGTCAAGAGAATTTACTTCGATCGAGATGGATGAAACTTGCAAACACGTATTCTCGGAATCTGCTGAAAGGCTACTCTCTGCCTCAGGATGCGGTATTCTACTCAAAGCATCAGGAACCAAGTGCATCGAACCTTTTCTATACTGTAGGTCAAAAGTATGCTGTCTTAACCTCAGTAACCAACGACTAAGTTTACCTGACGGAGTGTTTAAATTAAGAAGCCACAGGAGACTAAAATGATCAGTGATGACCGTAAAACTGTTCTGTTTGATGGCTAAAAATGCCGACTCCGCTCTCTCATTCCACTGTATGGCTTGTTTTTTCTTCTTGCCTTTAAGAAGGTCGTTCAAGGGACTAACAAGAGGAGAAAAGTCCTTAATGAACCTACGGTACCATGAACACATACCAATGAAACGTTTCACCTCGGTTGAAGTGCGCGGTCGCGGATAGTTCGACATAGACTCAACCTTTGACGGATCAGTAGCTAGAGAATTGTTACCGACTATATACCCTAAATACTTTAAAGATATCCTAAAAAATTGGCATTTTTCTAAATGAACAGTAAGACCAGCTTCCTTAAGTAGGTTCTTAGCGGTCTTTAAAAGTTCCACATGATGTTCCCAGGTAGGAGAGCATAGCAATATGTCATCCAGATACGAGAAAATATGTGGTTCGTATTTAGGTCCAAATATCGAATCAACCAACCTCTGCTGTGTTTGTGCCACATTGTACAAGCCAAAGGGAACGACTGTAAACTGAAATTGTCCACGACCGATAACCGAAAAAGCGGTTTTTTCTTTAGAAGCGTCTACAAGTGGTATTTGCCAAAATGCCTTTCTCAAGTCAATTGAGGAAATGTATTTGGCATTTCGTAAGTTACTCAGTATTCTGTCTACGTGGGGTAATTGAAAACTATCGTGTTTCGGCAGAGCGTTCAAAAATCTTCCATCAAAACAAAATCTATATTCACCCGTGGGCTTTCTTACCAAAAGCGTTGGAGAACACCATGGACTATGAGATTCCTCGACTACGCCCAACTGAATTATAGAATCTAACTCTTTATTCAGAATTTCTTGCATATAAGGGGATAGTAAATAAGGTTTCTTTTTGAAAGGTTGGTTATCGCCCGTATCTATAGAGAGTTTAATCTGTCAAGTTCTCTAAAAGAATCTAACAGTTCTAGAGCCTCCGCCCTTTGGATAACGGAAAGATCGTCAATGGAAAAAAGTTTGGATACTGGAGGGTTATTAGAATCTTTTCGTACTGCACCTAGCACGAAGTCATCATTGTGAATCGACCAATGATTATTCTTAAAATTCATTACTAAATTAAAACTCCTAGCAAAATCGATACCAAAAATAAAAGCATGTGTTACGGAGGGTACTATATGGACTTTAATGATTCGACAACAATCGTTAATAAAAATCGGTAGGTCTGCAAGACCAGCAACCTTCTGTTGAGTTCCATCGGCAGTAAACACACTAGAGTTATTGCTTTGACGAATTTTAATCTTGAGTCTCTTTAAGATCTTAACTCCGCTAGCACCAACTATAGAGGTGTTAGCTCCAGAATCTAATAAAACAATGATGTTCTGATCATAAAGTTTGACGGAAATATATGGACGATTGTCATTAACCCTTTTTTAGAAACAATGGTAAAACTTCCGAATCACGGGTATAAGTCTTATAAAAATTAGATACGTGTTCTAACCATTTGTTCCAACCTGACCTGTTAACGTGCGATCTTGCGGTTTACCTTCTATCAGAATACCGACCGCATGCGACACCTGATGGCCTAACTAGTTTTTTGAGCACTTAGGACAAGAACCAAGCTTAACTTTAGGTTCACCTCAACGGAAGCAGAAAACCGTTCTCTTCTCGGTACACGAACGAAAGGTGTGATTGACTCCCTTACAGTTGAAACACAACCTTAGGTTTAGGGCTATTTTTCCTATCTCCCTTGCACACAACCGCAGGAGGTCTCCCAGAATCTTTACCAAAACTACGAACATCTTTACCACTAAAACAACTTGACTCACGGTGAAGTGGATCTTCCTTAGAACCACCAGCACTCTTTCTCTTATCTCGACGTAACCAGCCACTCGTATGAGGGTCATCGAAAGCAAACAACTAAGAGGGTTTTCTAGAAGTAGAGGGTAGAACATCCTCCAACTTCCTACACAAAGCAGATAGTTCGGAGACAGTAACAGTATCGTGTAACGCCAACTGCGCCACATATTCAGGCAACAAGTTCCTCCGGATGTACTTGACTCTGGTAACTTCAGCAGGGGTCACGGATAACCGAGATAACAAATTCTTCATCTGAGCCACATAAATAATAACTGCTTCAGCGCGTCTCTGTTTCCTCTGCCGGATTTGTTCCCAGACATCATCGTCTGCATGAGGAGACAAAAAATCTCTCTTCAACCTTGAAACAAGACCTGACCAATCTGACACAACACCCCTAACTTCGGAACCACACAAAGGCGTCGCCAACGAAAAATTCGGCAGCTGAATTAAAAAATTCTATCTCTGAAAAATTACGAGACTGGGATAACTCGGAAACTCGCTCCAAGAAACTAAAAACATTTTTTCGAAATCGAAATCGAAAAACCAACACTATAAAAACTGAGCGAATTTTTTCTAAGTAATAGTCCAGTTTATAGTTTAATAAATTGTTAACTTTAAATCTTTCGTCAGCCATCATGATATAATAAAATTTAAAAACCAGATCAAAAACAACATGTAATAATAAACTAAAGTTTACCAAAAAATTTTTACATTCCCAAATATTTCTAAAAAGACCCGGTATTAAATTCAGAAAAACTAAACTAACTCTCCCGGTATCCCAGATACAATACGGTAATAGAAAATAGATTAACTCAATATTAACTCATAAATTGCAAATATACAAGGTCATTGTACATTATTCAAAAATAAGAATATAAAATAAAACTGTAAAATAAAATAGAAAGAACGCTATCGAAGGCGAATTTTGTTTTCTCAAAAAATTGTTGACTGATAAGAAAATTCCTTCCTTCTCCCAAATATATTTATTTCGGATATTTAGTTATTTTAATTTGACCTTGACATTTAAAATTTCCAAATTACTGTATCCTTCTCCGGTACACCTAAGGAATGTTGTTCGCTATCTCGATGGTTTTTTTTTTTAAATTTGGAAATGCGTTTCCGTCTTAACTAGCGATTTTATTGACTTCTAATGTTTCTATTCATTAACAAATTTACAATTCCTCCGTACTTATGCTTTCTTTTCTGAGATTGTGCTTAAAACGCTAGCATCAAACTATCCTTGAAATCAAGCCCCACGTTGTTGGGCGTCAAATTTATGTGACCTATTATTTTCTCTTTTGAAACAAAATAAAAAATATATAGATCACATCGACGGCAGCTGTTCGCCGGGAGCACCGGGAAGAAGGTCCAGGACAGAATGAAGCCACGACAAAAGTTGAGCGCCACCCGGTTACTTCATATATCGGAAAAGACCCTGGAACCGGGAAGGGGTCTATCTTAAATAAAACGGTTTACTAGAATTTTATACATATATATTATAAAAGCACAATCAAAAAAGAACGACACAAAGCACACAAAAAAAAGGAATAACTAAAACTATCAAACAAAAGACACGGGAAGGTTTAGGGAAGGTGGTTCTCCAAACCTTACCGTGAAAGAAATAAAAAATCAAATACAGAGCTCTGAATTACACCAGCTGGTCTCTATGTCCCTATACTTACAAATTAGAGGTTATTTCCTCTATTCTGACAATAGTAAAAAGATAAATATATATAACGCTAGGGTAACCAAGAATGGTCAGACGGCAAATAGGTACAAAATATAAGATGATAACGTAACCATTATCAGTATAAGAAATTATGGTAATAATATATTTGTGAAAAATAAATGTTAATTGCAATCCTTAACGGTACATGAAAATATAATAAAAAAAGTGTTTATCTGGCCTTATTTCCTGATGTTGTCTATCCTTGCCTATCAAGGTACTGGGTGTCCAAAAACACTGAGTACGACTGCGGGCAATCAAGAATTTGTGAACGCTACAATATAAAGAAGGGTTTAGCCAAAGTATTAAAACATTTTACAATTATCAGCCAGAGTCAGTCCAAGAAAACATTGATGTTAAAATCTATTGGGATACAGCCATGGCAACGGATAGGGCTGTTGCTAACAATAGGCCAGATATCTTAACAATATATAAGAAAAGAAGAATGGCATTCATATTGGACGTTGCCGTACCAGTCGACGACAATATCAGAGCAACTTATGTTCACAAGGTAACTAAATATTAGGACTTGAGTTACCAACTGAAAGACATCTATAGACTTAAAAAAATCGAGATATTGCCATTCATTATATCAGGCACAGGACTTATTGAACGGAGACTCCAGCAAAATCTAAAGAGGATTGGACTTCCTAATGAATTGACAGCCGTTATGCAGAAGGCTGCTATACTGGGAACATGCCATATTACCAGACGGTACTTGTTGCGTGAATTATAATCCTGGCAGAAGCTGTCTGATTATACATTCTGAAGTAAAGCAGAAAACCCCCAAAAGGAGGCGGAAGGAATATATATATATATATATATATATATATATATATATATATATATATATATATATATATATATATATATATTGGCAAATTGCTGCAAATCTGCCACATAGTTCGAAAATTTTTCCGAACTCCAACGTTGCGAGGGAGGAATCGGTTTATGGTTTCCAGCTTTTTGAGCTGAGAGAGTGACACCAAGTTGATGAGAATAATAATAATAATAATATAGAAATAATAATAGAAATAATATAGATATATAATATATTATAAATATAGAAATATAGAAATATGGTAGTTTTATTTTGGCCAATAATCCATATCGACGGCAAAGGAAAACTTTCAAGATTAGAAGGTATTGTTCTGTGAATAGATTTGGAAATTGTGCTTTATCATGGCCTATTGTAACCAACTGAAATAGTTACTGCGAACTGCTGAGCTGATGTAATAAAAAGCTCAGCCAGGAATAGGTGAAAAGTACTTTTTCTACATGATAATGGACGACCATATGTCGCAAGATATGCGATGAAGTCGCTGTTGGAAGTCGAATGCGACTTTTTTCCATACCCGACCATTTTCTAAACTTGGAATCATCGGTTTATCAAATTTTCGAATCAACAAAACCCAATTTTTTCCCAAGTACTCGCTGAAATTCAACTTTCTTTTCAAATCGATATTTAAAAAAAAATTAAACCGACTTGTATTCCGAAAAGAATATTCTATTGCAGTTTGTGAAGATCAAATTTAGCTTCAATTAAAATAATGCCACAAGACCATGGTAAAATGTATTTATATTTGCACGAGTCGGACATTTAAATGTAACAAAAAAGAATGAAGGAATGCAATACAAGAATTCGCAAGCTACAAAGCTCAGTCAAAGTGTGATAAGTCCGTTTTCTAATTAAGAATAAAATATCTAATTTTACTGGGGTTAAAAAAAGTTCTTAGCACAAATTAGGACCGTCCAGTATTGCAACAGCATCTCCGAAGCGCCGCGAGACGTTTCTCCTGCTAATTAAAAACTGCACAAAGGCACTAAATGATAAGCGGGCACGGAGCGATTTCTCACTAATTTGCAGGATGCGGGGCGCGACTGCCGGAAAACCACCCCCAGGGACAAAGGCGACTCCGCGCGCGCTAATTGGGACGCATTGTCGACGATCCGCGTGTCGTATGGTGCGGTTCTCAAAAGAACAAACCGCGTCGAGAGTCGGATTTTCAGCCTCCGCGCGTAGGGTAATTAATTAACGAATATTAAAAGTCGACTTCTCGGGCCTCGACTGCCTCTTGTTAATTATGCGCCGCTAGGACGGGACTCCGGTCTCGCATTCTCGAAGCGCCTTCCTTGACAATTAGTTTTGGTTGCCATTCCAACTTTTTTTCAATTTTGCGACACAACCTTTAAGTATGCCACTGAAACCAATAAAGGCAATTGCCATGACGTTTTCATTTGAAAAAATATGCTTATTAACTTCTTCCGCTTGATTATATATCCCGGACGACTATTGCTATTCAATGTTTTCATTGCTTTTGATTTTCCACAGAGCCAATTCAATTTCCACACTTTTTTTATATATAAATACATATATCTATTAATGACACTCCCTGAGTTATCAGAAATAACGGTTGCTCTTTTCTCATTTAGGAAATTGCTTATTAGCTTGAATATTTACGGTTTTTTTTCCACTCATATTGTTTTTAATATATCAAAGTCCTCTTAAATTATAGCAGAGTCGTATCAATTAGAGGAAGAACACTTGTCATAAAAAATAACAATGTCTCTTAGTTTGTTTCGATCAGTTTTATAATATTCCCATGTAGTTCTATTGGTACATTCAAACAGTGTAAATCGCCTTACTATAAATGTAAAAAAATCGTCAAAAAAAACATACTTTCATAAACAATCAAAATATAATTAGCAATAATCATTGGATTTGGAAGATTTGGTTAATAAGGAAAACAGATAAAAGAAACTGAGTTGCTGTATTTAATGATACTTGAAATTATTAGATGCGAAGTACAGTTTGGAATAATAATAAGTGTGTCTTATGTTCTCTTGAAGCTTACCTGACACAAAAAATTAGTATCTCATTTACTGTAATGAATAACTCCAAAGAATTAACAATAACCCATTAATCGATCCTGCCCTGTGGTTCTTTTTGATGATCCAGAACCTTTTCTGCGATATTTGCTAATTTGTATAAACCATTTCTTTTACAACGAATAACTGGAGGCAATATATCTTTGTACTGGTCAATTTTGCAAAATATTATTTCCGCTCTATTCAACCAAATAAAATGATCTTGGAATGTACAATTATTAAAATAGAAAAATTTATGGAACAGATGGTTTTCCTTAAATTTTGTGCTAAATCATTGAAAATGTTAAAGAAGAATCACCGAAAATTTTGAAGAGAGCCTGAACCTACGGTGACTAGGCTTGCTTTATCGAAAACACGAGTAGTACAAAGCATTCAAAGAATTCAGAGAAGTGTTTGAAAACTTGCCTAGTTCCGATTCTCCGACCTTCAATATCTTCGACTAACGAAATCATCGACAAAGTGAAGGAGATGGTGATGAAAAATCGTCATTCAAGCTTAAAAGAAATGACTCATGATGTAGATATGCCTCTCGAACGAATCTGTTTGTATCATTTGGGGCATGGGACGAGTCACTACATGCTTTGTTCCCAAGGAACTGAATTGTCTTCAAAAAGAGCACCGCAAACAGGTTGCTGCAAACAGACTCTGATGAACCAGTTCGGATCTTAAATGTATTAAACGCAATATAACGGATGCCAACTGGATTTATGAATTTGACACGCAAACCAGCTAACAAGTTTTGAAAAAAGTGCTTCGATAATAAGTTCAAACATAAAAAAAACAGGTTAAAATAGCTTGAAAATCAAAATCATGTTAACAGCTTTCTTTGACTATCGTGGTGTTGGCCACTCTGAAGTTCTACCGAATAAGCAAACAGTCAAGAAACAATATTATTTGGGATACCAAGATAATGCGCCGTTCTACTTGATCACTTTATTCGATTTTTAAACCAAAAACAAAACAAATGTCAATGACTAAGCACCATTGTCTCCAAATATAGCTTCGTGATATATTTTTTATTCCTCAAACACCAATTACTACTTCTTGTAGAACGTTTTGAGTTAATTGAAGTCATTGAAAAATATACAAAATAAAAAATTCTTAGCAGGACCTGAAGGCTATACAGAAAAATGCCTCAGCGTTTCAACAACTGGATTATTCACTGGTAAAGTGTATCTTACCAAATGGAGCCTATTTTGTAGGCAAAAAAACAAATTTTGATGAATAATGAGTTTTTCATTCGCATCAAATTGTATTGAAATTAGTCACATATTGCTAACCAAGTTAGCATCATCAGGAAATAATTAAAACTCATTAGTAGTTCATTATTAATCAGATTTAATCATCGCCTGGTGATGCTCACTTAATTAGCGAAAAGCGTGTTGCATGTTTTCACTGCGACTTGTGAGTGGTAAACTCATAAAGTTGTTAACAATATGTTGAATTAACCGAAAAAGATATTAATTCGAAGGCTTTTTAGGCAGAATAACTGGTTGGTTTAGGGTTGATAATAGTGCTTCCTTCACAGGTCTTGCGACATACAGCCGCACTTTTGTTTGGATCAACTCATGATTCAATTTAAACAACCAATTTTTACAGATGTCTGTGTTAACTTTTACATTCAGTTGTAAAAACTTACAATAAAGCGCGCCTTTCTGATCCTACTAAATACAGAACAATACCTTATGACTAAGAATATCCCTTTTTATTGCCGACATGGATTGTTCTAGATGATGCTACAGAAAAATCTCTTTTTTTTTCACTTAGCAAGCAGGACATGGCAAGCAATAGATAAACGATATATTAGAAGTTGCAAGTGGGCTAGTGGAGAATATATTAAAGTGCAAGATTTTATAATGTTATTTCGTATTTTGCGCTTGTAGCAAACGCCAGTTAATGTTGGCAGGTTAGGTTAAGAAAAGAAGAAGAAGGTTAGGTTTTGTAGTTGTACATGCTTTAAGAATAAAATTGTTGTTTTTTTTTGCAAATCAGCCGTTTTTTTAATTTATGAAGCCATCCTTACAATTTCAGAAGTGGGATTAAGGATTCATTTATGAGATGAACAGGGAAAAATCGTCCGTGTTTTATTATGAAAAGTGAAAGTTACAATTTTGAGGTTAGAGGTCCACACTATTATTCGAAAAATCGCTTCTGGAAACGATTCCACTCAAACGAACGGTGTGATTAGTGAAGAAGACTGAAAACTTTGTGAACTTGCTAATGGTGGTGCCAGTGGAAATCCTCAATTTATGAAGTTAGTAAGTACGCTGTTACAAGAAAATACACAGATGCTGCTTGAACAGAACTTTTTTTATTTGACTGTTTAACTATCAATTAAGAAATTATTGTATCATTTGTGATATCTGTTTTTTAAGAAACTCTTGTCTTATATGCCTTTTATGACTATTAGATTTATCAGAGGTATTACGTATGCCTTTATGTGAACTTATTGTATGCAAAAAATTTCAACTTTATGCTGTAAACACAATTTGTTTAAGTAGGTATTTATGTTACGTGTGGTTAACAGTCTATATTTTTATTTAGACTGTTGAGCGAGGACGCTCTTGGTGTCAGGAATGACATAGTTGTAAGAGTTTGTTATTTCGTATTTCGCACTTGTAGTAAACGCCAGTTAATGTTGGCAGGTTAGGTTAAGAAAAGAAAAAGAAGGTTAAGTTTTTAGCAGTTGTACACGCTTTAAGAATAAAAGTGTTGTTTTTTTTGTAAATCAGCCGTTTTTTTTAATTTATGAAGCCATACTTACAAAAGAAATTCAAAAACAAAGAAAATTTCTTCCGTTTTTCCACGTAATAATTGCTCGTTTTCTCCCGAGACCGGTTTCTGTCCTTAAGCCATCATCAGTCGGACTCAAGTTGAACGTTCGAAAAACAGCTGACGAAATGACGGCTTAGGGTCAGAAATAGGTCTCGGGAGACACTTGCTGAGGTTTGGGAGCTGTTGAAGAAATACGCAATTACTACGTGGGCACGGAAAAGTTTTCCTTATTTTTTGAATATTTTTAAATGATACATTTTTTTTCCATTTCAGATAATTCGGCTTGCAGTTCGGCTTCTTGAGACCATTTTGGTTGTTCAGAACTTATCGATTGTTGAATCCACTCTCTACATATTCTCAACTGTAGTTTCCTTTGTTTTCTTTAAACATAAAAAAAACATGACATATTAAATACATATAATACATAGATAAATATAATGATATACAGCTGAATGGACAATATCATTGCTATTGTTGCCGAAATGTCATCAATTTTGAACAAAACTATCAAACGTTCATGACTAGTTAGTATTTCTCTCGTCAAACAAGATAAAAAGTCCCCTCGCGTGAAACCAATAATAAACAAATAAAATTGAAAAAGCACTGAACGAGAATGAACAAACCAAACAATCTACACCAACAGTAGATTATTATATTGACAACATTCGTGATGTCGCGTTCGGATGCAAAAAAAAACTGTCGCTACGATAAGAAAAATCTCAAAACTACAAACAGTACACATACATCCAGATCTAATCTGTCTTTATTGAACTTCGACATCGATACGGATGTTGTTAGTATCCGTTTGTCGTGTAAATAAGTTTGAACAAACGTTTACGCGTCATGAGGACACGGACCAAAACAGGAAACGATATTGTTCGCGTTATCTCACCACCAGAAGTAGGAAAAAACGATGAACTGGACGTTCTTTTTCGTTTAGAAAGAGATACGTCTGGTCCTAGACGTGGTTCCATCTCGGGAATCGTGTAAACAACCCACACGAAGAAAATATTGACAGACAGGATCTATTTGCTCGGCTACTTAACATAGGCAAACAGTGTGGGGTGAGGGAAAAAAAGAGAGGCGTAATATAAACGCCTAAGAAGAATTTGTAATGATTTTGTTTCGATCGCTTTTGACAAGACTATAGGGCTTGAATAAATGTTCGTTTTTTAAAGTGGTGTACAGGGTGCATTGCCAAAATCCAAACTTTTCAAAAAAAAAATCCAAAAAACAAACTTTCATTTTTAATATTCCGCGGAATCGTACCTAAGTCAGAAAGAAGCATGAAGGCAAACAGCATAACCTTAAAATGTCTGAACGACTTCCAGTGTGAAATATAACCGAAAGGCTACGATAATTGAAGGTCCTAGGGCTGAAGGTTCGGCGGTCGAAATAATCCAGTTCTTACACTTTAAGGCGCAAAATACATATACGGCTTCAGATAAGTAGAAGAAAAACTTATGGTTAGGCCATTTAGCGGCTTCAGTTTTAGTTGCACATTTGTAGAATGTACATAAAACAAGAATAACAAAGCGAGAATATGCAGACACGTGATGCGATACCATAGAATGAGTAGAAATCAGTGTATAAATAAAAAATTAGTAAACAATTAGGGGTAGTGTACGATACTGCAATACAACTAAAAGGTCCAATAGGACAATGTAGACCAATACACGGCAATAGAACAATTCAAGAAGAGATGCTGGAGAACCAGTACACATCAAGATTTGGAGATCCATATGAAGACAAAGGTTCTATGAGGTTAAGACCCATTACCGGCACCACGGGGAGAAGAAGTAATTGAAAAGGTCACCATTAAGTCGAGATATTCCAACATGACATCTGTGCAAAAACCCACTGAAGCAGCATTTGCAAATGTAGATAAAGACGTCTTACTGAGGGCGTGTTGACGCTTCAGAAAGAGAACTGACGAAGTGATTCAGACTGAATGAGTTATATTAAATAAATATAATCTAGATAATAGGATCTAGATAAGAGGATAGAGAATTGCCCGACCTGACGTATAGATGGCGGTTGTTGTTTGAAATGAATGACTATTGTAGAAAGTACGAACCTTATAAAGCTTAAGTTTAAAGTTTGACGATGTTACGTTATTTAGTATTTGGTTGGCAGCACTTAATAGAACGCTCTCAGTGAATTTGAGTGAATTGGAAACATGGAAAAAATTAGCCACCGTTATATGATACAATACTTTCATTTGAAAGGTCCCAAACCGATATCAAAGCGAAGTTAAATTCTGCTCTGGAGGAGTCTGCCCCTTGGTTTACAACAGTAAAATATTGGGCGGCAGAGTTTAAACGAGGCCGTACGAGCTGCGAAGACGAACATCGCACAGGTCGACCAAATGAGGTGACCACACCAGAAATGGTGAAGAAAATCCACAAAATGGTATTGGATGACCGTCGAATGAAAGTGCGCAAGCTAGCAGACATAGTAGGTATTTCAAAAAGTGCTGTACATCGTATATTGACTGCAAATTTGGACATAAAAAAGCTGTGCGCAAAATAGGTGCCGCGATTACTCACACTAGAACAAAAACAGCGTCGTGAGGATATTTCATTCGAGTGTTTGGCGAAGTTTCATAATAATAAAGCTGAGTTTTTGCATCGATGCATACATGGATGAAACATTACTTCACATCCGAGACGAAGAAACAGTCAAAACAATGGACTGAAAGGGGAGAAACAGTTCCAAAGAAGGCGAAGAGAGTTCCATCTGTAGGCAAGGTCATGGCGTCAGTTTTTTAGGACGCGCGTGGGATAATTTTCATTGAGTATCTTCTCAAAGGAAAAACAATCAACGGCGATTACTATGCGAACTTATTGCAGCGTTTGAGTGATGAAATCAAGAAAAAACGGCTGCATTTGGAGAAAAAGAAAGTTTGGTTTCTAGACGATGCACCAGTTCACACATCCGTTATCGCGATGACCAAAAACAATGAGTTAAAGTTCGAATTGCTTCCTTACGCACCCTATTCGCAAGAGTCAGCACCCTCTGATTATTTTCTGTTTCCAAACTTGAAAAAATGGCTCGGTGGTAAAAGATTTGCCAACAATGAAGAGGTGGAGTCTGCGGTTGGTAGCTATTTTGAGGAGCTCGACGATTCTCACTATAAATAGCGAATCGAAACTATTGAACATCGCTGGGAAGAGTGCATCGAGCTAAAAGGAAACTATGTAGAGAAATAAAAATATTTTTTCCCAAATTTATTGTTTTCTTTGTTAGGTCGGATACTTCTGAGACTACCCTCGTAGTTCTCTTGAAATACAAACAAAATATGTTTTTTATATTTTTATGTATAAAATTTAATTTAAAAAAAATCGTCACATTTTGGTGATTCACCTTATTAAACAAAATGTAAACAATACACCCTTAAAAAGTGCTTTTCTTCTTCGTAACTACATAAATATTTTTAACAATGGCAGCAAAAGACAATTTGACGATTCTTTGTATATCCTTAAGGAGGACATATTCGAAGCTGAGATTGTCATAGTGGCAGACTGAAGCAGATGTCAAAAGGAAGTGACAAAAATATTTTAAAAATACTCATTAGTTATTCTGAACATTGATGGGGAAGGATTTCATTTCGAGGAAATGTATTGGCTTATCCGGAAAGTTCATAAGGATTTTCCATCAGACAATTATTACTTGAGATTTTGACCTGGAAGACCAGCATCGATCTGGTCGTGCTTAATGCACTGATGTCGAGGAAATAAAACTGCCGAAGATTCACGTACCACGATAAATTGATATTATAAATTAAATTTGGCTAACAGACCTTTTTTGATCATCTGAACAGAAAAGGTTCCTCTGCCGATATGAATTGCGGGCCCCGCATGAACCTAGTGAGCCAAATCTGCTGAACAGAAGGTCTTCGTGCGATCTTTTGCTGAAAAAAAAAATCTGAGGCTCCACTTATGAGCCGATGGTAACTGGTGATGAAAACTGATTGATGTATAATAACGTGTAATGAAAATCATGGGGTTTGCCAGGGTCAGCAGTTTTAAGTACGACGAAAAACGACCTTTAATCGAAGAAAATTATGCTTTGCATTTGGTGAGATTGGAAGGGACCCACCCATACACTTTGAGCTTATTTCACGCATCCCAAACCGGAAAGGTGTTGTGTTTCATCATGACAATGCACGATCACATGCTTCAACCAGAACCCAGCAACAATTCTTGAGCTTCAATTCGGATATTTTGCCTCATCCAACTTACTCCCCAGATATCGCATCCTCGGAACACCATCTATTCCGCGCCCTCTTAAATTGCTTATATTGCTAATCTTTAAAAGTTGTAAATAATAATGGAAATTGCATAATACAATAAATAAATATTACATAAACTATTTGCATTTCTTTTTCTCTCATAAAAATAGATACAAGAATGCGCACTTCTCTATAATTTTTCAAATCTCTAAATGTTCTATTTTTCTTCATCAGTACATAATCTTGAATACCAATCTCCATATTTCCTTTCCTTATTGGAATGAAATTCGATGGAATGGGTTGTTGATTAACCAATCTGGATGGTGGGAAGTGTGCGAGAACACTCGGCTTGCGATCAAAGCGAAACAAATGGAGACGTAAACAGTAATTGGGTCTAGTCGGTAGGCACGCAAATCAAAGGAAGACGCGTGACTAAACGTATTGCCTTTCGGCGTTGACGACGCCATCTGGCGGTGTTCATTTTTCAGCGGCTACGATTCCGGTTACCGAAGGATATTCATTATCCTGGATCGGTGATGCGAAATACTTCATCGAAAGAGGCTTCGAAAATATTACTGAAAGTGCGCGTCGAAATTGATTAATTTAAATAGCCAGCTTTTGTAAAAGTCTTTGTCTCTTTTAGCTTGGTCGGTTTGTTTCCGACATATGTTAGACATCATGAGTAATTATTAATAATGGTTAACAAACAAGCACTTAGCGGTTGAAAACAAATTCTATAAAATACCGACAAAAATCTGGCAATTATCAATATTAAATTTCCCGCCCGTCTCTCGAGTAAAAGTAAAGGGACTACCTTCACTGTATTTGTAATATCATAACATTAGCAACTATGAATCAGTGAAATAACGTCAGTTCATCGTTAAGGTATTTAAACATGTTAGGAGTGTTAAAACAAAATTTATGATTATATTGTAACAGTTCAATGGTGACTTCGGTATTAATTAAATTTTAACCATAATGATCCGGTACCCTTTGGACATGCTATCAAAACATTTTTAAAGAAACTGGAACTGCACTGAAGAAGCAGTCCCCAAATAGAGAAAAAAATGTACTATGCATCTGAAGGAAAGGGTCAACGCCATTCCAAGTTAATTGGCGATGTCGGATAGCTGGTGTAATCTCATAGAACTCGCGCCACCTTACGAGGAATGTTCGTAGCAATTACAGACCAAGCGAAGTGTTCTGTCTGCCAGACCCAGGGTAGAATATCTGATATGTTCAAAAGGTTGGCTTGGTGGGCCCGCGGAGAGTGGTATTAACAACAGAAATGTTTCCCTTTCCTAACGTTCAACTCGAGCCCGACTGATGACGAGAGTGTAATCCCATCAAAATGACGATAATGCAAAGATATATTCATCAGTTCACATTGGTGAACTGAATAGAAAATATGTACAGAAGACCTGGGTGCTCATAGGGGCACTGAAGAAATGAAAAATTTCTCCGGATGATGATAGTTGTTTTTTCTTTCTTCATAGCATGCTCGTGATGCCCATCATTTGGAAAAAAAGGAAGTCAGCCAAAAGGACCTTAAGTATGATCAATACATGAGATAAAATGTATATATTTAAGTTCAAATCTTTCGACGATTACGCCACCCTTTATTTATTATGACCCGCATATATTTATGTGTATTATGTTTCCGTCGGCGGAAATAGCAAAGGAAGAAAGATCAAGGTTTTAAAGTCAAAGAGACAAGGATCAAGAAAATTTTAATCCATCTACGAGATTGAAGCGTGATTCTTGGAAGCTAGAATCTCGGAAGGTAGTGGGTTCTGTTCGGTTCTATTGGGTTCTATTCAGATGTATATATAACTCTGCAATAACATAAGGTTAATGCCGATTAGGTGAGGAGTACGACACAGAGATAATATATTTCAGAAATTATATATTTCTGCATAACTTTTACAAAGACTTCCAGGGGGATGTCTTTCACAATACAAAATGGTTACCTAAAGGTATGAAAACCTTCGGTTTTTCTCTCGGCTACCGAAGGGTCACTGAAATAGTATTGTTCAGTACCGACCCATTAGAATTACAAAACATTATCATTACGACAGATTTCGGCAAATAGGACTTAAAATCAACAAGATAAAGATTAAAATAATGCGTCATAGCCTCAAAAACTACACCAAAAAACTAGCATGGCCCGCAGATGGCCCAATAAAGATAATTGCAGGGAATTAAACTGAGTGATCATAAAGGAAACCCCTGGATAAGAGCTCAAAGATTATCGACGTCTTACAAAGAGCTTCTCAGCTCAAGTGGGAAATAGGTCATATAGCGCGATTATATGATGGAAGGTGGACGTGACGCGAGACATAAATATGAGACGATTAAACTCTCGCTGGCCACATCGTGGCTATCATCGTGTAATATATTTTCAACGCCTCGAGATAGTTTTTGTTTTGTTTTATCAGCGCATCACAGACATATTGACGTTGGCCCAGTATCTAATGAACTGATGGTGTGATAAGTGTGTGTCAATATTTAAATGCCCCTTTATGATTTATAAAAGAACAGCCAATGTTGAACCAAACATTGGCTTGGCTATATGGACCAATATGCGGAGCCTGGAAACGCGCGGTAATAAACTGGATGATAGTAGCAAATGATGGAACAAATCATTCAATATGGAGAAGGTTACATCCAACATTTATTTTTTATTTTATTTCCTAATCATGCTATCTCCATATATGAGGACATTTCTTGGCCAGCACAATCGTCAGATGTAACGGGATGTGATTTTTATTTGTGGGGTTATTTGAAGAGCAAGGTTTACGTTGACCCCCAACACAATATTGCGAAGCTGAAGCGTAAAATGCAGTAATAAATAATCTGAAAGACAGCAGAAATGTTACGCCGTGTAATATGCGATTAAGGTTGAAATAATGTTTTCGAAGAGATTGTGTCCTTTCAGACCTTTCAGATCTTATCTTTAAAAAATCTCCATTACTTTTTAATCTCTAAAGTGCCGTATTTTTAATTATTTAATTATTATTACGATTAGTTACTGATATTTCATAATCGTCCTTTTCTCTGATGTCAACAAATTAAACAAGTATCTAAAGGGTGATTTTTTTAATGCGTCCCAATTTTAAATTTAAATAAAACAACAACTAATTTAAATGCCTTAAAACTATTTATTTTATGTGCAATAACATTCAATTACATTAATGTTTGAAAACAATTTCGGACAAATGTCCGTCGCGGCTACTTCTGACAAACCGCATAATGTCACCCCAAATTCTGACTACTTTTTCAAGCAATTGGGGTTTTATGCCCGCAATTGTCCGAGTTATGTTGGCTTCCGAGGCGTCACTAGTTGCTCGTTCATCGGCATAGCCCAAATATTTAAAATGTCCGCAAAAAAATAATCTAAATGCGTTAAATCACATGATCTTGGTGGCCAATTAATAACAAGTCCGTTCCTCGAAATAATTTTCTCATCGAATTTCCTACCGAGTTCCCTCAATAAATGGATTGCTGCGTTTTCTGTATAACATGTGAGGCCGTCCTGTTGGAACCACATCTCCTCCAGATCAAATTTTCCACGTAGTCGAATAACAAAGCCCAATTTCCTGCGAACGGCGACGAATTACTAAATTTGCATATTCATCAACACTTCCAATAACAACGGCGATATTTTTTTTGGGGTGTATAGTTTTTTGTCTTGTTTTTGTTTTAATATCGCAGTACGAAATGTGTTCGGAATGTGTCGATAATGCATCGCTCGGTTGGGCGATTATGTGCACCATAAAATTCATGAAGTGCCCTATAAGTTCAGCGCACAGAACATTGATTTTGATAATAAATTTCGGCAATTTGTAAGCATTGCTCTGATGTTAAATGTTCCACAATGATTTGCCAGATTATACTGAATAATTTTGACACTAAAGGCACGCAAATTCATAGTTCGTTTGACAGCGACAATAAGTCAGAAGTTCGGACACACTAAGAAATCACTCGTTATAAATATTTCGTATTTCTTAACTCTATTTCCGATCTTGTTTTGAGTGGTGTTTTCAACATTTTGTGGTTTGTTACGTTATCAAAGCAGAACACACGAAGATCCCAAAACAACAGTGAATACAATGGATGTATAAATGAAAAAGATCTAAATATGTGTGCATTTTTGTTCATGTTTATATTGATACTTCCGTGAAGTTTTGTTACTTATTTCTGCGTCATCGCCATATACTCTACAAATCTTAAATGTTTCAGCAAATTCTCAAGGATGCTCGGATAAATTAAAAAAACAAATATGATCATATAGCAAACTCTTACAAATTATCTTACGCCGATATGTATAGTTGTTGTATATGTATGTAAATTGCCCCAATAAATTTCAATAAAAATATTGCCAGTTTCTTCAAAGGCGCTAGAGTCGGAATGGTTTAATTTCTGAATAATTTTGGAAAAAATAAAATATTGTTAAATTATTATTATTATTATGTATGGCTAAAACATTGTTTATTGGTTTGTGTATTTGAATTTATTAGTACAATAAAAATAAATAAATAAATTTACCTAGTAGTACAATAAAAATTATATCTTAAATTTAATTATAGATTTAATTCGGTTTCACTCTCAGTCACTTTGACCTACATTAATAATAAGTGGTTCTATATTATTAGTAAATGATACATAGGAATCTTCTATTTTAATAACATGGTTAATCGAATTTATCCAAATTTCTTTGGAAATATTATCCACAACCTTCCTAATTAATGTTGCAGTACTTGCACTTAGAGTCGGATAAATGTTTTCTGCTCTAACACTGGATTTTACCTGATGCCACATATGCTCAATTGGATTAAAAATACAGTAATACGAGGGAAGGCGAAAAACCGTATGTCCCATATCGGCAGCAATGGTGTCACATCCATATTCCTTTTTAATATTAAATGTCTTTAATATTTCTAGATCACATTTTTTATGTATTTTCGAAGTATATATCGTTTTTTAACAAATAGTTCTGAATTTCCAATTTAGTGTTATTTGCATTAGGAACTCTATTTTTTTGGCGGTTATGATAACTAGCATTGCCCATTACAATTACGCTTTCCTTCGGCTCAGTGGGTAAAAGGCTATTTATTACCCAATCTTCAAAAATTTCTCCTGTGGCGTCGTCATGGTAGTCCAAAGATGAATGTTTAATATTTTTGGAGGACAACCGTAAACAATTTAGAACCCATCGATCCTCGGAACCAGCATGTAAAATTGTAATTCTTTTTTCCTTGTTTGCTGGGGCTTTGGTTTGGCATTTTCTTGATGTATCTACCCATCCTTTTGCTGGCGTCTTATGTGTATCGAACCAGGTTTCATCAAGGTAGATAATGGGATGATTTTCTAATCTGTATCTTTTTATAGAGTTTAAGTAGTCAAACCGCCATCGTCGCAATCGTTATGATTCCATTAACATTTGTCTTTTATTAATAGTCCGATATGCAAAACCCGTTAGAGATAATATTCTCCGGAGGCTAGTTCTGCTGCAAAGAATGTTGGTTTCATCTTTCCTTAGTCGCTGTTGCAATGAATGCAATGCAGGCACAGTTTGCTCTTCATACATAGCATAAATTTTGCTTCGAATTAAGTCTTTCTTGCTTTCACCTACACATTTGCTTTAACCAGAATCACCACGAACTTTTTTAGCTTTAATAGACTTCGTCACAATATCTTTAACTGCAGATAATGGTGTTTTCGTTAGTGAAGACGTTTCTGCTGCGGCTGCATTTACATTAAGCACCCTATTCAATAAAGAAACATACACATTTTTAACAATTTGCTTAGCATCGAACGATAAATGTTTTCTTTTAAAATTAGTAGTTTCGAAATATCGAACGAACTCGATTAATTTTATCTTCTTACCTGTTATTTTATTAGATCCGGCCCTGTTAAACTATAATAAAATCCTAGAATAATAATATCAATAATAATAATGACCAATAAATGATGCGATTAATATTCTTTTCAACATCCTTCGAAAGCTGTCGCTATATTTCTTCAGAATCGTTGATTGTTATTCTTAATTCCTGATAATTTACACTTGGACAAAACACGGACGCCTTAACTGACTGGTAATTGATTTAATAGGCTGTTTTTTTGGTCGGACGGGCAGATTTACCGTCAACAGTCGCGTGAATCACCTGGGCGGGAAGGCCCTAATGCGCTAATTACCTGTGCCACACCTCCAAGTGGCACGCGAATCAACTATTACTGTTATGACCAACCACGGTTACGTTGAACAAATTCTTTAACGTATTTGCATAGCTTAGATTGCTTATAAAGACGAAAGCTTTTTCACTTGTGTTGATAATATCAAAGAAAGTTCTTGAAAAAAATGACGATACATAAAAAGATAATAAATGTCCGCCTTAGATGCATTTTAAAATTGATGTTTTATATATTAAAATATATAAAGTTGTAAGCAGTTTTAACGAAGGGGCAAAAATGTATAGCATATACAGCAAAAATCATTATTTTTATTTAAAATAGTCTCCTTGTACGTCAATAAGCGTTTTGTATGGTCAATTAAGGTGATGAATGAATTTATAAGCTGGTCAAAGATATGTCCAGGATGGCGGTCGACGCCTTTTGAAATGTTTCAATGTCGGTAATCAGCAAATGAAGTTTTTTGAAGAGGCAGAAATCGCAGGGAGCCAAATCAAAAAATCAGTGATGAGCGTCGAGTAAGGGGGCGGTAGTATGGGACTTGTTGGCGGTATTGTGGCCGCACACGGTGAATACGCGACAACAGAAGCTTCATAGCACCAATATAAAACACAGCATTGGTCGTTTGACCAGGAGGAACAAAGTCCTTGTGCATAAATCCTACTCCCCCAGAACCGTAAAAACAAGTCAACATTGTTTTGATTTTTGACTTCTCAAGACGGCTTTTCTTCGAATGTGACTCGCTTGGGTGCTTCCATTCGCCTTGACGTTTGGTTTCTGGATCATATTGAAAACACCACGTCTCATCACCAGTAACAATGTTGAAGTGATTAATTACCTCCGTCGTCAATTAATTTCTGTGGAACAGAGCGTACACAAACCTTCCGAAATCCCAAATGATCGGTCAAAATGCAATGAATTTAATCTTTGGACATGTTTAATTCATTTCCATGTATCGCAACGAAGATTTTGGCTGATTTTTTTATACATTCACGCGCAATTTCAATGTTATTTTGAGTAACCTAGGAATTTTTCAGACCAGGATGTTTGTCGTCCTTGATGTCCTCACGACCTTCATTGAATCGTTTAAACTGCTCATGGACTCTGTCACGGGATAAACAATCCTCACCATACACTTGTTTCATTAATTGAAACATTTCGGTGGATGTTGTACCAAGTTTAAAACAAAACTTAATGTTCGCTCTTTGATGATGTTCATTTTATATAAACACACTGATATTTTAAACGCGATGCGATAACTTGGCTTCTAATGATCCGAATGTCATGAAATATTGTCAGAACATCAGTGAAGGATGCACTTTTCCGACACATACCCGATCAAAAGATGGCGTCACTAGAAATAGCTATTTTCAAAAAGCCCTGTTTTCTGTGAGACGCACCTTGTATTTAAAAACAAAATATCTACTATGTGGGCCACAAAAAACATAAAAATGACACATAAAAAGTTAAAAAAAAATATGACTAGAAAGACTAAACTAAATGAAGATGACTGAGGGACGTTGTTTGTTGAGTTATTAAGAAAACTGAATGATACTAGAATGATACTGAATGATAAAAAGAGAAAAAGGGAAATAGAAATAATAACAAATTGTATCAACAACCTTATATTATACCGAGGAATGGCAGATATCAATTTGTTAAATTTAGCTTAATACAGAAATGTTTTTGTCAAAAATGTCATCGGTTTTTTTTTAAATCTTTCACGATTGTGTATTTAATCAATTTCAGCAAATTATGAGTGATGCCATGATGGAGGTTATTCAAACTTACAAACATGACTGTATTCGATAAGGAATCGGTCACGATTGTAATTAAAATAGTTAATGCCTTCCGTCGGATCTTTTGCATTGGTCAAAAATCTTGCACTATTATAAGAACCAAAGCTTGATGGTTCGTGAGTGCGTGCTGATAAGGTTTAAACCCATATCACCCCGTCCATCATTCGGTCGTCAAATAGCAGTAAACGCTTATAAGTCTCTATATTAAATATTTTAAAAATATTCAAAAAAATTAAATTTTTTCCGTGCTGCATTAATTGGTCATTTTTCCAGCCGTCTCCAAATGTTGAATTGGAGCCTTCGACCTTCGCCTTCGACCTCCAACCGGATCAATCTTCAGCAACCCTTTTCCAGTGTTTGATGTACAGTAGTTCTTCAGCACTTTTTCTTACGTTATACTGTCTTTAGTCTGCCTCTCTTTCTGCTACCCCCTATTCGCCCTTCCATGATTTTCATTGTTATTCGACTCACATAGTCTACAATATCCAGATTTTTGTAAAATTGCTCAAGTTTGAAGTTACCAGGTGTGGCGGTTAATAATTATTTTTTTTTAAGAGAAGGTGCTGGAAATAACAGTCGGTTCACAGTATAATCTCTTATGTCAATTTGTTGCTACCACAGTACGTTTGAAAACGTCTCTTTCACAACTTCGAATTAGTGTCATATTTTTTTTATGTGGTAAATACATTCTGTCAATAAAGTACCGGGAATTGATCATTTGAAAAGCCCGCTTAAAATTATTGTCAAAATTATTTTTATCGCTAAGTTGGCACAACTGTATTCTATACTGATGCGGAGTTTGAACATCATCTGTCATTTAGTTTGTTTACAGTGCTCGATTTTGTCGGTTTATCTGAAGCGTGTTTTGCAATTCTTACAGTGGATTAAAACGAACAAAAAATTTGGAATTTCATGATTTTCACGCTGAAAATGTTGCAGAAGGCTTACGGTGAATCGACTTTATCAAAAACACGTGCATATGAGTGGTACGGTACAGTGCATGCAAGAGCGGTCGAGATGTGGTGGAAGATTTGCCTCACTCTGGTCGGCCATCAACGTCTTCAAGTGAAGTTAATATCGCTAAAGTGACGGAAATGGTGACTGAGAATCGTCATTTAAGCTTGAGAGAGATAGCCGTTGATCTTTCTGTGTCTCACGAATCAATTCGTACCATTTTAAGCGATTATTTGGGCATGAAACGCGTTGTCGTTCGACTAGTGCCAAAAGACTCATTCGACTCAATCGCGTAAAGGTCGCTGAAAATATGCTAGAACGAGTCAATTCCGATCTCACATTCATAAAACGCATTGTAACTGGTGATGAGACATGGGTATATGAGTTTGACATGCAAACCAGTCAACAAGCTTCGAAATGGCGCCTTCCAACTGAGCTGAAACCGAAAAAACCATGTCAAAGTCAATCAAAAGTTAAGGTGATGATGACTGTTTTGTTTGATTATCGCGGTGTTATGCACTCGGAATTATTACCAAAAGGTCAGACGGTAAATAAAGAATATTATCTGAGCGTTATGGGGCGGATTATTCGTTGGCATAAGAGTATTATTTCGAAAGGGACCTACTTTGGAGACGATACAATAAATTTGGATAAATAATAAACATGTTGTGTTTTATTGACCAATTCCCGGTACTTTTTTGACAGAATATATGTCGAATTTAGAGCCAAATAAAGAGCGTTGTTGAATCAATTGAAGCGTTGTTCAATCAAAAGAACAACGCGAGGAAACTCGTCGTATACTTGTGAAAACTTATGGTGACAATGTTCCAAATGCAAGACGCTTGTTGGCGTTGGTTTAAACGATTCAAAAGTGGTGATTTTGACTTGAAAAACATATAACACTCAAGTCAACCAAAAAAATTTGAAAATGTTGAATTACAAGTATTGTTGGAACAACACGATATGCAAACTCATCAACAAATGGCAGAGATGTTAAATGTTGGTCGCCGAACCACTAATTATTGTCTGCATGCCATGGGAAATATCCAGAAGGCAGGAAAATAGATACCATGGTAAAGACTTTTTTGCGTCATATAGTGACTGGAGACGAAAAATGGCTAGATATATTTCGAAAACCCAAACCGCAGAAAATCACGGGTTAACCCAGGACAACAATCTACAACCGAAACCAAAACCGAATCGCTGTGGTTCTGTGGTGCTATGAATTTGGTGGGATGTGGTGCTGTGCATTTAGTGGAATCAGAAGGATGCCATGTGTGTACCACGAACTTCTGAAATCAGTTGAAACAGTTAACAACATTCGTTATCATCAATAAATGATCAATTTGAACCATGCATTGATTTCAAAGCGACCAGAATGGTCTAGAAGACATGGAAACGTGATTTTGCAGCACGACAATGCCCCATCACACACAGCAAAAGCGGTCAGAAACACCCATTTCTCCACTTGGCTTGGAACTCTTACCCGACTCACCGTACTCACCAGACTTGGCCCCTTCCAACCAATACTCCAATACTCCGACCAAAAAACAGCTTGATGACTGGACCACCTCAAAAGATGTACGGTTTTTTTTGAAATTGCCAAAGAGATGGGAAAAAAGTGCAGCTCGGCGCATACTTTCAATAAACTATTTTTTAGCTTTCTCCCAAATTAAACGTGTTTTTTAAAGAAAAAAATAAGAACGTATTAACCGCCACACCTGGTATATAATGCTCCAATTTTCATTATCAATCACAGCATTTAAAATTATTCTGAGTACTCATCCTTTAAATATTATCAGCATCTCTTCTGTTTCATTTGTGAGGGTTCACGTCTCGCAACTATAAGGCAACTGGCCGAATGAGTATTTTATAGATCTTAACTTTCATGTTCCTTTGTATAAGTTTAGATCTTAGGACATACTGTAGTTAACCTTCATAATACGATTTCTGATATATCCTGTGATGAAGTTGTTTTCATCAAATTTGATTGCACAACAACTTCAACTTCACTGTTGTCATTATCTGTTGTCATTGTCAGAATTGGCCGATTATCCAATTATGTTCCTTTCATGGATGTTTTCCATGACCTTTGTATGGTCTATACTTATATCTAAACTGGCTCTTGGCTTTCTCCTTTATTTCATCATAGGTTTCCCTTAATATTTAATATATTTTCAATCGTGTTAATATGTTAAAGTTATATGTATATCCTACTGTCTGTTTTTCTTTATAAGTGTTCCCCATTTACGCCTATGCTATTTCGCTGTCGACTTTGTTCAATACTATGTTATACAGAGCTGGTACCAATCCACCCCCCTGTCGCAAACCTTCTCCGATCTCAAAACTGTACTGTGGTTTGTGGAAAAATAGCTTTATTACATGATACGTTCAGTAGCTGTTATAATTTCAAATGACCACCAAAATCGTGTTACTTGACACTGTTAGAATTAGTTTTGTGTGATCAAACGAAATAACGCATCTACACCAATAGTCCACAAACTTTTAAAGGCCAGCAGAACAGCATTTATAATGTTATGGCGGAGATAGATGCCGAAATGTACGAAAAATTAATCAAAAACTGGCATTAGCGGATTGTGATTGCTCGCAAGAAGATCCGGGGAGGTAATTTGATTGATCATTTCATTTTATTTAAGAATCAACTTCGCACCAGAATTTAAATAATCCATTTTATAGTTTTTTGTGTACAGTATATAAAACCTACCAACCTTTAACATAAGAACCGATAATTGTTAACGAAAATGATTAAAATTTACTACGCCAACGAAACTAACACAACATCGGGCCAGATTAAGGGTTAAGCAAGCGCTCGCCTTGGATATGTTTTGGAAATGACGGAGTTTCAACGTTGGTTACGTCGGAAAATGCCTAGAGCCTTCAGGGGCCGGTACAAAGCTTTGTGAAAATGACAGACCGCGCAAACTGAAGAGATACCGTGCCGACAACGCCTCTACGTGGCTACCTGAATCCGGCTGATGCCTATCCGGGAACGGAAGTAATTTGCCTATTTGACGAGAAATATTGATAAAGTAATTCTGCCCTCGGGTCCTATACCCTTTCTGCAAATGTCGGTTTTCATCTGAAAATGATCAGAAAACAATTACGGTTTGGGCTATTTAATATCGATAATCCGACAGTAATTTTCCGATTACCCGTAGTGGAAAATACTGAATACGAAAACCTCTAACTTGATGCAGTAAAATTACAGAGAAACCCTTTGTAATAGGCTGTAGAGTCATCGCAACTTCAACATTTCAATATAAAGAACTGCTCCATCAGAACAATATTGTTGACATATCGAGCGTGATGTCCCTAATTAAATAAATTAAATTCTACGGGGGCATCTTCATCTTTCATGTATTATGTATTCGAGTAGTTAATGAAATGAAAATGTAATGAAAAAATTGCTTGATATCGACTATGAAATGGTTATTGAGATTCCTTCTCGATCGAAGGGTAATCGTTGGGTTCGGTAGGATGATACAAGATTCTTCTATTAATGAAACGACAGTAAAAACTGGTTGTCGTAAACTAAGGCGCTGACCAACCTGCGGACCGCGACCGCCATCGTTCTAGATCGTTTTTGTTACATATCAGTTATTAGGTGAGATGATTTATTGAAAAGTAAGGCAAAATAAAAAAAATACTAAGCGTGAAGACCAGGAAGTAACAGAAGAAAAAAAGCACGGAGATTCATTTATTGTATTGATGTTTTTGAAGGGTGTGTTAATCATTATAAATTTAAACATGCTTTATTGTACACTTCTTTATGTTCACAAAACAAGGTGACTTTTGTTTTAAAAATTTGCCCGATTTATGTAGCGATACAACCATTTGTTTTTTAAATTAGTATTACTGTCCTCGACATTTGATAGAAATTTCATATATTTTCCCTTGTTAATTTAGAAATTATAGCGTCTTTTGTAATTGCTAAGGCATTTACAAATTATAGGCCGCTACAGGTAATATTGTTTTGCGCATATCTTATTCAAAGAACACTTGTATACTCCGGGATGAAAGCCGAGACAGTTAAACTTTGCTTCGTGCTGACCACTAGTCTTCATACCAAAAAGACGGACATAGACATAGTAATCGACGCCGCAGACAGTCCAGATTAAGTAATCCCTTCATTAGAGGGATTATTAAGTTTATTAGTTGGCCAAGGGCAGGCTTATTTTTTTTTTGGTATTTTAGACACGAGACATTTTAATTACCAGACATTTTTGATACGGGGCATTTGATATGGTAACAAACGTTTTGGACTCCGTACATGTCAGTAACCGCCCATCTTAGTTACCGAATTTTTCAATAGCCGGATATTTAAACAGCATCACAAAGGTAAATGCCAGACTTTATTTTATTAGTATTTTCACTAGTATTACCCATTTATCATTTAATCACTATTTGTCTACCATCATTTTAAAGTTTGAAAAACGCTAGGTAAGAGCCCAACTGTCTCCGACGAACGGCTGCCGTAGCTGTAGTTTAAGTAACCAACAAAGTAAAAAATAAAGGTTACATTACATTGTTACACATTTGTCGATGATTTTTTAAAATGGATAATTTTTTCGGGCAAAGGATTTGTAAAACTGAGTAATTTTGTACTGAGTACTTGTACTGAATAACCACCGATTAAGTATTGAAGACAAAAAACCCAGATTTATGAAAAAATATTTCATCGGTTTTGACGCCACTATTTTCATTAAAATAGAGCCATTCCCCTTATTTTTGGGGCACACTCTTTATTTTGTATAGAGGCCACATTTTGTAGTAGAGAATCATAAAATCGGAAATATTCAAATCAATTCAAATTCTCTATCAAAAAAAACTGGAGATTAAAGCTTTTTATAGGATGAGCATTAATCTTACATATCTGATCGATTAAAATTTGAAATATTTCTATAACAAAACATTCCAATTTTTTTTTTGTATTATGTTTTACTGAAAGAAAGAAATTATGTGTGGAATGTAAAAGAATGTCAGAAAAATGTTCATACCTGGATGCCTTGTAAACACCTGCATTTATATTCAGGTTTTGTATAAGTTCTTAAAATGTTTTGACATACGTTTTGAATGGCTTGGCGGGTGTTAATCTTAAATTGCCCCTTTTTCGTTGATTTAGTAACATACATATTTGAAATAATCGTACAGCAAACATTAGTTTCGTAGAAATTTGTATTTCAAAATATCCATTGTGTTTTGAGCTACATAGCAACATATTGAATTCTTCAGAACCATTATTCTTCACTTTAATATGAATATCAGTTACTGATAAGTATTTAATAACAGCAGGAATTTCAGCATTATCCATATCGTCAAAAACTCGGAACCCATCGTAACTAAACTGATTAAATTAACTTAAATTATTGTGAAATAGTGCATCTATCCGTGATTCTACGAATTTTTCAGCCTACCTTCGTATAAATATACAAAATAATTTAGTAGTTATTGCAATATAATCATCATCATCATTCAGCAATTGTCAATCCACGGCAGGATGAAGGCCTCCCAGCTTGCTTCCAACTCGCGCAGTCCTGAGCTTTCCTATGCCATTCGGGTCCAATATACTTGACGATATCATCGATCCATCGTGTTTTCGGATTTTTTCGTGGGCGCTTATGACCAAGTGGTATCCATCTAATTGCTTTGGTATTGCTTGGATTGCTTTGGTCCATCTGCTGTCACATCGCCTTGTTATATGGCCTACCCACCTCCATTTCAATTCCTTCACATTTCCAATGATGTCACATACATTTGTCTATTCTCTGATCAATCAAGGCCTTTCTGCCTCGCTTTGTAATGCCAACCATACACCTTTCCATTGCCCTCTGTGCTACCCGAAGTTTTTGAAATGATTGTGATGTGAGTGTCCATGTTTCACTTCCGTATGTCAGAACAGGCAGCAGGCACTGATCAAAAATGTATCCCTTCAAAGTTTTCTCTTCAGAAGTTGTTCTTAAGCACTATGTTAATCCTGCCAAATAGCTGCCAGCGACACTTAACACACCTTTGCACCTCCCGGACAGAACACCTTCCATTGAAATCCTTTGCCCAAGATATATGTAGTGGTCCACCACTTCTAAATCGCTTCCTAAAATAGATATCTTCTGTTTTCAGCAAATTTGTTGAACATAACCTCTTTTTCAGGTTTATTTTCAAGCTAAATGGTTCTCCCACCCTATGCAGCTCTTCTATGTAATTTTGTAGTTCATCTGGGTCTTGTGACAGACGAACTATATCATCTGCAAATCTAAGGTGGCTTAAGTATGCACCCTTTATTTTTATTCCATTCTGGTCCCAATCAAGATTACGGAATTCATCTTCAAGGTATTGAGAAAAGAAGAAGCTATATTGAGTCAACCTGTCATACACCCCATTCTCTATTGATTCTAACTTCAAGATCATCCATGTGAACTGTCGATGTAGCTTCAACATACATGGATCACAGTAGGTTCACACTGGCTTTATCTACTCCTTAGTTAAATAATGTATCCCCTATGGCTTGCTTTGATATTAAGTCAAATGCCTTTTCATAGTCAATAAAAGCCAAGTACAGTGGCATGGTGTATTCATTGTGCCTTTGTATCTATTGTACTGAATCCACTTCTGAATCCTGCTTGCTCTTGGTTGTGCATCATTCAGTTTTCTTAACATTCTTTTTGATATTATCATGATGAAAACTTTGTACAATACTGATAGGAGGCTTATGGAGCAGTAGTTTTTTAAATCTTCCTGTGCTCCTTTCTTATGAAGAATAATCATTTCAGCATTTTTCCACATGTTGGGTATTTTTTGTTGTTTGAGGCATTTTTGAGTATAATTTTGTCAGTATTTTATGTTCGAGTGCCAGCTATTAACATTTCAACCGTTACACTGTCCTTTCCTGGAGCCTTTCAATTCTTCATCGCATTTACTCTTCCATGGGTATTGCTCTCTTTCACCGAATCTGATGATCTTCATATAACTTTGAATAAAATCTTGTGATAACATCTCACATTTTCGTACGTTCCCTGCACACTGTGCCATCCTCACGCATTAAGGAAAACATTTGTGTGCTTTTATTTCTCAGTTTGTATTTTGCTTTGTTTATTACCTTGTTTTCATCTGTGGTTTTTTTCACGAGCTGCATGTTGAATCGATAAGTTTCCTCTTGACTACGTTTTTTATAGTTTTGCAAAGCTCAACGAACTCGGCTCTACCAAAAAGTCTCCCTGCATTCCTCATTGTATGCCGTTTTTTCATTAAATTAATGGTATCATTGGAGATTTTTGTCTTTGAACCTTTTTTCTTTTGGTGCTATTGCAGCAGCCGTTTGAAGCACATTGTCGATGATTTTTTTCATCTCCGGACGCGGAGACAAAGCAATCTCAAAATCGCTACCCCTCTAAAGTAGCTTCCCAGAATCCATTTTGCCCTTCTTCGATCTTACCATCCTTGTACATTCTTTTCGACAGTTTATCCTAACCTTTGCTCGTACCATTCTATAATCAGATTCAGCATTAAAACGATTAAGGACAGTACAACATATTGCAAAATATTGTTTTATCGTCTGACATGGTAAACGATATTTGAAATTGGCAAAAGTTTACTAAACAAAATTATCAATACACTACCAAATAAAGTTATTTTATTGAAAAAAGTATTATTACTTTTATTTCATGTTAAAAACCGAGAGTATTTTTCGAACAACCGCATAATAAAATAAAGGATATCCACTCTATATCGATGTATATATTATCATCAATATTAAAAAGTAGAAACATTTAATCATTTTCTGATTAGCAGACATTGTAAACAATCGCTTCTTGGAAAAGATTCACAAATTGATACACAGTAATTAAAGCAAAAACAACACGGGAAAATGTTAGTTGATTTTCAGATATACAAAACCTAATTAGGAATTCACGAATGGTTTACTATAAAAGTCAGAAAGAGTTAAGACTGACTATTTAACTGTATCGACATCTCAATATTTTCATCAATCAATTCATTTTGTTAACTAATAACGCGAATAAGTATATATAACACAGGCCCACAAAAAAAATATTTTGTTGCCTAGGATTTTAGAACTGATTTTAACTATATTTAGGGCGCTAAATCTAAATATGAAATCAGTTTTACTCTATCTGCTCTACTTTTTAGATAAGTCCACTCACCTATCAATATTTCTTTCAATTCAATACATTCAAGTATCGGTGTACATCCACCAAATATCCTTGTTTCTTGTGCTTCATAACACACCACTGGGTTAGAAAAGAGTGGCCTAAGAGAGAAAATATGGACGTTGTGGAAAATAATGTCATTAACAACCCCTTAGTTGGACGAGAGAAAATCATCTTTCCTCCACTGTATATCAAGCTGGGCCTAATGAAGCAGTTTATAAAGGTTCTTAATAAGAATGGATAATGCGTTCCATATATAAGGGAAAAAATGCCTCAGTTGACTACTGAAAAAATTAAAGCAGAAATATTTGACGGCCCACAAACAAGACAATTTATTAAGGATCCTGCATGCGTAAATTCGATGAATAAGGCTGAGCGAAAAGCCTGGACTTCATTTGTTGCAGTTGTCAGACATTTTTTGGGCAAACGCAAAGCTGAAATGTTGAATTGGTAAACAAAATGCTTAACAATTTTAGATCTCTTGGGTGTAATATGAGCATTAAGGTGCACTATTTGCACAGCCATTTAGACCGTTTTCCTTAAAATTTAGAAGACACCAGTGAGGAACAAAGTGAAAGATTTCACCAGGATATTAAAACTATGGAGGACCGCTACCAAGGAAGATGGGATACATACATGATGGCATATTACTGCTGGAGTTTAAAAAGGGGCTGTTTCAAAATACATTCAAGAATGTCACGGAAAAGGAACTTCTGAAATGTTCAGTGACTAGTTGGTTTCATCAATGGCTTTTTCCTTTATCTTTGTAAATAATAATATTTGTATAATACAATAATAAAAATTCCGTGTTTAGTTTTTTTATTTGATCTATAAATTTAACTTAAAATAGTGTAACGTATATTTTACTAAAATGTTAAATCTTAGAAATTTGAGATCCTGGGCAAAAATGAATGCCATATTTGAATTCAGGGCATCAAATTCGTATAAAATCAACTCCAAATAAACTGACCTGTATTATTGAATAATAATTTCAAAATAGTCCAAATTTTCAAAAGTAGAGAAGATGTATTAAGTGATAATTTAGCAACCATTTGATGATAAACAATATTAATTAATGAACGTGTCAGGATGCAATACGAAGTGTGTAAATAAAGTAATGAGCCGGCCTGCGCAATGTTCGATCACCAACACGACTCTACGTGGTTCAAACTCGTACTGAAGACACATTAGACGTTGGTCAGCCTCCTTTCCAAAAGGGAAACCAACAGTGTTGCCAGACTGAACGCTACGCCACCAGTCTTATTACTTTATCTATACACCTGGTATCAGATCTGTATCAGAGAGACCTTGTACTGTAATCATGCTCCGCTTCAAACATATCACGTATGCCGTTACAAAAGTGCCACATTCGCCTGATTATGACCATTGATATAACCTGACCTTTATGTACGAGAATCGTTCGAAAAGTTCTAGATGTGACACAGAGATGGCGCAGGTATGACTAAAGAAGTATGCTATTTGTCATGTATAGGTTGTTTTAGTTACAACATTGTATTTATTGTTACTAGTTACAAGTTAGACGGTTGCTATTATATTTTAGATGCGTGCATTTAGTTGCTTGTTGATGAAAATTAAGTAAAGCAAACAAGTTTTAACATTTTCTGAAAAATGGATAAAATTGAAGTTCAAACTGTTATAAAGTACTTTGTTTTGGATGGCTTAACCCGCCTGTTTTTAATGGTAAAAAATGGGCTGCTGAAAGCCTTGAAGATGAATGCTCAGAACGTCTAAAATATATCTGCACGTCGTAGTATATGATTTCCAACTGAAGGTACATTTAACACAGCTTGATGTGTGCCGCGTTTGTTAACAGTCAATCAACTAAAGACGCATTTGAATGAACATTTCACAAGAGTGTTTGAACTTGAGATTGCGAGAATATAATTCTGCTGAGTTTTTGACATTCTATAGCAACAGCTGAAACATAATTTCACCCTTACACATACGAAATGAAGCAGCAGTCCAAATAGTGGGTAGGATGCAGATGAATGTACGCAGTGAAAGAGAAACCGGTTTCATTTTCATGAAAAGTCATGGCTACGGTTTTCTTGGATTTTTGTGGTATGATGTTCATAGACTACCTATTTTGCAAAAGACAGAACCATCGGGGAGTATTACGCTTTAGTACTGTTTCAACTGAAGGGTGCTATTCAGGCTAAACGTCCACATCAGGCCAAAAAGAAGGTACTAGAGTTGTTGCTGCTAAACTCCATGACCTACACTTTGAACTTCTTCAACATATACCGTATTCGGCGGATTTACCTCCCAATCATTATTTCCACTTCTCAAACCTGAATAAATGTATCGCTGGACGAAGATTCACTTCAAGTTTAAGAAATCGCATGATACTGAGGTTATTAATAAGTTGGAACATCGTTGGTCCAAATGCCCTGAATTGCACAATGAAAGTCACAATGTTGATTTTTTTTTGATTTTGTGTGTTTTTTAACAAACCGAGGACTTTTCGAACAGTCTTCGAACATATATTCGCAGTTTGCGTTTTATTGGACCCTAGACATTTTATTTCAAATATTTCCTATTTTTAACTTCATTTCAGTATTTTTGGTAAATTCATATTCATATGTACTTAGATAAATAAAAAAATACCCGTAAAAAAATCTAATATTTTAATCTTATCCTGAACATATTCTGATAAAGTTTTTGCATGGAAAAAAACGATCGAAATGAAATCAAAAGAAGACCCACACGATCGTCCGTTTCGTGTGTGGTTCTGGGCAGCAGGAACAAGAGCAACGGCAACAACAGCAGCGGAGCAGGAGCAACGGCGGCGGCCTCCACCGCCGCATCTCATTCTTCGTATTCGTAGACTAGAGGCCATAATTTATCGCGCAAACGACACAAAGAAGCGCGATTAGTTCTTGGAAGCGCCGCCCGCGGCGTTTCGGTCGCTTGCCTGTCTTTAATGTAACTAGCGCTTCCGTTTAGAACCGGCAATTATCTTTAAAAACACAGATCCGTGCCGAATTTAACAGAGATGATGTAAAAAAAACGACTTTGGATCCCCTAATCGCCTAACCATCCGCAAACAATCTGACTAACATTCTTATTATCGAAATATCAATCTCCATTTCTACATATACATATACTACATACATAACTACATCTGTTACGTTACAGGGACAGTAAATGGAGTTTCTATTAATAATAAAGAGTGTCTCATAATTCACGCTAGATTTAAATTTGCCGCCATTTGCGCGGTTAAGTGTTGGCAACCAAAAAAAGCGAACTGTTTGACAGCTAACAGTTTAAACAGTATTTCAAAAATAATGAAAGTTTGGCTGCTACAGTTCGCAAATTTCGTACAAAATATGGTCGGAATATTGATTTAACTTCGTCAAATGTGAAGAGATTTAGTAAAAAAATTCATGGAGATTGGATCAATTGGGAACGCTAAATCCACTGGCCGTCCAATAACAAGCCGATCAAATGATAATATCGAAGCAGTGCGTGAGAGTGTTGGTGGAAGTGCAGGAACATTGATTCGGTGTCGTCGACAAGAATTGCAAATTTCAAGAAGCTCTCTACAGCGTATACTCATTAAAGATTTGCGTCTCCATGCTTAGAAAGTTCATCTGACACAAGAACGGCAGTCTAATAACCATGCACAGCGAAGAGGGTTTGTTGAATGGATTATTGAACAAGTGAATGCTGATTTTTCAAGAAAAATAATCCTAAGCGATGAAGCTCATTTTCACCTTGATGACTTCGTTAATCGTCAAAATTGCCGCATTTGGGGTTCAGAGAACCCACATGTGATTGTCGAAAAACAAATGCATCCCCAACATGTCACTGTTTGGTGCGGATATTCGGCTGCAGGCGTCATTAGACGTTACTTTTTCGAAAATAAGGCTCGTCAAGCAGTTAGTTACTGGTGCGAGATGAATCGAGTTCTTTCTGTCTAAATTGGATAATATTGATGTGGTTTCAACAAGACGGTACGATATGTGGGGGCTGTACGGCATGTCGTACCGTGCCGTACAGCCCGTAAACAATCCAATTACTGCATGAGACATTTCCTGGTCGTGAACTCTCTCGTTTTGATGATCAGAATTGGCCCCCTAGATGTGCCTGATGTGCTATTCCATACACAACTCTATCCTATGTACTTTGTTTCAATACATAGTTAAAAAAAAACGCAATTGAAAAAAGAACTATTTAATTTAAATCTTGCGTAAATTTTGGGACACCCTCTATAAGGTATGCCGATTACACAGTCCTATTGGCGGAGAATATCGAGGACCTACAACGAATGATGGAAAGGATAATAGAAAGCAGCATACTCTACGTACTGAATATGTGTCCGTGTGTCCGTGTGTCCGTTTGCGCGCCTCTAGTGCCAAAAATATTCAGTATAATCTGCAAAGAGGTCTAACAACCATAAAGACACGCAAATTGGAATACTTCGGGCATGTAATAACATGACAATATTACTACACGGTGAAATAAAATAAGGGCATTTGCAGTAACAATAATCCGCAAATGATGCAACAATTTCCGTTGTATCTAGAAAAATGCACCGTAAGGTGCGGATTATACGCCGTTATTATATCGTTAGGCAGAGATCCTTTTTCAACAAATTGTTACTAGAGATAAAAAGTAAATTCTATACAACAATCTATATAACAAACAATACTACATTTGCGCATTTCAAAATCAGGTATTCACCTTAAACAGTGTTAATTTCAGTATGATGAAATTTTCCAGGAATTATTCAATACGAGGTTCTGAATCCAATTAAAACCATAAATACTGAATAATACTGCGCTCATCTTGATATACTAAATATGGTTTTGCTTCACACTGAAGACTGAAGTCAAAAAGGTGTTATTCTACAGTTTCTTAGTTCTGAACGTATTTTTTTCTATGCCACTACAGCGGGGCAAATTATTGGAAATACATCAGTTGTTAATAGTTACAATGACTGTGCCGCCCTCTCGAAACAGAAAATAATTATCATAATTTTGAATAACAGAATTATAATCTGCCACTGCTAAATGTCCACAAGCGTAATATGTATTTTTTGATTTTCTTTAGTATTGTTGTAAATGATATAAAATAAGTAGAACAAATGTTAATTTGATGTAATAAAAATATTTCTTTGATGAATGTATGTGTAGACTGCGCTTCGAACAACATTGCTAACACAATTTGTCGTGAAAAAATGTAATTCTTTACTTTTAGCGCATTTAACATAGAGTTGGTAGATCAATTCTTCTATTGGAACCTTTAGTGTGAAACGCTAAACTTGAAGAGATTTACTACTAAACACCAAATCACGCCCTTATTTCCCTTATCAGCTTTTAAATATAAACAATCCTTCTCTCGCAAACGCTTGACAATCTTAGAAATATTTGGCATTTTTTTACCTTTACAATTTTGCTATTACATGACTCTGACGAAAGCTTTGGAAGACTCCGGTAAGTGTTTAATACCAGTTTCAATACCGGCTACCATATCCTCCAAAGCACTAAGGGATGCCGGCAGAGCAAAATTTAGGCCTTTATTTAAAAGATCTAGTTCTGGATTGTCGAAAGTTTGAGTTGAAAGATTTTCTACTATGTTGATGCTCTTTTCTGGAATATGTTCTTTCGACTGTTCAATTTTGAGTTTTTAAAATTTTTTATCTAAAGATGATATTTTTTAATAAATTTACTATTTACCGCTGTGAACATATTCCTTTGAAAATTGCACCAACATTCATGTTCTACATTAGTTAATTCAAAAGTTAATTTCTTGTAAAGATTGTACGCCTGAACGCAAATAAAATCATCTCCTGATGATGCTAACATGGTTAGCGAAACGTACATCGAGAAGTTAAAAAAAAAGTAATTTGGTTTTTAGTGGAAAATCTCTTCAAATATATAGCATTGATACTAAAAATATACGGTGGTCAATTAAGGTACCTATATCATAGCACTGAGTTTCAGACGGGTGCCTCATAGTGCCCAAGAAAAAATTAAAAACTTAGACAGGGAAGTACCGCCTCGCCCACCATATTCTCCTTCAAAACTTCAAAATATCCCTCATTTTACAAAAAGAAGTAAGAGTTTAAGAGTAGAGGAATTGCTCTTTTAGTATTTTATGTACAATCCAATAGATTTCTCTTCTATGTATAATTCTATCAACATAGAAAAGTAAGTAAGTATACTGTTCTATGTACAATCTAATGTGTTCCGATTTCTCTCTGTCGCCCACATTCTTGAAATAACACAGGCCATGATTCTTAGTTTTAAAAAATGTAAACAATATTTAATAATTTATTTGTAGGTTACTGATTAAATAATAACCAATTAATATTTGCTAAATGTGCTTTTTCACATATTTGCTTAAAATTTTAATTCTTATCGTAGGTTTTCGATGGGTGATTTAGTACCGTAAACTGGGGTGACATTGGCACCGAGCCTTGGAAGCGAATCGCGGGTGTGGGAAAGGGAAGCGCGGGTGCTAACCTGTCTGTGCGTGATTGAGTTTTGTTACGGGAGATTATGTTTTGCGCTACGATGCCTCGTAAATACGTTAGTGTATTAGGCGCGCATAATTATCGCCATTATAGTGACGATGACCTGAAAAAAAGCACTAAAAGATATTAAAAAGAGCATGTCTCAAGCCAAAGCAAGTAAAAGGTGGAAAATACCTCGTGCCACTATTCCATTCCAAATAGATTAAGTGACACACACGATAAAAAAGCTGGCGGTCCTCTTGCATTAAATCTCGAAGAAGAAATTTTGATTGCGGACCCCTTACGTTAAGTTGAAATATGGGGCTTCCCTACTGAACTTCAAGATTTGGGTATAATAATACAAAAATATTTGGATAAAAAACGTAGGACTATTAAAAAATTCAACAAAAATTGACCAGGACCCGATTATATCGTGAATTTCATGCGTCGGAATAATCTCTCTATCAGAATAGCATCTAACATCAAAAGAACTATAGCTTCTGTTGTCTGTCCGCAAATAACAGAGTTTTTTGAAAACATTAAATCCTACCTCTTAAATGCCAGTAGCTCATCTGTGTATAATTATGACGAAACCAACATAACTGATGACCCTAGAAGTAGAAAAGTTTTGATACCTCGAGGCACCAACAGGGTTGAGAGTGCAAGAACATTCTCGTACAGCTATTAGCATCATGGTTTGTGGAAATACTAACGGCGACCTCCTTCCACCAGTGGATGTGTACAAAGCCATGAACTTATATGATAATTGGACTTCTGGGGGACCTACAAGAACAATCTATGTAAACAGCCCAAGTGGGTGGTTCGACATGAACTTATTTGAGAAGTGGTTTTTTCATTGTTTAGTTCCACACATTAAAAAACAATAATGTGACAGGCAGTACTACAATTGTAACTGGTGACAATTTAGCATCTCATTTTTCTGCAGCTGTAATAAAAGCCTCGTTAGAAAATAACATATATATGACTCCATTGCCACTCAATGCTACACATTTAATGCAACTACTGGATGTGTAATTTTTTGCACTGATGAAAAAAAGTGGCGTAAAATTCTAGATACGTGGCGCAAAGAATCACGTCTAAAAGGGTCCATCCCAAAAGAACATTTCCCCGAACTTCTTCATCGTTTATGGTCTGGCCTAGAGAACAAGTCTAAGGAGAATTTGATTTCAGGTTTCAGAGCAACAGGTCTTCACCCGTTCTCGCCAGATGAAGTCTTAAAAAACTTCCTTATTCTTGTGAAGTCGTTGAAAAAAATGGACCAACTAATACAGTAAGTACTTCCTCGTCTCACGGACGTATTTTGGATTCATCTGTCATTGATCTCTTACGAGAAAATCGGGGTGTGATGAATGAACGAAGTCGTAAACGTGGTCTGATGAAGAACCGACGCAGTCAGTTAAGTCTCAGCCAAAACCTTATGAATCAAAGAAGAAAAAATAAGAAGATGACGATGTATGCACAGTGTATCACATGCAAGAAATGGGTTTGTGGTATCTGTCATAGAGATATGGATAAAGATCCATATTTTGTATATGCATTTTGTGAAGATGATTAAATGTTTGTTTCTTTTTCACTAAACCTGTTACGTTTAAGACTTGTTCCAATAAAGATAAGTTTACTACTTAATATTATTTACTTTTACACCCATTATTTTAAGTTACCTAGTACCTCACAGTTAATTATAAATGTACATTTGTGTTCAGCAACCAATGACATCCCAAACCCGGGGTAACTTTGGCTTGATTGTTTCAGTGATTTTATAATTTTAATACCAATAGCACATATTTTTTGTTAGAATTACAAAATCAAAAGAGTCGCATGTGAACATTAAATAAAAAGTATATTTGTTAATAATTGTTTCAACAAGTTAGAAAAACATTAAAAATATGCCAATGTAACATCACCGTAACCCCAGCTTATGGTAACTTTGCAATTTTTTTCTCGAGAACTCTTAGGTTTTTGATCCTTGTAGTAATGAACTTTTTTCTTTAAAATGACGTGAAGGGTCGGTGGTTAAATTTACGACAGTGCTTTCTTTTACAGCTTGTATATTAAAACGGTATTAACTCTTAAATAAAATAAAATTTTGTGATAAAACTATCAGAAAACCACATTACTTATGGGTACCCATGTTACAAAATCAAATCTAGAGAAATATGGAAGGTTGAAAATAGAATTTTTTATCGTGTATCCCTTGGTGATGATGTTTCATTAGTGTTCTTTTTTAAAACGTTTCATCGTTAGCGATCGTGAAAGTTGCCGTTAAATTTCAACAACGACACAAAATAAAAGACGCACGGGGACGATCACGGCACCGAATTACGATGGCCGGGTGACCATTGGTGTCCATTTACGGATACTTGTTCTCTCAGTACCACTAAATCTTTGATGAGCCTTTAAGGCACGGTCGAGCAATTAAAGAAAATTTAACTAGCAGAGACGATTTATAAGGTGGAGCTTTATTGGCTGCTTGAGTGAAGTAAACCTAAAAAATAGACTTTTTAATTGCAGTTTAATTAAATAGAATCTATATGAAGGTTATAACTTAATACAATACCTTATGGCACGTTAAGATTATCAGAAGAAAATAATTGAATTAAAAATTATCCTAAACAGGAGTCATTTTATTTAACTAGTCTTTTTTTGATTTTGGATCTTGTTGGACAATGAAGTAATATGCACAAGCATCTTGATGATGAGCTCACGCCAAAAACCATTTTCACCTGGTGAACCAATCCGTAAGATCTAAACTTATTCGAAGGAATACGAAAGTTAAGATCTATAAAACACTTATTCGGCCAGTAGTACTTATGGCTGCAAGAGGTGAACCCTCACAAAGAAATTAGGAGAGATTCTTGCAGTATTTGAAAGAAAAGTACTCTACTATATTGTAAACTATGTGAGGGTTCAGCGACTCAAAAAGGCGGGACGCGTGGTGAGAATGCCAGAAAACCGAACACTAGGGAAAATCGCAGAGGGACGAATAGGTGGTAATAGAAAAATAGGTAGACCAAGGCACGATGGCAGGAAAATTTAAGAACCGATGCTGAAGAAGATGCTTAAATTGGCAAGAAGATGCTGAAGATCTAGGCTCACTAACAGGCTGTAGTACCACAGGATGAAGAAGAAGAAGAATATATAATATATAACAAGGATCATTTTAGAAGACCTTCCCTTCCAACACATATTTTATGAATAGAATATTCAATTTAAGAGATTCTAGGAGCGATAAATTTGAGGATCTCCTGGGTCAGTCAAGTGTAGTTATTGCAGACTTTTCTAAAAACTGTATTGTTTGACAAACCGTATGCAGTCTGGCGTTATTATCCTGAAAGATGAGGTTTGGACGCACTTGCAGATACAACCTAATGGCAGGATGCAATGTGTAACTTATATATTGGGTTAGCGCAAAAGTTTTTTTTTGAGACAAATTTGAGAAAAATTTAATTTTGAGGATATCCGTAGTCGCACTCAGATTATTAATTCTAATCGTTATTGTCATATGATCCGGATTTTTTTGGTTCCAGAAATGCAAAACTCGATTGGTTAGAACAGCAACACATTTTTCCAACAAGATGGAGCAACTTCCCCCGTTCCGAATGATTCTTTAGCAGCTTTTCATCATTTATTCCCTGAAAGAGTGATTAGTCGCCGAGGAGACATCAACTGCCCACTGAGAAGTCCGGATTTAACACCTACGGGTTTTAGTTTTTCCTATAGGGCTACTTAAAAAGTAAGGTTTTTGGCCCCTTACCACCCAACTTAAATATTTTAAAGTAAAGAATAACAGACGAAATCCACGCCATTCTCCGCGAGTGATTGAAAATTTCAGTTCCAGGCTAAATGAGTGTGAAGAAGCCTAAACAAGTTTGCATTAATTCTGATGTTTTAATTTTAAAGTATCAAAAACGAAAAACATTCTGAGACACCCTTTATGTCCAAAATGCGCCTTATTTTCCGCCATTTTTAATGCTTAACAAAATTTTAAAAACAACCAATTACCATACTATAACTGTCAAACAATAAAAACATTACCGTGTCAACTTTGGTTTTGCGATGCAATGCCATCTAGCGCCAACAGAACGAACTTTCGAATGAACATAATGCCAAACTTAACATAAGTTTGATGATTTAACAAATGAATAGAGACGCTTTATCTAACATAAACGCATAGTGTTGGTCGTATAGTGTTGAGGATGACAAAAATAAAGAAGACATCAAACTAAATAGAAATACATTCCAGAGATTTTATGTTTGTCGTTACCCCAGTTGTAACATAACGATATTTTTTTCTTTAGCTGCCCTTAAAATATACAGTACTCGAGGCAATAGCGAGAGTTTATCTAAATCGGAACACACACCGATCATTCTGGTCAGGCGCATATGTCGTGGCCCCTTTTTTGCGCAAGGATTATCCCTAATTACGCTTTTTAAACATAGAAATGTCCTATTGTGTCGCTTGTGGGAAATGAAGGGGTGGCCTACCGATGACGGCCGATAAGATAAAGGAGGGACGCGAAGGGGGGGGCCCAGACAGATGACGATGACGACGACCTGCCCGTGCAAATGTCACAGCGGAGTCCCGAGCCCCCGTAGGGCACGCTACTTGATTAAATATGGGATATTAATACGGACTTATCTGTGTGTGCCATCTGCTTGTTGCGCGACGCCAGTGCAAGCCGGTTTCCACTTCGATTTATACGCTCTTAACTCGAATCTCCTTTTAAAATACCAGTGGTTTTATCTCTGCTATATGCGTTTTCTTCAATATATTGCTATATATTACTATACATACCAGGGTGGTTCACGAACTAAATAGTGAAGTGATCATTTATTAACATTACTATACACACAAGATTTATTTCCTTTTTTATTAGGTTCAAAATGGAGTACTTTTCAACTGCTCGGCAAAAAGACTATAATGCCCCTATATATATAATAATATATATAGGGTTTTTTTTTCTTCGTTTTTCTTAATATAAGCTAAAAAGATAATTCTGACAATGGAACGGTATTCAGTTGCAGAATGATCATAAATTGTTACAATTTATTTTGAAAATAGAACAAGCATTATTTCAACTGAAATATATATATATATATATATATATATATATATATATATATATATATATATATATATATATATATATATATATATATCTATATATATATATATATATATATATATATATATATATATATATATATATATATATATATATATATATAGGTATTAGAGCTTCTTTATCTAATTGAAAAATAAGTTTATCTTATCTCTATAATATAGGATCATTAACCAGAAACAGTATTCAGTTGCAGAATGATCATAAATTGTTACAATTTATTTTGAAAATAGAACAAGCATTATTTCAACTGAAATATATATATATATATATATATATATATATATATATATATATATATATATATATATATATCTATATATATATATATATATATATATATATATATATATATATATATATATATATATATATATATATATAGGTATTAGAGCTTCTTTATCTAATTGAAAAATAAGTTTATCTTATCTCTATAATATAGGATCATTAACCAGAAACAATGTGCAATAAAAAGATATGAAATTTCACCCAGAATCAATAAGAGAATATTTAGATAATGATTATTTCTAATTGCAGTGTAATCTCTGTCCATGCTCATAATATACTTCATACCCATACAGATTTAATCATTATTTTAAAGTTACATCTTAGCTGTGATTTAGATAAACCTTATTGCATTGAACTCCTGCACGTAGCGATTAATATGATTTGACGTTTTTGTATTTTTTATTACGTTTTTCATTATCTTGAATTTTTGAGTCTTAAATTTTTGAATACGACCCGAGAACGCAGCACCACTGTTTCCTAGGTCCGTTGAAGTTTTGCAAAAGCTTGCATCACACTGTGCCCAAGTCTGGAAAAAAACTTGATAGCACACCAGTACTCGAAATTGTTGTTACTCGTTTTCAGAAGGTACTAGAAAAATTCGGTTTACAAAAAGAATTGCTACAGATTACCAAATGACTTTAGGAGGTTCAAACAGTACAGTTCAAAAACTACTAAATACGCATTAGATGATGGTCTGTCTCCCCTCCAAAGAAGAATCCAGCAGTGTTGCCAGATCAAACGCTATGCTGTCAGCCTCATTATTTTATTTACACACCTCGTAAGAAAAGATAAGATGAATATAAAGAAGAAATAATTCCCTACTGTAAGCATTTTTTTTAGTTAAGTTTGGAACAACAATCTGTAAAAGGTGACACATTTATAAACTAAAATCCGAAATATAACACCCGTTAAAATTAATTTACAAGTGATACAGTAGGAATTTATAAGAAGATGGAATTATTCAATATCAAATTAGATGTCGATTTTAGTAAGAAAAATGTAGCTTTTAGCTGATAAGCAAAAAGCTGGACAACATCTACAAAATAGTAGAATACCAGTAACAATAATACTCAAGATAGTGGTACTTATAGAGTATTTGCCAAAATGTAGGGATATCATCATAGAGTATTATGCTTCACTACTGAACGAATTGAGAGATAAACACTGCGATAACCGCTTATTTTGCAGCGTTGGACTAATTAATCGCATAAATTACATAAATCAAATATCTTGTGTTTCCTTGATCAGGTCAAGAACTTTTCGTACGACCCTCGTATATTGTAAACAAGATCAATCGATTTGCAAAGAAGTGCACACCGATTGGCTGGAGCCGAATTTTAAAAAAAAGTAGCTTATTGTATTATACTTAAATTAAAATTTCGTTTTTTGTCTAATTAAAAATGCGCACGAATTAAATATTATTTATCAGTTGTTAATGATTATGTAGCTTCCAATTTTGTCACCTTTTCATTCAGTGCTATGCCTCGAAAAGGTATTGTGAACCATTAAAATGTCCATTCTATATTGTGACCTAAACAATTACAAGTCCAACGTTACATGTAACCTATCCCAGTTGATAGTTGCTCGACCTATAAGGTGGGCGTTATTGTTGTCAGGGCATATATATGATCTACGGCGACTAGGCAAGGCGTGTACGGTGGAAAACAGGGGCACAAATAAGCCCATGAAGTGTTTATAGCCTTCGCAACCATCTAGGTTCGGTATCGTTTTAATAATATTGAGAAATAGTACGTGTTAGTAATATTTACATTATAAACCTGGTGCAGTTCTTTGTAAATAAAGCCTGGTGATTCAGAATGAACCTGTGGAGGCCGCGGTTAGAAGTTGCAGGACAATAGAGGTTTAAGTTATTTGTTTAAAAAACGACACTGCAATGTATTGCGTAAAGTAGTGCATTCAATATATATACAGGGTGTCGCAAAATAATTAGATTCCCTATTTTCAATTAAAATATATTATGTTTGGCAGTCAAAACAGTGCCAAACAGCACTGACAAGAAGTGAAAGCAGGGCAGTGAAAAGAAATGTTAAAACTGTTATCAGTCAAGAAATGTGTGGACGACTACATAGACAGGTATGATGATGAGAAATAAAATTATATCAGAATGATATGAACGAGAAGGAGAAGAATGATTAGGAAGATCAAGGGGAGAAGAGAGGTGGGTTGTAAGCGCCACTGACCTTGCTACGAAATAGGGCAGGAAATCCCCATATTGTTCCCCATGATGTTCTAGGAGTTCGCTGTAGTTCATCCCGCTCACCGCTACAGCAGCGAGATTTGCCATAAATATACTAACTACAATACCACGTAAGTTATCAATACTAACATATAAATAATATATCAATAATAATATTGACGTTCGGCTACGTCGTCACCGCGACCCCAAAAAAAAGTTAATATAAAAATGAAAGTAAAAGTAAAAGAAAAAGGTTCACACAAAATGTCTTTCACAATAGAAAGATCGGCCTATTCAGCCTCTAAGATAAAAGAAAAGACAAGATAATATAAGGTAATAAAATAATAATTGAAAAAAAAAGAAACGTGGATGTTGAAGTCACGCCTCCCACAAGAGCGGTTGCGAGGTGGGCCGGTATAGCCCACTTAAATTCGGCTCCATCCAAACCAAAGACCCTAAATTCGGTTTCGTCCAAGGACGCTGTAAAAAGGTTTCAATGCTGCCAAGGGTGTAGTGGGCACCAGAGGTAACAGTGACCTTTCCATGAATTGGGTGTTTCAAATCCTTCCAAAAAGAGTATCCATAAGACCGCTAATCAAACCAACAAAAAAATAAAACCACTCGGTCTTATGGCTAGAACTACGAAGTGCAAATTCGTAAAAATACGTTAAATTAAATTATTATAGCATGGAGGCCCTTCACCACACACCTCAACAGGAAAAATGACCTTTCATTTCCACCAAGAGTACAACTATACACATTCCGGTAACCTTCCACCAAAATAGTATCATCCCCGAAAATCGCGACCAAATATGGTTAAACAGTGAACCCAAGAGAGATCGGAGGAAAAATGCAATTTATCACATGCATTGACTTGGTTGTTCTAAAGAACATCTTGGCATCTAAATCAACATCGATGAATACAAAAATTAAGATATACTCAACAATAATTAGATTTATACGGGTCAAAAGTGAGTTCGTGGGGTCACGATAGAATTGACTTGATGGGGTCACATTGAGAGGATAATCAGTGAAAGACTGTCTAAAAAAATATTGGGAAAGAGCATAGAGGGATCAAAATCAAAGGGGAGACCAAGGAAGAGAGGGGAGGAGGGAGTGAAGAAGGATCTGAAAGAAATGGGAATAACGAATTGGAAATAGAGAAGGAGTGGACAGCAAACGGCAGCACTCCTTTATATCTAGATTATAGAGGTTATGGAAACGGGTGTTCCTCATAGGCCTCCATACCCCTAGGGAAACGTAAAGACCCTTTATGGGCTGTCAAGCCATAATGAAGCAGAAAAGAGAATATGAAAAGAGAATATGAGGATGAGAAAGAGAATAAAAAAATTGAGAAAGACGATACGAGAAAAGATACTTTTGTACTATAGCCTGAGAACATAAGCTATAATCAATTAAAAATCTGATAAGAATGAAATTCAAAGCTAGAAATGTTTCATATTGATACCAGTGTAAAGAATATAAAATCGTATGATTTATTTTCCAATTCAAAGAACAGGCGCAAACATTCCTCGAAAACCTAATAAGAAAGGCAACGATCCGGCTATGGCAAAAATAAATAATTCTCCGTTTGTTCAGAGCTGAAAACGGGAATGATAAAAGAATATCCGTTCGGCCTTGCGACTGCTTCCATCTTCGGCCGCTCTCCTCACCCCGTTGAACCGAAGAACCCATTAAAATAAGGAATTCTTATCGGCCCAAACCCCCTTTCCTTTTCTCCTGACTTAACTCCCACACCATCGTTTCTTTTTTTTCTTCCTTTCCGGACGACCTCTCTCTTTGGTCCGGGGCTTCGGAATTTGCATATAACTGGAGAGTGGCTGGCCGCTCGGTAAAGTTATGTATATTGCATTTCTCCAGGATAATGAAATACTATCGGCAGTCCCGGCCCGGAGATTGAGTGGGAGGCCTATCCCCTGAGCTGAGTCTTGGGGCGTTGTCTTTAGCAGGATAAATGTGTTCGTTGCAAATGTAGTTATGGATTTGTTGGCAAAATGGAGAGCGGAAATGATTCTTTGATAGTCCACTTATCCTCGAGCTAAAACTTACTTATTATGAATAGATTTTAGTATAAAGTTGTTAATGATATAGTAATAAGTCATAAAGTAAGTTATTATTGATAAATTAAATAACAAAAATATATAACAATCTTGCAAATCTTATTGCTGAAGAAAATTTATAATATTCTGATTTAGATTCAATGCCCCAACAAAATATATTCTCTGTGAATTCATGGAAGCTCACTCAGGGTTAGTGCAACATGCTGCTCTGGATTAAATTCCTTTATACTGCTGCATATAAAACATGATTATTAGAAAGCATGAAAATTTCAAACTTGCGTAATTTAATACTTTAAGAATACCTTGAACAGTAATGTAAGAATATCTTGAGCAAATGCCACTAGAAGGGGTGATATATGAGGGCTGTATGATAAGTACCTGGCTTAGGCCAGAGATGGCGCTGCTAGTATTTAAAATCTGATATTTTTCGTAAATATAACCTTTCACAACAATACTGTCAAACTGTCAAATCGTGAATGGCAGCCATTTAAATAGAACAACTTTTGTGATTTTTCAACAAAGGGAAAAATTGAATATCGAGCAGTGATAAAATATTTGTTTTTGAAAAAGGAAACAAATGATGAGATTAAAACGGAGGTCGGTGCAGTTTATGAGGACTAGGCACCTTCGTTATCAACCATAAAATATTGGACAGCTGAATTCAAACGTGGCCCCGTATCAGCATTTTTGATGAAGATAGTCCAGATCATCCAATGAGGTTACCACCAGAGACTAAAGAACAGTCCAACCAGTGGGTATTCCGATGCGAATCTGCGCGTAAGAAGGCTAAGGCCACTGTATCGGCGAACAAAGTCATGGCTACAGTGGTTTGGTATGTACGCGGCATAATTCACGTCGATTACCTGGAAAAGGGCAAAACGATTAATGGAGAGCATTACGTCAACTTATTGGACCGTTCCAACCATACTGTAAAAGAAAAACGTCCGCATTTGGCGAAGAAAATGCACACTTACGCCGTCGCCATGGCAAAGTTTCATGAGTTAGGATATTAATTGCAGCGATTATTTTCTATTTACAAATATGAGCAAAAATTGGCCATTGCTGAAACCAACACTTATTTTAAAGGGTTGGAGCAATCGTATTTTTTAGAGGCGACACAAAAGAGAGAAAAACGTTGTACTAAGTGTATCGAACTAAAAGGTGATGACGGTGAAAAACAAAATCCGTTTTACATATAAAATGTTTTCGGACTGACACAGAGATGATGTAAGTATGACCAAATAACTGTAAGATTTGTCAAGTATCATGCGTTAAATGGCATGCTGTGAATTTTCAGATGCGTGCAGTGAGTTGCTTTTTTGTGGCGATCGAGTTATGACGTTTTATAAAAAAATGGAAATTCGGGCGGTTAAAAAGTAGTTACGAGCTTGCTGACATTATAAACATATCGCTATACCAAGTGCACTACATTCTAGATGATGTTTTGGGTATAAAAATATTGTTCCCTAGACGGGTACCGTATTTATTAATAGTAGGCCAAAGACGCATTCCAATGATCAGTTCGCAAGTGTTTAGATTTAATTAAATGCATTTCTGCTGTATTCCTTCGACTTTTTAGAATAGCAGATGAAACATAGATTCAATATTACACATGAGAGATGAAGCGGCAGTTCAAACAGTGAGTTGGAGTATGTGAAAGTACGACAAAGAAAGCGAAAATAGCAAAAGATATGACTATGGTTTTCTCGTGATGTGGTGGTGATGTGATCTACCTGACAAAAGACAAAACTACCGAATTATTGCTACACAATTTCTAACCTACGCTTCGAAGTACGCTTACTACATACATTGTATTCAACAGATTTGGCGCTCATTGATTACTTCATCTGCCAAAACCCAAAGACATCGCTCGTTAAACGAAGATTCGCTTCAAATGATGAGGTCAAAAATGAGACAACTGATTATTTTGAGTTCGGTAAACGGCATTATAGTGAGAGTATTAAATAGTTTGATCATCGTTGGTCTAAATACACTGAATTTTTACTGAGTAAGGTAAATACGTTGAAAAATATTGTCTTCTTTATTATGTCGAGAACTTTTCGAACAATCGTCGTATGTCTAGATCTATATACAATGACGTAGGCGCATACTGAAAATTCTATTTGATTTTATTAAAGTAAAATGTCTGTTAAGTCTTTTCTATGAAGGGCTAGATTAAATATTTGCTGATCCTAAACATTTTCTATTACGTTCAAATCTGGAGAACGGGCTGGCCATTCCAGAATATGTATATTTTTAGATCGAAACCAATCTTTTATAAGTTTTGCATTGTAGATTGGAGCGCAGTCCTGTTGGAAAACTGTTGGAAACTTCGATTCTGTTAAATCTTTTCAAACATATGGCTTTTGAACGTTTGAAAAACTTTAGGATTTTTTGAAAAATACGACGACTGGTTAAATTATAATCGAACCACTCCCCATTTGTTGTTGTGGCAATATTCTTTGTTTTTTCCTTCAGTCATGGTAATAATGTTGATATCTATTTGGACCATCGACATTAAACTTTTTCTCATCGCTAAAAGTATCTTCCAGGACATGTGCTGAGCGAACTTCAAGCGGGTTGCCCTGTCATAAGGGGTAAGGGGTGGTTGCTTATCATATTTTTATTCTTTTGAATTCAGACTTTTCCTGAGCGGACGCTGAACATTACGGGTATTTGTTTGAATACCGACTTTCTGTATGATAGTGCGCGCAGATAGAGCAGAACTTGAAGCTGTTCTCAAACTTAGCGATTTTTCTCGCTTTGTATTTACTTACGATCGTTCAAAACTCTTCCTTTTGCCATAGTTTTCACCTTTATGACAAAATGGTCGACTACGTGAAATCTGCCTCGTAATTTTACAGTTGAACTATTCCACTTTTACAATGTAAGAATTCTTCCTTTTTCTTGTTGTACTCTCACCAAGTTTTGCTCCACGACCCCTAGATAAAATAACACTAATAAATACTTTGAGAACTTGTTTATTGGTGTAAAAAGTATACAATCGCGCACTAAAATGTACTGAACTTAAAGATAAACAATCTGTATTGTCCCCTTTTTGTCCTAGATGGAATCAAATGAAAGTAAAAAATTACAGGCTATCGCCTAGAAAAATATTTACTTTATATGGATTAAGAGTTGATGCAGATTCCATTTAAAGTTTAAAGTTAAAATCCTAAAATATTTAAAAATTTAAAGGTTTTTAGAAAACAGAGTGCGGTGCGGTAATAGGAAAATGAATAATTAAAACAGAGCAATCATAAATTTGTGAACAATACATTTTTGAATATTTAACATTTGTGATCGCATTTTAATTAAAAATATCAGCCAATAATTTGTACATTTCAAGACTTCAAAAATTATCATTTTTGCATCAGTTAATTTTAAACAGAAATTCTGTACACAAATCATGTGATTTGTAAAAGCGAAAACGAAACTGGTAAAGTACATATTATCAAACATATGTACGTATTTTTTTTTCTGGCTGGAAGCATTTCAGCTTCAAATTTATTTACCCATCTTTGATCGTAGTATTTACAGCAAATAGTCAAAAAGATAAGACTCTTCAATTGATAAAAAAATTGATTACGGAGATTATCTACCTTATATACGCTATTAATGTCAATAAATCATCAATCAATCACAACTCAGAGTGACATACTGTATTGATAAGCAAATATTGCTGCGTCGAAATTGTGCTGCTATCCTCTCGACCCGAAAAAGTCGTTTTTATCTGAACGAAGCGATGTATCAATGTGTTCGTCTTAACGCATTGTTCGAAAAAAAAATTAATTAACACTATCGACTGTTTATCTTTAAGTTGATTAATTTACAGATTTTGGCTCTTAAAAACTACAGTTGATGCATTAGTTCAAATTATAAAAAGTTTAAAAATCTGGAAGGGATTTTATTAATATATGATTTTTTTAAAATAAGTAATTTAATATTATACATTATAATTAATTAATAATATGTAGTATATACATTCAAATATTATGTAGTAATCTGGCTCAGTGCTTGTGAATAGTTCCAGCAATCTTTGATTAAGTCTGGACAATTGGAAACATGTCAAAAAGGAGGGCTGCACTGAAATGGCTTAAAATATTTGTTCTACTGGGCATAAACCATTATGTATAAGTGAGGGTTATATCCAAATAATATATAAATAGGGCAAATAATATATTGTTGAATGACAAATCGGCGCTAATAGAAAACCATAAACTTCGATTTTCCCGAATCCTCGAAAAAACCCGAGAACGAGGTGGAAGGTCGATGTAGATGAAGCAATGACATTTAGAGAACTGGAAGAAAATATGTCCAAGTACACCAAAAATTGGAAATTGGGGGAGAAAAGTTGGTCAACACAGTAGAAATTAGTATAAATTAGGTTGATGCAAAAGTTCGTCCCATTTTTTTGAGAAAAATTGAAAAAAACTTTATTATGTTCATTTATAAAACTTGTATTAACTAAAAATTTCATTTATTTGATATAATATGTACTGTTCTGTTCGATAACCGTTCTCCATATGTCTGATAGTTGCATAATTCCGCGCTTAAGGAAGTTCTGAGGTTTTTGGCGACAGATCTAATCTAGGTGGTTTTACAAACCTTCCCATTAGAATTAAAGTTTGAAGAATTTGGTAGTTAAATTTTCAGCATCTGAGCTGTTTTGAAACGATCTAAATATATAATAGTCACAGAGCGCAAGGTCGGGAAAGTACGGTGGGTGAATTAAAACATCCAAGTTGAAAACGTTTGTATCTGGTGGCTAAACACACGTGTGGTCTGCCATCGATGGAACGCAATGCCTTTTCTGTGGGCTAATTTAGGGCGCTTCTGATATATTATTTCTTAACTTTAATTTATTTACTTGTGAACAGTATTTCTGTCTGTTTTTAAGGCAACAGGTTACAAGTTCCTTGGAGGTCAACGGTTCCATGACGACGAAGAAGTTAAAACTACAGTTATGGATTAGGGTTCTTCACAAGCGGCAGACTTTTTTGACATCAGAATTTGTTCAAATGTTTGAATAAAAAAGGAAATTATGTAGAAAAATAGATAAAAGTATGTAGAATATGGAGCAAATATGTTTTAATATTATTTATAGTAATTTTTCTTTGTACCAAAAAACGGACATTAAAAGTTAACATTAAATTTTTTTTATGATTAAAATTCCTTTTTTAAATTTTACTTGCTATTTAACAATTTTTTTCTAAAAATTTCATGAAGACAAAATTACAAAGGATTCACAACGATACAATCCCAAATTTTAAGTTTCGGAGTATATTTATCTTTTATGCCCCTGCACCTTCCTTATCTCCTCCCTTTATATAATACAAAATATTAAAAATATTAAACAGAAATAAAGTCAAGACTACTAACAATTATTTCCCGCTATCGTACTTTGAACCTACCGTAAAAAATCTCTTCCGAGCTTAAATAGATTAAAAACGGAGTCGCTGCTTAGGCAAACAAACCGAAAAAGATTTACAAGCCTATTAAATCCCTGTTTGTTTTTGTTCTAACCGGTGAACGTAGCCCTGTTGTTATATTTTTTCTTTTTTTCAACTTTACCGTTTTGTTAAATAAAACACGCTCTTTTCCTCCTCCGCCTTTTCCTCAACTCGTTCCAGAGATAACGCAAAATAAACAACGGAACGAACTTAGAACAAAAAGTTTTCGTTTTGCGTCTCACCAAGATTAACATGGTTTTGTAAAGTGGATGAACAGAGAGAGAAGTATACAGAGCGCGGCTGTGACGACTGATTTTATTTCTGAAGGAGCTGTGTTGTAGAATTTCGGTTTAACACGTTAGAAAAATGAATAATTGCAAGAGAAGATGACTTTATCTTTTTAAATAAAAATTATTTATTTAAGGTATAGTCGGTGGGACTACTTAATTGTTATTAAATTAACATTCAGTAGGATACAACATAATAATATAATAAATTTATCAAATCTGTTTATTTGTACAGGATGTAAGTCTAAACAATTGAAAAAAAAACTTTTTTTAATACCAGATCTCTAAATTAATGTAAACAAGTTAATTCACTCAAATATGTCAACAAGTAAACATGGAGTAGGATAATAAAGAGAATCGTATCACTATTACAAGCGCTATACGATGGTAATAAATCGGCTATAGAGATTTTCAATTTTTTAAACCGTGAAAAATATCGAAAAAAGGCATTTATCACGGTGTGAAATGTTTATAATGAAATCTCCTCTGTTGACGCCAGAGCAAGAACTGGCCGATCTCGTGAGACCAGGATCCAGCAGTTGTCAAAGTAGTCACCCAAAAAGATTTGGAGAATCTGCTCCGAAAACAGAAAGTCGTTACTCGAGGGATGACAATAACGCCAAAGATCATGTCGCGCATCATTATACAGGATCTAGGGCTTGGAGCTTATCGAAGATCTAACGGACACCGATTGACGACAACACTACATAACATAAGAGCCACGAGAATGAAAGCGCAACTTGAACGGCATGGAAACGGAAGGAACAAGAAAATCTTTTTCACAAATGAAAATATTTTCATCAAAATAACAAAGTTTACGCTAGGAAAATTTCACTCTTACATTTTTCACGAAAAGTGGAAAAAGGTCCGGCTTTGGTCATGGTTTGGTGGGGAGAATATATGACGGCCATATTTTGGAAAAGGTAGTAAAGTCGCTGAGTGTGTGAAAGCAAAGTATGTGAAAACAAATAATAAATAAAATTTGCGTAAAATTTACCATTCACTCTTTGGCAGCGGGCACAAACTCCTTGTGTACAACACCTTTTGCATCAAAGAAGACAATGAACATTGATTTCACTCTTGACTTGCTTAAGCGAGCTTTTTTTGCTCGAGGAAATGCATTTGTGTGCCACTCAGAACTTTGCCTTTTGGTCTCCACATCGTACTCGATTATCCAAGTTTCGTCACTGGTTACCACTCTGTTCAGAACATTTGGGTCGGTCTCCAAACGGTCTCCAACAGTTCACAGCAAATAACAGCTCTGCAGTCACCAAACCTTCGGCATCTTCACGCAAACCTTCAGAGTTCAGAAATTCTCGATTCTGGCCGAGATCGGACGTCCAGCGCATTGTTCGTCTTCAACGTTTTCCGGGCCTCCTTTGAATCTTTTATTCCACTCAAAAACACGTGTTCTGGGCATGGCTTCGTCCTTGTAAACCTCACTGATCATGTGAAAAGTCTCCGTAGCGGATTTGTTTAATTTTGCAAAACTTGACTGCTCGGTGTTCTTGCAACTTTACTTTCGACGCGAACTTAAAACACACGTTCACTTCTTGCACAATCTACGCACTCCAAAGTTTCGGAGACAACTGACCCAGGTTTCCTAGGTTATCTGACATCAGCCACCTCCTATATCACTTCCAAAAACCACCGTCCACCCCTTTCCCTTGGCAGGAATAAATCAGTCCCGATATTTATTGGTCTAACCCAGTATGTATTCCAGTAGAATATTTGCTAAAACTTTCAATGATATTGTTCTTAAACTTACTTGAAATTGAGTCTTACTCTTCAATAAAGAATCCATCTTGCTACACAAAAAGTAATTCAAAGACTTACAAAGAAATCTATGTAAACGAAGGAAAAAAGAAAATCTTGAAACGAAGAATGATCTCTTGAAAACAATCTATCTTTCATCAACATAGAATTTTCGCCAAAAAAATAATCTTCCTAAAATATGCAACTTCTAAGATACTTGAACGAGATACGGAAGAGAAACGAGCGATTGTCAATATAAAATTTCCTGCGCGTCTCTTATGTAGAGGTAAAATGACTAGTTTTACAGTAAATGCACCAACATTATGAACCATGAAACTCAATTCTCTCTCTAACTCTCAATTCAACGGTTATTTGGTCACCAATTGAGTATTACCTATAAAATTTTGGATCAACTGGTTCTGCATAGATACAGTTTCATTGAACATTTCATACAGAAGATTCACGCATACAAAATCCAGGTAGTGCACGTACTGAGAGATCAAGATCAAATTAATCACCTACATTTTTGTTAACAATTATTGGCTGTTTTGGACGAAAATAAAAACCTTATTCACAATTTGTTTATGTCTGATGAAGTACATTTTCATCTTTCGGGTCTTATGAATGAATAACATTTTCATATTGGTCTGATGAAAATGCTCAACAATTTTTCGACACAACAATTAACCAGATTTCCTCTTGTTAATATGACACATGGTTTCAGCAAGATTTAAGACTCATCAAACTCCTCCAAAGGCAACTGTTTCCCAATTACGCCATCTCCAAATATGGAGACATTCCTGGACCGGATAGGTCGCCAAATCAGAATGTTAGAAGGAGATAGAGGTCACCTTTCAGACGTTACCAAAAAAAAATGTTTTTTTCTTCTGTAAACGTAAAGAGTTTTTATAATCGTACGACACAAAGTCACACATTTTTCTCTGTTAGAATAAATTATAAATAATCATGAACACTGAGTGCAATATACTGCAATTATTCTCTTTTATTTAGTTTCAAATTGAAAGATTATATAAGAGATTAACCCGCCAGTTAGAAAAACACTTCTAAAACACATAGTTTTTGCAATGCAAAAAATAATGTTCATCATATTATACATACCACGTCGACGTCGAATTTCTTTCGCCTTTTCTTCATATTTACTTCCTTTGCGTCTCAATAACAGTATCTATTTTCAATTTTTGTTTTGAATTATCTTTAAACGTTTTATATATTGGGTAGATTTTGACCTAAGAACAGAAGCTAACCTACATAATTTTTAATGTATTATTTATTCTTTTCTGTTATACACATTCTTGGCACTGACATTCTTTTACTGAGTAATTTTGATCGCTATCCAGAAAAGCAATCTTGCAGCAATAACAATAAAACCAGAAGTGGCGGTGTTCTGAAAAGTCTCTTGAGTTGTTTTGATTGGACTTAAAATTACCGGCATCAAAACACCTCACAAAGAATTATGCTACCTTCTCAGTATATAATATTTTAGATTGAACAGCTTTGTGTTGTGGTATATATTAAACAAAATGTTTAATTTCATCAAACATGTTTAATAAAAGACTTTTTTGTCAAATTATAAAGAAAATTAAAATTTTGACAAAAAAGTCTTTTATTAAAAAACTTTCTATTGACCTTTTTCAACGAATATGTCCTATTAAATCCAAATATTTGACAATTTATGGAAAATATCTAAAGGCTTTATTCTGCCGATCTACAATAGAGTGGGAATTTTAATCTACTCTAAAATGTTTCACTTGTGAGTAGTACTTTATTGCACCTTTTTGGTTGGACAGTGTCTTAAGCCAATAGACAATAATAAACAATAGTAATAGATACTGAATGTTTACCATATAATATATATATATATATATATACATATATATATATATATATATATATATATATATATATATATATATATATATATATATATATACATATATATATATATATATATATATATGTATATATATATATATATATATATATATATATATATATATATATATACATATATATATATATATATATATATATATATATATATATATATATATATATATATATATATATATATATACATATATATATACATATATATATATATACATATATATATACATATATATATATATATATATATATATATATATATATATATATATATATATATATATATATATATATATATATATATATATATATCATCATCATCATCATCAGCCCGCATCGATACACTGCAGGATGAGGGCCTCTTCAGCATGCTTCCAACCTTCACGGTCCTGGGCTTTCCTCTGCCACTCGGGTCCAATATACTTAACGATGTCATCAATCCATCGTGCTTTCGGTCTTCTTCGCGGACGTTTGCGATCAAGCGGTATCCACTCCAGGATTGCCTTGGTCCATCTGTCGTCCCATCGCCTCGCTATATGGCCTGCCCATCTCCATTTCAACTGTTTTACTCTTCCAATGATGTCACAGACTTTTGTTTGTTCCCTGATCCATGGGCAGGACTTTCTGTCTCGTCTGGTAATGCCAAGCATACATCTTTCCATTCCCCTCTGTGCCACCCGAAGTTTTTGAATTGATTGCGATGTGAGTGTCCAGGTTTCACTTCCGTATGTCATAACGGGTAGAACGCACTGATCGAATACTTTTCTTTTCAGGCAAAGTGGGAGTCTGCTCGTAAACACTATGTTGAGCCTACCAAATGCCTGCCAGCCACATTTAACACGCCGTTCCACCTCCCGGGCGGTATTCCCCTCCATGGAAATCCTCTGCCCAAGATATATAAAGCTGTCAACAATCTCTAAATCCCTTCCTAGAACTGAAATTCTTCTGTCCTGAGCGAAGTTATTGAACATAACCTGACTCTTTTTCAGGTTTATTTTCAAGCCAAATGGTTCGCCAGCCCTTTGCAGTTCTTGTATGCGTCTTTGCAGCTCCTCTGGGTCTTGTGAAATGAGAATAATATCATCTGCAAATCTAAGATGGTTTAAGTTTGCACCATTGATCTTTACACCATCCTGTTCCCAATCCAGTTTACGGAATACTTCTTCAAGGCCAGCCGAGAAAAGAATAGGCGATATTGCGTCACCCTGCCGTACACCTCGTTCTATATTAATTCCCACTTCAAGATCATCAAGGTGAATTGTGGCTGTAGCTCCATCATATATCGATCCTAATAGGTTTACATAGGCTCTCTCTACACCTTGGCTAAGCAGTGCATCCATTATCGCATGCTTTGAGATGGAATCAAATGCTTTTTCGTAGTCGATAAAAGCCAAGCACAGTGGCATGGTGTATTCGTTGTGCCTTTCTATGACCTGCTGTACAACCTGGATGTGATCCATTGTACTGAATCCACTTCTGAATCCTGCTTGTTCTCTTGGTTGTGCGTCATTCAGTTTTTTTAATATTCTTTTAGAAATTATCTTAGTGAAAACTTTGTACATCACTGATAGGAGGCTTATTGGACGGTAGTTCTTTAAATCTTCCTGTGCTCCTTTTTTATGTAAAAGGATCACTTCCGCATTTTTCCATAAGTCCGGTACTTTTTGTTCTTTGAGGCATTTTGAGTATAATTTTGCCAGTGTTTTATGTAACGTCCGACCACCAGCTTTTAGCATTTCGACAGTTACACTATCCTTTCCTGGAGCCTTGCCGTTCTTCATCAATTCTATAGCATTTGTTACTTCCTCCACTAGGATATCTGGCATTATATATTGTTCTTCCGTGGGTATTGCTGTCCCTGACTGGCTCTGATCTTCATATAACTGGGAATAAAACCTTCTGACAATCTCTAACATTTGGGTACGCGTCCTGCACACTGTGCCATCCTCACGCTTTAAAGCATATATATAAAGCATATATATATATATATATACCAGGTGTCGGAAACAGCTTTGCGGAAAAAAATATTATACTAAAACTGACTGTGAGAAATTCACCAAAAATTTTTTTAAGCTTCTAAAACTATTTTTTTGTGTATTTTCAAGTGTTAACCGAGTAAGAAAAATTCTCAGTTATAATTAGCAAACTGTCTCCTACAACTTTGTTTTATAACATTTTGTCGTAACTTCGCGAATAAAGAAGTGGGGGGAGTTTTACCTATTTAGATAAAAAGTCGTCTAATGTCCGTTTGCCTAAACCGATTTTCCTCAATTTGGATTCATTTAAAAGGCAATTGCTGGGACAATTAGATAATCGGGGAGATAAATTATTTAGTTTATAAATGAAACCGCGAGGTGGCGTTACATTCAACAATAGTTTTTTTGAAGTTTTGTTCAGTTTTTTCAAATGGAATGGTACAGCTTTTATTACATGGCTAGAAAATTTTTTTCTGAAAAAAATCAGTTATTATTTCACTACTACCTGCATTAAGTTAAAAAAATATTAACCTAATGTTTGCCTTCCTTCACACTTTACGAAAAATCGAAATATCTCTTGACATGTCAGAGATGTCGATTTCGGGTTTTCACTGGATGATTCCTCTTTAAGTTACCTTTCTAGCCATGTAATAAAAGCTGTACCATATTAAGACCAATTTTTAACTTAATATTACAGTAAAAATTAAAAACTAACTGATTTTTTCAGAAAAATCGAAATATCTCTTGACATGTCAGAGATATCGATTTCGGGTTTTCACTGGATGATTCCTCTTTAAATTACCTTTCTAGCCATGTAATAAAAGCTGTACCATATTAAGACCAATTTTTAACTTAATATTACGGTAAAAATATAAACTAACTGATTTTTTCAGAAAAATCGAAATATCTCTTAACATGTCAGAGATATCGATTTCGGGTTTTCACTGGATGATTCCTCTTTAAATTACCTTTCTAGCCATGTAATAAAATCTGTACCATATTAAGGCGAATTTTAAACTTAATATTACGGTAAAAATTAAAACTAACTGATTTTTTCAGAAAAATCGAAATATCTCTTGACATGTCAGAGATATCGATTTCGGGTTTTCACTGGATGATTCCTCTTTAAATTGCCTTTCTAACCATGTAATAAAAGCTGTACCATTCGATTTGAAAAAACTGAACAAAACTTCAAAAAAGCTATTGTTGAATGTAACGCCACCTCGCGGTTTCATTTATAAACTAAATAATTTATCTCCCAGATTATCTGATTGTCCCAGCAATTGCCTTTTAAATGAATCAAAATTGAGGAAAATCGGTTTAGGCAAACGGACATTAGACGACTTTTTATCTAAATAGGTAAAACTCCCCCCACTTCTTTATTCGCGAAGTTACGACAAAATGGCATAAAACAAAGTTGTAGGAGACAGTTTGCTAATTATAACTGAGAATTTTTCTTACTCGGTTAACACTTGAAAATACACAAAAAAATGATTTTTAAAAATGTTTAGCTCGTCACGCCCTCTTGCGGTCGTTTTAGAAGCTTAGAAATATTTTTGGTGAATTTCTCGCGGTCAGTTTTAGTATAATATTTTTTCCCCAAAGCTGTGGGATAAATAGTTTTCAAGATACGGCCGCGATCTATCCTTAATGGAACACCTGGTGTATATATATATATATATATATATATATATATATATATATATATATATATATATATATATATATATATATATATATATATATATATTATTAGATAGATAGATATAACATGCGAATTGCAGATGAGCTAATGGTGGAAAAATATTTATAAACACAGAATTGTATCGCCCATATTCCACGTAGGTGCTCTGTTTCGATCAGAACTGAACAAACACAATAGAATGAGTAATCGATTCATAATAGATCACAAAATCGAATACTTACGTATCATTTGGGATATCGGCTGTAAAACGCACACTTACCTGGAAAGAAAAAAGAATAAAATAAAAATTAATAAGCGATAATCACAAAGCACAGGCAGCAAAACGTCGATAAATCGTTAAGCTGATTAAAGACGGTTTAAAATTTTATTAAAAAGGGAATAGTGAAATATTTATTAAAAGAGGGAAATACATTCCGTTTGAGGCGCGGAAATATACCGCCGCATCGAAGCGAAATATGAACGGAAGTAAATACGGGCAGTTTAGTTTAATGATTTACGACACCATTCGTGGAAAAAAACAATGTAAGAATTAAATCCATCTTGCAGAAATTGTATAAAAAAGCAAAAAAACATGCTTTTACTTATTTTAAGTAAACATATAATCGTTTTGCTATATTTTTGGACTTATTCTTACATCATCAACATAATCATTATCAGTCAACCTTCATGTGGACCTACTGGGCATATATTTCTATCACCGTTCTCCATATATTACAAAACCCGTGCTGGTTACATCCAGTTTTCGTGGCAGCTTTTGAAGTCATATGTCGATGTTGTTGGTGGATGGTCTCTATTTCGACAAGCTTCCTATATTGATCTCCATTCCAATATTCGGCTCGTTCATCTATCGTCTGTCATACGACCAGTTCCATTTAACATCTGCTTATCAGCATCTAACAGTCCTATTCGCTGTCCTATTTCTCGGTTTAAGATTTGTTTTCCCAGAGAAATGCCTAACATCGCGAACTCCATTATATTTGTGTGATGTGAATTTTCGTATAAGTGTCTTCCCTTGGGAGGTTAAAACGACTAGTACATATTGATTAAAAGTCTGTCTCTTAAGATATACTTAAAGAGCCAATCTAAAAATATAATTTAGCATGTCGAAATTTATCCAGGCTAATCTGATCCACGATGGCATAAACACAATTTATCGGAGCGCACATTCAGTGAACTAGAACATATTGCCCATCAGTGACAAAAGCAGTTTTTGTGTATTTGACTGGGATAGTAGGCAATATGGGAGAAGAACTTTAGCGCCAGATTTAAGGCGAAGATTTGGAACTAGACTATCTAATTAAGTAAAATAATGAAATTATTGAATAATAATAATAATGTCGATTTTTGCCAAAATTTGGGTGTTTATTTCCAAACAAAATAAATTACCTTAATAATCAAAGTATTCGCCACCGTTAGCTATTACTTTTTCCACATCTTTCCGTCAAAGAATGGATTCCGCTCCAAAAGAACTTTTATTTTTTTTGAGGCCAACCATTCATCAAGCCAAATTTTCACTTTTTGGAAAGTGTTGTTCTGAAAGTCCGTGCAACATCGATCAAAATAAGTGGTAGTCCGAAGGGGCTAAGTCAGGTGAATACAGCGGGTAGGGTAGGAGGTCCCATTTAACGTTTTCCAAATATTTTTTACACATTTTGCAACATGGGGCCGAGCATTGTCAGGTTGAAAAATGACTTTATCGTTGCTTTGGGCGTATTCTGATCATTTTTTCTTGCTCTATTCAATTTTATCAATTGTTTTCGGTATCGATCGCCAGTAATCGTTTCACCAAGTTTCAACCGTTCCTAATACACAAATCCCCTACTATCCCACCAAATACACATTAAAGCCTTCTTTCCATATATATTGCGCACTGGTTGTGATGTTGAACGCTGGCCTGGGTCTACCAATGATTTTTTGCGGTTGTCAAAGTAGACTTTTTAGTACTTTAGTAGTACTTTTTATCACCTGTTAGAACTCGATTTAAAAAACCCTTTTTTTTGGTCTGACAAGCAAAATTTTAGAAGCAGTTTTTACCTTTCAATTTCTCTTTCCTTCAATTCATGTGGAACCCATTTTCCTTCCTTCTGGATATTTCCAATGCGGGTAGACGTTTGAAAATGGTGGATTGGGCAACATTAAATGCTTCTGCCAATTGTTTCAACATTTGAACTGAATCTTCATCTAATGATGCTTACAAATCTGCATCTTGAAACTTTTTCATCTGTTCTGGACGCTCTTTGTCTTTTATATCAAAATCATCACTTTTAAAACGTTTAAACCATCGTTCATAAGTTTTTTCAACCAATAATTGAAAACTTTCAGCAGCCGTTTTCTTCAAATGAAAGGAAGTTATTAAACTTCCCGTAAAACATCTTTTTTTTGGTACATAATTCGACATATTCAAAGCTACGAAAAACTATGTTTTCTGCACAGTAACAACTAATATCGAACTGGCTTTTGATTGCGTATTTGTATTCTCTAAAATACCATCGATCTCATTCTATCACTCATAGTCTATACCAGAAATGTATTAGTAACACCATATCTTAGCAAAATAGACATTATTAACCGAAACACTTATTAGTTTTCTATAATCAATTATCTTAAATGATTCTTTAATTCGTACTGTTAAGCAGATAGCAGAAAATTGGAAATAAAAGCACAAGTTAATTCAACTGCCAAAATAGATAACAAAAATGTTCTGCACGCTTTGCTAGAGAACACGTATCGAGGTGTTTAATGAACCGAAATGATCGTATCATTTCCACCCCTGGTCAACATCAATCGTATTGTGATCAGACCGATCGGTTTTCCTCAGACTGACCGATTTTTTTTTGCACATTTTCTCCTTCAAGAACCGCAAATATTTGTGTGTTGAGAGGTCTGTAAGTGGAACGTCAGTTTAGGGGAGAATCCGGAAATCAGTAAATTCTATTTAATTAAGTTCGAGGGAATTTCGAGCTTCGGTGAAAGTGGGTTAAGTGAGGTATGAGCAAAAAATGATATAATTAGTTCATCTTTAGTACATTACGAGTACCATTCAACAAATTCAATAAAATATTGAGTTTTTGCAAAGAATTATGAAAAAATGACAATTTCTGATAAATATTATAGTATTAGAGTAAAAGTGGCGCTAAACAAATATTACTAAACAGCTAACTTTAATCTTCCAATATATATACTTACAATATATATAAATATACGCGACGACGCTATTGAAGATCTGCAGAAATATCACTACATGAATTAAATAATAAAAGAATCAAATGGATTTAGCGGGTGTATTCGGTTGGCAGCATATGCCAATCGAAATTCACATTTTTCTTGTTGAAATTTATTGACACTTATTGACACAAGTTATCCCGTATATAGATAATATAATAAGACTATCGTTTACTTTCATTTTTTACTTTACGATCGAAAACAGTTCTTTTAAGAGCCACCACAGAACTACCACATTATCAGAGTAGCGCCTGCAAAATGCCAAATCAGTTAAATAATCATTGTCAAGAGTTAGTAGCATCTCTGATACACTATTTTGAACAAGAACGAGACAATAATGGCCCATTGTTACCCTTTCCAACTCTTAGAGTGGTATGTTAAGTTAATTGCTAATACTTGGATATGTTTGGTTTGTCATTTTTTTTACCGTATTGCAGCAGCCTTAAGGTTGAGGTACTGTTAGTACTATTTCACAAAAGGCGAAAAACAATGAGATTTTACAATCGACTAGGAAGCGTAATTCTACTAAAAGGGTCACCAATACTGTAGCATTGGATACAAGTTCTAATCATGACACCATTTATATTATGTAAGAACACTGTAAGTATTCGTACTAAGAATTGCAGAAAACATTGTTCTTAATCCCATATGTAGTTTATATGTAGGTACTCCCAGTTTAATTGTCATTTTTAAAACAGCATGTAACTTTGAATTGCTTATATGAGCAATTAAAAGAGAAACAACTGTTTGATGGATGCCGTATGTCATTGTGCAACATATTGAAAGAAGTAGGTTTTAACTGGAAAAAAGATTCTTGGTTCATCTTTTTTCGAGGGCGTATGGAACTTCCCAATGTTGCCATAAAACGTATAGATGTTTGAGAGGTTATATGAAGGAAAGAAGAATAGCTTTGATCGAGAAAAAAAGAATCAAGTTTTGAGAACAAGAAATCATATGAAATGATATGACAGAGCATATACTTGATTGAAAATAAGGGAGTATATTAATGACAACATAAGTGCATGCAGATATTTCGTTATTTTTTCTATTTTATACTTGCATATTATATATCAATATATGTCATTGGTAATTATATAATCTTTTTATTCTAATAACCATTCAAATATTAAAAAATGTGGATCGTTTTTGAATGAAGCATTTTAGATATGTTGATCCTATCTAGATTCTAGATAAATCGACACTTACAATACTTTTAACATTTATTAAATTTTTTTTTAGTTACTTAGTAATTTGCATTTAATTAAAAGTTAATTTTTTTAATTGTTATTAAAGTTCAAATTGTAAAAATGATTTGCTAAAGTAAGGTTATGATATGTAATAACAACCTGGCAACAGGGCAGATATATATATATATATATATATATATATATATATATATATATATATATATATATATATATATATATATATATATATATATATATATTTTATTTTATTTTTTTGATGGGATTAGGAAATCTTCTAAAGACATCCATGTGTTCGATGTTCAGTGACATGGAAATGTCGGATTCATGCCCTTGTTGGAGTCATACCTACCGACTAAAACCCTTCCCCCTCAAGGATATTTATTTTTTTTTTCCTGCTCGTGGCCTGGAAACCGCCGTTAGGCATTACTTCAGGACACAGAACAGATTGTCAGTCCAAATTTGCCTTACATCTTCTCTCGTCCTCTATTTTTGTCCTCATTATTTTCTCCACCATGCCCATTATTCTTGCCCACTGTCTTTTTCCTTTCAAAATCCGAAGCGGTTCCCATCTCGGGCTGTGGAAGATTGTGTGGTCCCTTGTATCCACCATCCCACAATAGCGACAATCCTTGTCCTCTGATTTTCCCATTCTGTGTAAATAATATCTGAAGGATCCATGGCCCGTTATTGCTTGTGTTGTGTAGAAATTTGTCCCCCCTAATTTTCTGTTGTGCCACTCTCTCACGTCTCGGATAAATGTTTTTGCCTTTCCCTCATATTCGTTCCATTCTTTGTGCCAGGCTTCCAGTAATTTCTGTCTTGCTTGGGTTTTTGATTCCTTTCCCCTTTCGAATATTGATATGCTTTCCATGATTCGGAGTCTTATTGGTGGTAGACCAGCAACAGCTAGGATGACTATTGTGGGCACGGTTCTATATGCACTTGTAATGCGTATTGCCATTTTTCTGTTTACTCTTTCGAACATTGCCTCGTAGTGCTTATACCTTAAGACCTTTGCCCAAATAGGCGCCCCATACAAAATGGTTGATATAGTGGCCTCCACCAATATACGCATTTTCCAGGCCCTTGGTCCTCCTGTTTTTGGGGTTATTTTATTTAGTATCATCAATGTTTTATTTGCTTTTTCGCATGTCAGTTTGACGTGAGTGGTCATTTTAGCATCTTTGTCTATGAGAATCCCCATATATTTAGTTGCTCTTGTACTGTTTCTTGTGGCACCCTGAATATTGATTTGGAGGTTTATGAGTTTTCTTCTCCCTGTCAATATTACCATTTCAGTTTTTTTTGTTGATCTTTAATGCCCATTTGATGCATCTCCAGGGCTATTTTGTTAACAATATGCTGTGCCATTTCTTCCAGAACAGACCTGGTCCTTGCTCTTACCACCACCGCCAAGTCATCAGCGTACGCCACCATGGTAACTCCTTTCTCTGTGCTGATTCTCAGGATTTGATAATAGACAATATTCCATAGTAAAGGTCCGATGATCGATTCTTGCGGTACTCCGCAGGTTATTGATATTTTGTCCCCCCACTGGGTTAATATATATCTGTCTGAGAGGTATGATTGAATCATTTTAATTAGGTACGGGCTGATTTTTGCCCGATGTAAGGCATTCACTATCTTTTCCCACGGGGCTGAGTTAAAGGCATTTTCTATGTCTAACGTGACCATTGCGCAGAATTCTCGGTTATTGTAGGCCGTTGTTTTTATTTGTCGAGGAGTTCCCATAATCTTCCACAGCGCATTTAAAGTTGATTTCCCTTGCCTAAAACCAAATTGGTTGTCATGTGAGATTTTACGGTCTGTTATTTCTTTCTCCAGTCTGCTTTTGATCAACGCCTCTAACAGTTTTCCGGCAGCATCCAGCAGGCATATGGGTCTATATGATGTAGGATTTAGCAGTTCCTTTTTTGGCTTCTCAATTAGTACCAGCTTTGCTTCCTTCCATATATCTGGAAAATGGCCTTCGGCTAAGCACATGTTCATAACACTGGCAATATTATCTGGATTATGCAAGGTAACGACCTTCACGATCTCTAGAGGAATGTGATCTGGTCCTGCGGCTTTGCCTGTCTTTATTTTGTTTGCTGCATTTATAATTTCTTCTGATGTGAAAAGCGTAATGGCTCTCTCCAGGAGGTCTATGTCTGGCCATTTAGTTACTGGGCGCTTTGGAAACAGTTTGTCCACTTGTTCTTGTGTTTCGCGTTTATCTATTGTCCTATGTCTTTTCAATTTAAATTTTTTTGTTACAATCTGATATCCTTTGCCCCAGATGTCATTTTCTAGCTCTTCGCTTAAGTCTTTCCACATTTTACTTTTCTGTATTTTTATTGCTTTTTTCGGATCATTCTTTGCTATTTTATATGCCTGCTCTTTTGTGTAATCGTTGTTGTCTTTTAGTTTTCTAGAACGTACAATTGATCTTCTTTGAGCTATGCATCGTCTTCTCTTTTCAGCAATTTCTGATGTCCACCAGTAAACTGGGGAATGACCGTATTTCGGTTGTCTCTTTCTTGGGAGATACTTGTTGCAGAGATGTTTAATTTGTTTAATGAGGTCATGTGGCTCGCTAACCAATGACCCCTTATTTTGACTTGTCGCTAAGTTGTTCTTAAAAGTTTCTATAATATCTGGGGATATTCGCCATCCTCGATAGGATTCGCTTGTATGTTCTCTTTCATTGTTCAATTCTCCCCGTGTGAGTTCGAAACATATATTACGGTGGTCGGACATGTTTTCGGACTCTACTTCTACTCGCCAATTAGTAATACTATTGCTTAATCCACTTGACGCCATAGTAATGTCGATGAGAGAACTGCCAGTTGCAGCGCAGAAAGTAGTAGAAAAAAAAAAAAAAATATATATATATATATATATATATATATATATATATATATATATATATATATATATATATATATATATATATATATATATATATATAAACATTTAAACACAAATGCGCTTTGCCACAAATGCTACATCTTTATTGTCGAACCGTGTGGATTAATATTAACAAAGTCAATTCGTTACTTTTTATATATAAATAATAATTTATTAATAATTATAAAGTTTGTTTTAGTATTATAAATAAAAATTGTGAATTTCTTTAACTATTTTAAGTTTTAGGAAAACAAAAAATTCATAATTATTTTGACTGATAAGTATCGCTCGTACTTCTTTAATGTAACATAATCTATATTCTAGTTAAATATATAATGATATTTAATGTGCTTATTTTTAAATAAAAAAAAAATAGGTGAACTGAAAGAATAAAGCGCGGATAAGTTCCATGTTAGACATTTGATGCTTTATGAGTTTCGAAATTATAACAATGCCGCTAATGCCACAGATGGTATTAATGCGGTTTATTCTGATTCATTTTAAATTTTTTTGAACAGTAATTTCAATCTTTTCCACGGTATAAAATCTTGAAGACCTACTGAATTTGAGGATCTGTTGTTAGCTGAAATTAAAGCTGATCCAAAAAAAAAACATCTAGGAATTAGCCTACAAAGCTTAAAACGTATTCAACAATACAACGGTGTTTAAAACAATTGAACAAAGTACAAAGAGAAGGAATGCGGGTACCATATTAAGTATCAGTTGAAAACTTCTTTCTACGACAAATTGTTATTGGAGATGAAAATTGATTCCATAAAGCAATCCACATAAGAAAGGATAACCACCTTTGCGCACTCCAAGTCTTAACTCTAAAAATGTATTACTGTCAGTATTGTGGGATTTTTCAGGAATTATTCACTATAAGGTTTTAAATCCTAATGAAAGCATAAATGTTGAATATTATTGTGCTCAACTTGACAGACTAAACAAGGCTTTGATTCAAAAACGTCCAAGACTGACTAATCGAAAAGGTGTTATTCTGAACTTACCTCATCAGAAAAAATCAAAGAGTTAGGCTGGGAAGTACTTCCGCACCCGCTCTAATATTTTCCTGGTGCTGCAACGTCAGTTTACCATCTGTTTATGGAATTATGAGATTTATGGAAGATTTCCTTCGAAAAATTCCCACTACGACAGCTATCAAAACTGTACTTGAAGAATATTTTACTTCAAAATCACCTTCATTTTACAAAAAGGGAATGGAAAGTTTGTCAGAGAGATGCATGAAGATTGTCAATATGGAGATTATATTGTAAATACTGCATTAACTCTTAAATAAAATAAAATGTTGTACAGTATAACTAATAAGAAAACATTTTATAGTAAATTTGTAATTTCAAACTATAAATCTGGACTCCAAGAAGTTGTGATTTAACTCCTTTAAGTTACTTATTATGGGGTTATTTGAAAGCACTGATTGATCAAACGCTGTATTCTTGAAATTAGGACTGACTTATTATACAAAGCCATAAAAAGTTGGATTGAACGAATTCGCTCCCGTAAACGAAGCCGAGATCGTTTTTCTAAATGATGTCATATTCATAATGACATGCGATCGTACTTCAAAATAAAAGAAGCTGCCTCGTGGGGTTTTTATTTAATTAATATTAGACCGTTGCTATTGGTAAACCCTTCATTATGGATGTCAAAATAATTCGTATTTTTATTAATCAATTACCTTGTTTTTCAGCGTAATTTGGTAAAGTTATTTAGTAGCATTGTACAAGAATTGTTCACTAAATTTTACTATAACCTGCGGATAAATTATAATCACTGTATCTAAGTGTTATAAATAATTTATAAATTATTCTTCATCTTGAATGAATATTTGGTTTGAAAACTTAATTCCACTAAATTATTCTGAATTAGACACCTAGTCTACAATGGTCGTTCAAGATGTTCTAGGCCTGACAAAGAAAACGCAGGATTTCTTTCTACTTTTCAATGCAGCCCCCTTACAATTTACAATATATTTACAATATATTTGGTATTTTGGCAATAACTCGTAAAAATAAGCGATTCTCACAGGTTTGAGAAGGGAAAGTAATATTTGGGAGCCCAATCTGGTAAATACAGAGAATATGAAAATACTTTGAAGCGTAGATCATGGAGATTTGAAGCAACAAATCCAGACTTGTAGGAAGGTTGCTATATATTTATGTATACGGAATTGGCAACAATGATGTTGCTAGGCGTTATCTGACATATACATCGTAAATTTTGACACTGTTGACTGTATACGTACTCATAAGGACGCCAAATGTGTTGTTTAGCAACTTGACAATTTCATCTCAGTCAAAAAATTAAATTTTCGTACGATAATTTACTACGACATGGATTATCTCAACAATAGTGCATCGATCAACCCACTTTGACCTTTGGGGCGATAAAGCACCATCTAAAACTTTGGTTTAGTGCATTCAATCGTGGCCGTCGTTTTAAAAATCGTCAAAAATCGGTTTTTGTATACATACAGCAGTATGGGTCTTTCAAAATGAGCCAAACCCAATGAAAGTTGTTCGCGCAAAAAGCACTTCGAAGCAAATGGTCGCCTGGTTTTACGGGATAAATGGGCATGTGGCTACAGTGCAACTAGAGAATCGTAGAACAGTCAATTCTGAATGGTACCCAAACCATTTGTTTGCCAGAAGTCTTTGAAGGAATAAGAAAAAACAACCACCGGCAGGAACATTCTTCATCATGACAACGCGAGCTTTCACATATTGGACCGAACAACTCAATATTTGACTGGTCAAAACATCGAACTGATATGATTTATGATTTTTTTTGATGCGTTCAAAATGCATGTTTTGGAGATATCTCAATCGGATTGGAAAAAGTGCTATCAAAAATGGTTCAAACCTATGCAAAAGTGTATCGATCATCGCGGAAAATATTTTGAAAAACAATATAACCATTTTCAATGATACATATTTGTTTTTATTTATTATTCCGGATACATATATAGCAACCATCGTATACAGGCACATTATAGTGGTGATAACACACTTTCTTATTGGCCAGATGTGGACATTTAGCCTAAATATGACCCTTTAATTGGCCTATTAGCGAAGCTTAATACTCCCCAGCCTTTTGTCACGTAATCTATGAGCACAGAATCCCAGAAAATGGAAGACACGACTTTATGTGCAGAATGGACGCGTCTTTCCTTTTTTGCTGCATTTTCAACTGCTCCCATCCACTTCGGACTGCTGCCCCATCCCCATTTATCTCTGTTATCTACTGTAATAAAGCGTAAAAAAATCCCAACGATATCACGTTCAAATAAGTCTAAACACTTGAAAATTGTTCATTCGAAGGGGTCCTTCGTCAGCTATTAACAACTAGGGCTCCCATCGAATGGAAAATGTTTTTATAACCAAGTATCGTATAAAATATAGTTACGAGATGTTTACAGTGTCAGTAAGCTACCTTCAGTCCTTAAATATCAATTTTATCTATTTTTCAGAAAATGTCAAAGCTTATTTGCTTTACTCAATCGCCATAAACAAGCGCTAGACGTCTGCGTTATAAACTTCGCGGCACGCTATTTAACGAATTATAACAATAGTTATTTGGTCATATTTACGCCATCTTCGTTTTAGATTGAGATTCTTCCGAATGACCTGCGGATTTGACTTATTTTAATATCACCTTCAATTTAATAACGGCTAACGAAATAAGCAAATATATTTATAGGGTTAAAAGCGTCCTGCTTTCGAACGAAGCATAATTTTTTCTAATCTAATCTAAATAATCTTTTCTAACAATTAAATTTGCTATTTAAAAATCTATAAATAAATAATAAAGGGGCAGAGAAATAATAATTACACCTATTAGACAACAAATTGTTTCAAATCACATTTATTACTACATTCAACACTGCAATTCAACCATATGATTTTTATATTACAGAACAAATTTAAATTTTTAATTGCCCCTTTTTGCAGTTACAACGTTAAACTCACGCGAAGATCTTACCCGATAACATTTTATAGTAGTCGTATTATTAATATAATTATAATAAAAAGTTTGAAGCAGGTAAGTTAACTAAATGGAAAACTTCTAATTTACTTATAATAAACTTAACTATGCTTAACAAAATAATTGCTATACAATTCCCTTAGCCATTTTAATCACGTAAAAGGCACTTATTAATATTGCATAGGCTAGAAATGAGGTTGGTTTCCGAAGACTTGAGATCCGGAATGCGAAAAGGGCAAAAAATAATCCAAGCGTTTGCGTTACGAAGGGGAAATTTGTGGGGTTTCTTCTAATCCAGTACATCCAGATTCCTTTCCTTGATACCCGCAAATCGTCTTGGATTTTTTTACAAGGGGGAACAAGATCACTAACGTATTAGTGGTGAAAAAAAAATGATTATCGTATTACTTAAATTAGGGTTCAAAATTAAGGGATATTCTTACCAGTGAGATTATGCGAATAATTAGTTAATCACCCAGGCATATTTCATCTTCGTTGTAAAATTTTCAATATTAGTTATGATTTGTATGAAATTTATAACTATTAACTAATTTAATTATATGGAATTCATGCTGTAGACGATTCAAGGCGCACAAAGTGATTATGAAGACAAAGAAAGGAAATTGTTGATGTAATGATATGTCCACACTTGTTCAACATGCGTTTCAACGAGCCTTTCAACTTGCGTTATTGCATGCATTATCCTAACGCAGTGTAAGACGGTGCCTCCTTCCTGTCCAGATGTTTGGTCAGTTTTATTCAACATTTCCGCCGTGTTCAGTAAAGAGGTTTTTTTAAAAAACGTTAAAAACATTCTATTTTCTAAGTACCTACTGTTAACTGTGTAATTTCATTTTCCTGAATACATCTGACATTGTCACGTTAGCCGGTGTGAGTGCTGCTGTGCTGGTGTTGATAAGAGCACAGAAAATAAGGCAAAAATCCAGAAAATTTGTATGGACAAAGGAATATTTAGAACAATTACTAGAATTTACTACATGAAAATATAAACTAAAAAATATTCCTTACACAATCAATTTACGATTCTATTACTTTTTATTTTATTTAATCTAAAAGTCCGTTCTACCGTTAGGTGTAAGACTGACAGTTTACATTTCAGCATGATGGTATTTCATGAATTTTTACCCTCCATGAGTTCCTGTGCAGTACTCATTTTCTATTCTTATTCCAATGAATACTTATTCCCATCAGTTTTGGTGTTTTCGCTTCATAGATTTGTTTTGCTAATCTCTCTTCATTCATTGTGTAGATGTGTCCTAGCCAGCTTAGTTGTCTTTCTTCTATAGCCCTTTCTCTTAGTTTGGTTTCCAGTTGTTCCATTATTATCGTATATTAATATCGTGCGTGATTGAGTTTTGTTACGGGAGGGTAGTGCATTAGGCGCGCGTAATTATCGAAATTATAGTTCGATAACCTGAAAAAAGCACTAGATGTTAAAAAGGGCATGTCTCAAGCCAAAGTGAGTAAAAAGTGGACGTAGCGCCTCGTAGCACTATTCAAAATAGATTAACTGACACACACAATAAAAAAGTTGGCGGTTCTCTTGCATTAAATCCCAAAGAAGAAACTTTGATTGCGGACACTTTACGTCAAGTTGCAATAAGGAGCTTCCCTATTGAACCTCGAGATTTGGATATAATAATACAAAAATATCTGGATAAACAAGGTAGGACTATTAAAAAATTCAAAAATAATTACTAGGACCCGATTATATCCTGAATTTCATGCGTCACAGTAATTTCTCTATCAGAAATGGACTAACTAATACAGTAAGCACTTATTCGTCTCACGTACGTGTTTTGGATTCACCTCTCATTGATCATTTACAAGAAAATCGGAGTGTGATGAATGAATGAAGTCGTAAGCGTGGTAAAAAAAATTAGGCCAGGTCAACTGATGCAACTGTCTGACGAAGAACCGACGCAGTCAGTTGAATCTCAACCTAAACCTTCTCAATCAAAGAAGAAAAAAGAAGATGACGATGTATGCTCTATTTGTAAAACAAAATGGAGCACATATAAGGGAGTGGACTGGTTACAGTGTATCGCATGCAAGAAATGGGTTTGTGGTATCTGTCATAGAGATATGGATAAAGATCCATATTTTGTATGTGTATTTTGTGAAGATGATGATTAATTTTTTGTTTCTTTTTCACTAAACCTATTACTTTTAAGACTTGTAATAAAGATGTTTACTACTTAATATTGTTTACTTTTACACGCATTATTTTAAGTTACCTAGTCACAGTTAATTATAAATGTGCATTTGTGGACACCCCAAACCCGGGGTAACTTTGGTATGGTTGTTTTAGTGATTTTATAATTTTAATAATATCAATAGCACAAATTTTTTGTTAGAGTGGCTAAATCAAAAGAGTCGCAAGTGGCATGTGAACATTAAATAATATATATATATATATATATATATATATATATATATATATATATATATATCTATATATATATATATATATATATATATATATATATATATATATATATATATATATATATATATATATATATATATGCCCACAAGGTAGCGTACCCTATACCCGAGGTTCCAGGCAGAATGTTACGAGCGGTCCTGACTGCTACGAGCATTCGCCGTATGATGGCGTGAGTTGTGTGCGATCACGACCCGTCATTAAAATGGCCAGTTGATCTGGTCTGGCCCCGATTTGCCTCTCCGAACTGCTTTCCTTGCGTTCGTCTAGAGCTCGGCTGATGACGGCTGAAAGGCTAGAAACCGGTCCCGAGAGACACGTGACGTCGCATGGTTGACAGTTCGGCGACGGCAATCGGTGGCACCACGTGGAGAAAGGGTGAAAGATTTCGGTAATATATATATATATATATATATATATATATATATATATATATATATATATATATATATATATGTATATGTATATTAATAATTGTTTCAAAAAGTTTGAAAAACATTAAAAATCTGGCAATGTAACCGCAATTTACGATATTATTGTTTTGCTTTTGTCGATATTTATTTCCATGTTTACTTTTCTTAGCTCTTTCTTATATATCACTAAGTTTTGTTGTAGTATTTCTTTAGAATCTGCCATTAGGTCCTTCATCAGAGTTTGCAGGGCAAGACGAACGATTATATCAAGACGTTGAAATAGAAAGCGCAAAATACCCAACATGGGTGTTTTGCGCATGGAGTCGGTGCGCTAACTTTGCGTCTCGTGGTGCTTTATGATTTTTCCTTGCGCCTTTGCATGTTTCTCGTTCAACACCGTATGCGTCTAACCTTTCAACAGATGCATGCGTCTTGACGACCAAAAGTTGAACAAGTGTGGACATACCTTAAAAGATACATCTCGCATCATCATCAAAGTGGGAATCAATCACAGTTGATTCAATTAAGTGCTAGCACATCTTCAGGAAGAGATGAAAGAACACAAAAAATAAATCATACAAGGTGTGTAAATAAATTAATGAGAAGGTATCGTAATGTTCCACCTGGCAACACTGTTGGCTTCCCTTTTGGAGGGAAGGAGGGCAACATCTGAGTCACTTGGTGTCCGAAGCGTTTCTTTTTGTGCACCGATTTTTTTTTAAATGAGTTGTCCTCTAAAAATGAGTAATAACAATTGCAATAACTAGCAACAGTGTATTATCAAGTTTTCTTTCAGACTTGGGCCCACTGTACCGGAAACTTTTAGAAAACTTCAACAGGTCTAATGCAACAGTGTTTTATTAAAGGCCCAGGTTTTCAGGTAGTTTAAGGTATTCTCAGAAGGCCCAGACTCGATTGAAAATGAACCCCGCAGCGGAAGGCCCTTAACTGAAAAAAAATATGAAAATGTTCACAGAATCCGAGATTTTGTGCGTTGTGATCGTCGGTTGACGGTCAGACTGACCGGGGAAGAGTTGAATTTGAGTCACACAACCGTGTGGCACAACTAAATTTTGACTAATGAATTGGGGATGAAGATCTCCATTCTCTCAATTGATTCGGTACAATAATTTAAACTTAATTTAAAATTAGTTTTAAATGTACATAGTGAATAACTTATAGATACATTTCTGTAAAAACTTTCTTAATTTTTTATTCCATAGCAGTTTTCCGACGTCATTACCTGTTGTATAAAAAATTGTTAATTGGCAACGAATTGAACCGAATAAATTATCGTCCTTAAAACTGAAAAACATGACAACTGAAAACAACAAAACCTCACTTCTAGAATAAAAGCACTATATCTTTAAAATCGTATGAAAATATATTTCAGTGTGGTTTAAAAACTATGTTCATTTTAAAGAAAATTAAATAATTAAAATGAAAAGAACCGAAATAAAAGTATAACGTTGAAAGGGTGATGGCATAAAGCTTATCGTTAATGTCCGCAAGAATTTGTAAAACCTTTTTCGTGGTTTGGTTCGAAAATTAAACCGAGGTCCGACGTATTTTGGCCTTTTAGTCACAATACCGGCGACAACTTTCGAGATAAGAGGATTTATGCGCAGCCAGACGAGCACTAATGCCTTCGGAGACACCAACTGCGTGTCTTAATCGTTTTTGAAAAACAATTGATCCTTTTTGGACATTTTAAACCTGTTGTTTCTCGTTTGTTGCTTTAAAACCACATTAGTGAAGTAATAGTTGCATTTTTTATAGTTCATAAAATGCCGTATATTTAATCTTCAAAAAATCAATTATAACTACATAGTGGTTTTGCATGTTGTATTGCTCAAGAGGAACTTATTAGAAATTAATAAAGGTCTTTATATATCATCATCATCATCATCATTCAGCGATTGTTGATCCACTGCAGGATGAAGGCCTCCCCAGCATACTTTCAATTCGCACGGTCCCGAGCTTTCCTCTGCCATTCGGGTCCAATATACTTGATGATGTCATCCGTCCATCGTGTTTTCGGCCTTCTTCGCGGGCGTTTATGATCAAGCGGTATCCATTCCAGAATTACTTTGGTCCATCTGTCGTCGCATCGTCTTGCTATATGACCTGCCCACTTCCATTTCAATTATTTCGCCTTTCCAATGATGTCACATACCTTCGTTTGTTCTCTGATCCATAGGTTTAACTGTCCCGCTTTGTAATGCCAAGCATACACCTTTCCATTCCCCTCTATGCAATCCGAAGCTTTTGAACTGATTGTGATGTGAGTGTCCATGTTTCACTTCCATATGTCAAAACAGGCAGCACGCACTGATTAAAAACCTTTCTCTTCAGACAAAGTGGGAGTTTGCTCTTAAATACTATATTGAGCCGGCCAAATGCCTGCCACCCACACTTAACCCGCCATTCCACCTCCCGGGCGGTATGACCCTCCATTGAAATCCTTTGCCCAAGATTTATGGAATGATCCACAACCTCTAAATCACTTCCTAAAATAGAAATTCTTCTGTTGACAGCAAATTTGTTAAACATAACCTGACTCTTTTTAGGTTTATTTTTAAACCAAATGGTTCTCTCGCCCTTTGCAGCTTTCGTATGTGTTCTTGTAGCTCATCTGGGAAAGGTATTTATATATATTTATATTTATATTTATATTTATATTTATATTTATATATATATATATATATATATATATATATATATATATATATATATATATATATATATATATATAAAGTGTTTGGTGGATCGTTTGCCAAACTGAAATTGCCGATAGGCGGGGTCTTTTGCTATCTCCTCGGCCTCCATAAAGTATTATTGGGCCCACAGGTTTTTTTATGTTATTTTAAAAATATTTTTTTGAAAAATTCCAAAAGTCCGCACTGAAACTTGAATTAAAAAAAAAGTTATTGGTATATCCTCCAAATATTTCTTTAATTTTAATGTATAATGTAGTAGGGTTCTATGAAAATCAAAATTGCATATAAGCGACATATAGTATTTTTATATGGACTTGCAAACTTTTTGGAAGAAGTAAAAATAAATTTAAAGCTCAACTTTAAATTGTGTATAAAAAAAACTAAATGTTCTTCGAATTTTTTAAAAAATCTCTGATTTATTCTCTTTTTAACGGTATGCATTCATGCCATAAAAACGTTTTACTAACTACTAATTTGCTAACTTTGTGTATCGAGACGCATTAGGCTGATATTCGATATGCCGGATAAAAACTTGTTTTTGTGTAAACACGCGCAAAGTAGGTAAAAACTGTTATCCTCCTAATACACAATAGAATGTCTGTCTCTCTCATTCATTAGGTAAACGGAAAACCAGCTCAAAAAACGCGCAGCGTGGTTCCAGTTTTTTTAGTCGAGATTTGTTTGCTGATTAACGAATTTGTTGTTCCAACGCAGCGCCGCTAATCTTTTAATTCTGTCACTTGTGTTATTTGTTTTTGTTTGTGTTAGTTCTTATTTAGTTTTGTTGGTATTTTTGTGACATTTTATTGATTTGATGATGGCTGCATTCTCTAATGAAGAATACGCGGACATTTTGATGCCATTGACATTGAAGCGTCAATGGCATTGCACGAGAAGCGCAAATAATATATCAAGAAGGCTTTCCTAACATATGCTTACCTTCCCGCCCTACGTTCCAAAACACTTACCGATGCTAACGCGAAACTGGAAATTTGAATATTAATGAACCAAGAGGGATTGTGACGCGAAATTATATGTAAGAAAGAGATAGTAGCCAGACTTCACTGCGCAAGAGTGAGATAGCATTTTCTATCTACTTAGCGTATGTTATTTATGCAAATAAGAAATATCGAATATCAGCCTAATGCCCCCGATACACAAAGTTAGCAAATTAGTGAAGTTAGCAAAACGTTGTTATGGCATGCATACCGATAGAAAGAGAATGAACCAGAGATTTTTTTTAAAGAATTCGAAGACCATTATCACTTTTAGTTTTTCTAAACATGCAATTCAAAATTGTGCTTTAAATTTATTTTTACTTTTTCCTAAAACTTTGCGAGTCTATAAAAAAAAGTAGATGTCGCTTGCATCTAATTATGATTTTCATAGAACCCTACAACATTACATATTAAAATAAAAAATAATTTGGAGACTATACCAATAACTTTTTTTTAAATAACTTAAATAACTTTAAAATAACTTAATTTTTGTTTGACTTCTTTGGACTGCGTCCAATGAGACCAAAGAAGTCAAAAAACTCCATGTATAAGCCATTGTGGAGAGGGACTCCCTATTCTTGACGAGAGAGCATATATCGGTACCCTGATGAGTCTAACCACCAACAGACGAAACATGTGCCGTCCAATGTAAAAGATGCGTGGGGCTTCCTCCCAGTCAAGCAATTAACCATTGCTCATATATATATATATATATATATATATATATATATATATATATATATATATATATATATATATATATATATATATATATATATATATATATATATATATATATATATATATATATATATATATATATATATATATATATATATATATATATACAAAACCAACATACATGTCAGTCTTGAAAATAATCTCTATAACTTTCGATACATTTCTGCCATTTCTCGGGCAGCTGGCGAATCCCTGCTCAAAAAAACGATTGCTGTTTTGATTCCATACATTCGATAATATATTCGAAAGTGCGTATCAACAAGATGGTGTTGAAGAGAATGAAAGAGGTGAAAATCTGAAGGAGCCGTATTTGGAGACAGGACCGCATGAGGGAGAACTTTCCAGTCCAAAGTATCGATAAGCTTTTTGGTTGCTGCAGCCATGGGGCCGTGACTTAATGTGCAACAGTATCACCTTTCGAGTTCTCTTGCCAGTATAAAAATAGTAGTTTTCGTTCGATTTCCTCACTTCAATGCATCAATTGTTCTTGATAACGTTCAGAAGTTACAATATTCGCGGGTTTTAGCAGCTTAAAGTATAGCACAGGAAAGGTGTGCCCAATCCCACCAAACACATAGCAATACTTTTTTCGCGTGAATATTCGGCTTTGATGTTGATGGTTCCCCGGAATAAACCCATGCTTTTCTCTTTTTAGGGTTATCGTAAAATACCTATTATTTATCACCTGTCATGATTTTAAAGAAAATCTTTCTGTTTAAATCCCGACGCAAGCAAATTGTTGTGTCGTAGCGTCTCGCTTTATTTTCTGGGCTTCTGAATTTTTCCCAGCTTCTTCAACCGATAGAATATCGCTTGTTCAGCCAATTGTTCAACAAGCTCATTTTGTGTTTGAGAAGGATATTCTTGCAACAGCTTATCCAATTGCTCGTCTTCAACTTTTTTTGGTGCTCCCGAACAATATTGATCGGAAAGATTATTATTGCTTAATTAATTAATTACCCATCCGAAACTTTCGGTACCATCTTTTGCACGTACTTGCAAGACACTGCATTTTCGCTCAAATCATTTTGAGAATCATCGAAATCATTTCTTTCGTTTCGGGAACACTTTTTTTAGTTGAAAAGCGAACAAAATACAGTGCCTTATGTGGCTGTCGGACAACATCGTGCTCACTTGTGGCATGTCAGAGAACCATATAAATGATCTTCCAACTGATACCAACTTAATAAACATATAATTGAATCGATACGTAAATCCCGCGAATTTTTAAAACAAAAGTCATGTTTAACCATAGCAGTATATCAATGTATAATTAAATAGAATTTCTTTTGTATATTAAGCAGATTATCTATGACTACACTCCTGAAGTAGGAGCCATGAAAAATTAAATGAAAAAAAAACGAACATTTGTACAAAAAGAAATACATTCTCCATTTTTATCCGGTAATGTACAGTAAATGTGGACATTTAATCCTTAATTTGGAACAGAGTAAAATCGAATATGCTCTTTCGCCGATAATTCATATTTGCAAATTCTATTTGATACCTTTTCATATTTCGTTATTTAATTTCGATAATGGAACAGATTTGTTCTGTGTCCAATTATTTATTGCGTTAAGCTATTTATGTATTCCGGCGTAAAAATTAATAAATAATTATCGATACACTTTAATATATTAATTAAATATTGACATGCTTAATTAAAGCACATAAATAATTATTTATACCGTCGCTAAAATATGCTGATATGGCTGAATTGTAATTTTCCTTTCAGTATCAATAATTCAATTTTTTTTAATAATTTTGAAGATTAGACCCATTTAAGCTAATTGGTTGATTATTAATTGGCTATCCAAAATATACAATTTTTTAAATGCGTTTATTTCTTCAAAACAAACTCATTTGCTGCAATATATTCAGAATAAGAAGAAATTCCATCACAGTATTCACTTATGGATGCAAGACGTCGACGTAAAGAAAACCAAAAGAATGCTTGAATTATTTGAAAAAAAAGAGCATACAAAAAATGGTGTTGGTATATAATGAAAATTGGAGGAAGGATCCTATATAACTTCGAACTGAAGGAATTATAACATGTGTCCAATATTGTTGTTCATTTTTGTAGGTATAATTAACAGAAGTCGGTTTAAGGTATGATAATTTAATTATTATAACATTATGCTACAGTGTTTGGAAATTTATACTGTCTACTTCGCTTCCATACAGATTTGGATGGATCCTCTCTAACCGACTCACGCACACGTTCAGTGTTGTTTGCACCTCTGCTTGACCTTTGACGACCCGTAGACGGTAAATTTAGAGTTGATCCTGTAGTTTCAAACTTTTTTATTCATTTCTTTATTAAATTAACACTTAGTGCCTCGTTGATATCGTATAAATTATACTAGGGCCTATAAGACGTAGAGCTGTAATAACCGAATCGCTGTTTCGATAATAAGCGCGAACACAGAAAGCACGTTGTTGCCCAGTGAACCAAGCTTCGATGTAAGCTAACACAACCAGCGCATTCTGCGTTACCTAGGAGCAAACAAGTAATTAAATATGAACGACATTTCTGGACACCTGGTACAAAGATTTCAATATTTTGTAGACAATAGGAGGGTTCAGAAATTCAGATGAGCAAGATACGTCGCCACAATACCGAATAACAAGGAAATTCGTAGAAGGACGATTAGTTCATGAAAAAATAATCTTCAGTGATGAAGCTCACTTTTGGTTAAATGGCTTCGTAAAGAAGTAAACGTGAAAACTGAAGTAAACCTTTGCATCCAAAAAATTTAACAATTTGTTGTGGTTTATGGTCTGGAGGTGTAATTGGATCGTACTAATTTAAAAACGAAAATGGAAATGCAGTTCCTATCTATGGAGAATGCTACAGAAACATAATTGCTGATTTTTTCTGGCATAAAGTGGATAATTTTGATCTGGACGATCTGCGGTTTCAACAAGATGGTGCAACATGCCATACATCTTGTAACACAATGAATTTAATGAGAGAATAGTTCAATTACCGTCTCATCTCAAAAAATACCGATGTTACCTGGCCACCAAGATCATGGGGTATAAACTCCATTAAAGTTTTTTCTTTGGGGTTATGTAAAATTATTTGATTTACACAAAAAGTGATCAAAAAGTGCTATTCTAAAATAGATTATTTTTAAAATCCAGAAGCGGTCATTTACTTGATATTATTAAAAAAAAATGCCATAACCCAATATCAAAATAATCACGTTGATATCTTACATCCTTTTGTTTTTATTCCAAATTAAAAATATATAGCTCTTATTTGATGAAGCCTATACATATATATATATATATATATATATATATATATATATATATATATATATATATATATATATATATATATATATATATATATATGTATATATGTATATATGTATATATGTATATATATATATATATATATATATATATATATATATATATATATATATATATATATATATATATATATATATGTATATATATATATATATATATATATATATATATATATATATAAATATATATATATAATATATATATATAATATATATATATATATATATATATATATATATATATATATATATATATATATAAATATATATATATATATATATATATATATATATATATATATATATATATATATATACATATATATACATATATATATATATATATATATATATATATATATATATATATATTATATATATATATATATATATAAAGACAGTTGGAGTCATTTGAACAGGTTGTAGAACTCGTAAAAATTAGTAATTTTACCAAAAATCATTTATATAAAAATTGCAGAATAAAGAAGTTATTAACAGTTACAAAATTTGAAAACAAACCCGACTTTTTTATATTCTCGACCACTGCATTGTAAACACAAAGTATTTGTTTACTGCTGATACTGCATATGACTAGTTTTTGTATTGTTTCACGATATTTCTTTTGAGTGCGATGTTCGATTTGAGAAGTTTTGTTATTTTGCAACTTTTATATAAATGATTTTTGCTAAATTGACTTCTCTTTGCGAGTTCTATAACGCAGTGGTCCAGAATATCAAAAAGTCAGGCCTGTTTTCAAATTTTGTAACTGTTAATAATTTCTTTATTTGGTAACATTTATAGAAATTATTTTTGGTAAAATTACTAAATTTTTACTAGTTCCACAACCTGTTAAAATAAATAATTTAACTTTGAGAACACCCTGTGTATATATATATATATATATATATATATATATATATATATATATATATATATATATATATATATATACATACATACATCTCAGTAAATAAACTGAGCTGTAATCGGACAAGAAATGGTTTATTTCAGTTTTAATACAAATATCGTCCAATTTCCTATTATCACTTGAAATGTTTAATCCCAGATAACGGAATTTAACCAGATAAAGATATCTTATCTTGTGTATTCATATATTACCTCGAAACATGGCCATATTATTCCTCGGATTAGTAACAAATTTAGTTGAAGTAAGATTTTTAGAAGTCTACGACTTTGCATGTGGGCGAAATATAAACTTAAATTAATAGGCCACTTTACAATGATCAGTTTTGAATTGAAAATGATATCTCAATAGAAAATAATCCAAACTTGACAATTTTTGCACTTTACGATACATTTTATAAAGATTGGGTCTGTATAAGCTCGATATCTTCAGCGACCTTCTTTTGATGCCGTTTTTGAACTTGGTTTTATGTCCAAATATCAGTCAAATTTTCGAGAAACATTTTGTTGATTCTGTCGATGTTTTCTTTGTTCGTAGACGCTAAAGGTCATCCAGAACGAGGCAAACCAGCTAGCATTTCTCGACCCTTTTTAAACGCTTTATATTATTCATATGCCTGTGTTTTTGATATTTACGATTCACCGTAAGTCTTCTGCAACATTTTCAGTGATTCGGCACACGAAATTTCATTTAACACACACAGTATAAGGCAAACTCTTTGCTCGATATTCTTATTCATAGTTATTAATAGTTAAATCGCAACACACACTTGATGTCGACTAACAAAACCAGTTAACATAAACAAACCAGTTGGAAAAGGCTCAGTGCTGCCTTCTGACAGCATAAATGAAAATTAAAGATATTTTACGAGGGCTTTGTCAATGAAAAATTCGGGATCCTTTTTACACAGAATCTATGATCATAATATAAAATAGGATCAATAAAAGAAGAATCCAGGAAAATTACTACCCCAAAGATTTTGATAAAATACAATGATATGAAAATTGGATCAAATAACCAATTCTTATTTCTTTTTTGATATTTATTTTTTATTATTAAATGTACTATTATTAGTATATTCTATTATTAGTATTCAATGTTAATTAGGAAAAAAGACGAATGCGGAGGTGATATTTCTGACAACATAACAAAAACGTTGTCTTCACGAGGGAAATAAGTTCTGGATAATGTTCTGAGTGAGAACATTGTGGGTTAAAAATATTTTAATATATAAATTTTTAACCTGTAGAATACTGTTTTGATAAATTACATTACATTTTCTCTTCTTGTCTTGCATACCAGTCAAACTGTTAGCTGATTGACATTTAAACATTCCTCAGGTCCAATTTTCGAGCGTCAAATTCCCAGAAGGACCCGATTTCAAACTCCCCAAAAACTACCTACGCACCGTTCTCATCCGCAATGGAAAAAAGCTTTCGTCTTGGGCGGTTGCCTCAACCATTTATATTTATTTAGTAATTCGTTGCGATATTGAAATACAAAATTGTCAGTTTTCGATGATCCATCCCGGCATTTCGTATTTTAGCTTGAAGCTATTAATATTTGCGGTTTGTCTTGACATATTAAACGATTTATTGACGGTGTTGGTCGGAGTCTAAAACAGATGATTGCTTTTCGAAAATGTCAAACGCAGATATATGGTTGTTAACTCGAAAATAGATATTAGTCAATAATAAGAAAAAAGCAAATCTCATGATACGAAATATTTGAACGAGTGAAGTAATTTTTAGATAAAATCGCAGTTCAATTAATTACCTGTCATACAGCATTCTGACTCAGTACCTATTTACAGTGGGGAAAAAAGTTTTTCCACACATCGATTTTTGTCAATTTTCTTTATTTTTACCATTAAATTTTATAACGTTATGTCAATACGAACTATAAATAATTTTCAAGAAAAGTATACCATAATTAATGCAAAATATAAATTTTCTTAAAAAGTAAGTAGCAATTTTTCATCGGAAAAGTAAATAAATCGGTATTCATCGGCATTCATCGGTAAATTTGAAAAAAAATGCGTAAAATTGCGACAAATTGCCAAACATTTAAAGTTTAATTTATCTACATTATATTAAATAATGAAAAAATATGAAAGAATCAGTAACATTGAAAATAAAAAAAAAAAGAAAGGACAACTAAAAGCACTATCTGCTAGAATTCAGAGAAAAATGTAAAATGTTGTTAAAAAATTACTTCATTTCAAATCATGAAGTAGCCAATGAAATTGCTTCATATTCTTGAGTAATCCTTACGCCAAATAGAGAGGGAGATGTATCCGGAAGAAACGATTCATCGGCCAGGAAAACAGAGAAAAAATACTGTAGTTCGCTAAAAAGTACGCAAATTACCTGTTTTTTGCAAATTTTGTCCATTTGACCATAACATTGTGTGTAGAAAAAATAAGACGGAGCTGGATCCCCGAAATACCATTCCCACAGAGGATACAGCAGTGGAAATATCATGGTTATTTGAAAAGCAGCATCATTTGAAAAGCCCACTTAAAAGTATTGCCAAAATGTATCGCTAAGTTGGCACAATTGTCCTCTATACTGACGCGGAGCTTGAACGTTATCTGTTATTTAGTTTGTTTACAGTGCCCGATTTTGTCAGTTCATCAATCATCATCAGTTCATCAGTCACAGTCAAGTGTGTTTTGCGATTTTTACAATAGATAAAAACATCGGACAAAGAATTTGTCTGAAATTTGGCATTGCAAATGGAATTTCGTGTGCCGAGTCACTGAAAATATTGCAGAAGGCTTACGGTGAATCGACTTTATCAAAAACACGTGCGTATGAGTGGTACAGTGCATTCAAAAGCGGTCAAGATTTGCCTCGCTTTGGTCGGCCAACAACGTCTTCAACTGAAGTTAACATCGCTAAAGTGAATGACATGGTGTTTCACGAATCAATTCGTACCATTTAAAGCGATTGTTTAGGCATGAAACGCGTTGCCGTTCGACTGGTACCGAAAGACTTGAATTTTCTTCAGAAACTTAATCACGTAAAGGTCGCTGAAGACATGCTAAAACGAGTCAATTCCAGCCCCACATTCATAAAACGCATTGTAACTGGTGATCAAAAGTTAAGGTGATGTTGACTGTTTTCTTTGATTATCGCTGTGTTGCACTCGGAATTCTTGCCTGAAGGTAAGACGGATATCTGGTCAGAAACGTATTATCTGAGCATTTTGCGGCGTTTGAGAGAGCAAATTCGTAGAAAAATTCCAGATTTTTAGAAAGAAAACTCTTTGATATTGCATCACGGCAACGCACCATCTTACAAGGCTATCATTGTGAATGAATTTCTGCCCAAAAACTCAACAAAGACCATCGAATAACCACAGTATTCACCTGATATGGCTCCAGTTCCAAAACTCAAATTACCATTTCGAAGCACCCGTTTTCAGTTGATAAAGAGAATTCGCGAAGAGAACCTGAAGTCGATTCCGGAAAATGCGTTTAAAAAATGTTTTGACAATTAACAACAATTATTCGTTGGCATACGTATATTATTTCGGAAGGGACCTACTTTGAAAGCGATACAATAAATTTGGATAAATAATAAACATTTTGTGTTTTTTCGACCAATTCCCGGTACTTTTTTGACAGAATGTATATCTTGGGCTGGGACTGGAAAGTTAGTAATCATTGATGGGATCCCAAATTCTCGAAAGTATGTGGGGATAATGCGAGAAAATTTGTTCAAAAGCGCCTCGAGATTAGGTTCAGGAATGCCTTCAGAATCCATTAAGACAACGACTCGACACACACCGCAAGGGTCAGTGAAGAATCCCTGCTCTAAAATATCAGAATAAAGATAATCTCCTCTGTTGTACACCTCTCCAATCATCGGATACTAATTCTATTGAGAATTTGGCGTATACAGTGGATCAAAAAGTGAGAAAAACTAAAGGTACAAATATAAATTCTTTAAAAACTTTACACAAAGGGACATTACTCTCAGAATAGAGAAAAATATACCAGGTTATATAACAAAAAAAAAATAGATCAATACCCAAACGATTAGAGAGAATCACATATAATAATGGATAGGTACAAACCACTGAAAATTTGAATTTTTGGAATTTTATTGTGGTATAATTTTTTTATTAAATTAAATTGATTAAAATTAAACAAAAAGATAGGGAGTCATGGGGACTACCGACAAAAGTGAAAACTTGAAACTTTGGAATAAATGTATTTTTTTTCACGTAAGATCGAGGATCTAAACAAATATAGAAAATGGACATTTAGAAAAAGTAATTATATTACAATACTTTTTTGTAAAGTTCTAATGATGAAATTGAATGATATAAGTTTATAAATAATCATTTTGCAAAAAATAACAAAACACGTATTTTATTTATGTCAATTCACACTAATAAACAATAGTTTTGAGAAATTAAATTTATTATAAAATTTTATAGAATTTTTAATTTTAAAATCCACGACAAAAATACTATCGAACATCTATAAATTTGTTTTATCACGCTAGTAAGATAACCCCTAAGCCATTATGCAATATTCATTGCACGATGTATTGCAGATATTAAATATTAGAAAAATAAATAATATCAAATTTTTCTATGCATCGCCAGTCTGGCGCACACGTCACTAGCCTGTCGGTGACGCGAACCCATAAGTTTTGCCCGTACCGTAAATCCATCAACGCGGCTAAAAAAGTTTTCACTTCAAAAATTAATACTTCCTTAGTCCCAACTTCTTTATTTTTGAGTTTGAATTTCATTTCAGTTTTCTGTTTCAATTGCAAGGCATGAAATATCACTCCAAACCATATAATCTTCCCCTCAAAATATTTGATAGGAATTTGCTACTATAGATGGTATCTTTCGATGACAGAAAATAACAAATCATAAGTGTTTCGATTAATAATGTCGATTTTGCTAAGAGATGGCGATACAAATACATTTGTTGGTATAGACTAACGACTTCTATGGCGTTTTGGAGGGTAAACATACGCCATCAAAAACCATTTCATTATTAATTGTCATTGTGCTAAAAACATAGTTTTTTACCGCTTTGTAAAAATTATCAAATTATGTCCCAAAAAACGACGTTTTGCGGGGAGGTGTATTAACCTTCTTTCATTTGAAGAAAACGACTGCTGAAAGTTATCGATTTGTTGATTGAAGCTTATGGTGAATATGCTCTAACTTAAAAAACTTGTGAACGATGGTTTAAATGCTTTAAAATAGGTGATTTTGATAAAAAAGACAAGGAGCATCCAGGACAGCCGAAAAAAATTGAAAATGCAGATTTGCAAGCATTATTGGAGGAAGACTCCACCCGTTTCGCTGAGACAATTGGCAGAAGCATTAAATGTTGCCCAATCCACTATTTCCGAACGTCTACACGCATTGGGAAAGATCTAGAAAGAAGGAAAATGGATTTCATATGAATTGAAGAAAAGAGGCATCGAAAGGCGAAAAACAACTTGAATTTTGCTTGCCAGTCAAAAAAGGAAAGGTTTTTGCATCGAGTTGTGACAGGTGGTGAAAAGTGGATCTATTTTGACAACTTAAAGCGCAAAACATTATTGGTAGACTCAAGCCAGCCTTCAACATCACAAACAGTGCGCAATATACATGGAAAGAAGGCTTTGCTGCGTATTACAAGTATATAACAAGTTCGTTTGACGCGGAATCCATTCCTTTACAGAAAGATAAGAGAAAATAATAGCTACGATGGCCAATACTTTGATTATTAGGGTAATTTATTTAGTTATGGAAATAAACGCTCAAATTTTGCGAAAAAAATCGACATTATTAACCGAAATACTTATTAATTAAATGTTTTTAGAGAATGTTAAATATAACACCAACCAATGCTTTGAATGTTTAATAATTTGAATTCCATTACGTCAACCTTGTCCGTTACTGTCCTAACAATACAAAACCTCTCTCCCAATCACATCGAAAGCAAACAAAATCGAGGAAGCAACGCTCATCTGGAATGTTTCCTTTATATTCAGCGAAAGAAAATTTCTTTCTGCTTTATATGAAAGAGAAATTCAATCGGTTTACATATTCCTCTTGTATTTATTTTATATAAGCTCAGAGCAACGTGAAACGCTACGTTAGAAAAGGTTTTATAAAAATTCCTAATAATATGTCACAATTTTAAAGATAAAATCCAAAACAATTATTTAAAAAATAAACGACAAAATATAAAAAGCTGCAGGAAACAGGCACAACAGTTATACACAAGCCGAATAAATAGAAATTATAGAAATTAAACCAATTGCCACCATCTTTGGTTATAATGGTTATATTTCAATATTTTGAACCTTGTTTCAATTATTAACCATCGTGCACAATAGCATTTTATAAAAATGCCATATATGTTCAAAAATGGACATTATGATTCAAGTTTTCACAAGTTATGTAAAGTTTTAAATACAAGGTGTCCCAAAAGATAGTTGCTTTCTGATATAGCGATGTAAATATCAAAGAGATGTCCATCAAAAAAACCTTTATTAATTATTGAAATACCCATTTTACGAAATTACTTTTTAAAAATAATATCATCCAAATGTAAACCTACACGCTCACGGCACTCATCTAAACGAATAGCAACATTCCTCTGGAATGGCTGCTATTTCGTGTCGGATATTTTCTTTTAATTGCACTAAAGAACTCGGAAATAAACCCGGTTTATTGAAGTAAACTTTTGATTTTAGATAACACCCACAAGGAAAAAAATAGAGCTTAAATCAGAACTACGTAGAGGTCAATTTATGTCACCTCTCCTGGAGGTCAATTTGTTTGGGAAAATTTCACGAACTCGTGGCAGAGACGTGTTGGAAGTGTGTAACGTTGCTCCGTCCTGGTGAAACCATGTTCTTTGAATATAACCAGCAAAGTTTTGCAGTTCAGGTACCAAAAAAGTGTCCAACATTTCCACATAATGCTCTAAATTTACGGTAACTGCGCGATCCCTGCCGTCTTCAAAAAAGTACAGGCCGATTATTCCTCGCGTTGACATTGTAACCCATACAGTGACTTTAAAAAATGTAAGGGTTTTTTATGCTTATGTTTCGGATTCATTGCACTCCAGTAACGACGTTCTGCTTATTTACTATAATTATAATGGAAAATAAACCTCAAATCATTGTTATTGTAAAATTCTTGCACACACAACGCACGTCTGCTCCTGAGAAACGCTCCATACCGACTAAATTTCTAAACGTAGTTGTTGCGTTTGCGTAGTAAACCAATGAAATAGAAACATTCTAATGGGACACACTGTATATTACAATGATATTTGCTGAAGAGTGGCAGAAGGCGGTCATATGATCGATTCATAAGAAACGAGATAAACTGAAATCCGAAACCTATCGTGGTATATCATTGCTTTGCACAACTTATACATTTCTCGTAAATAGAGTAAGACAGAGAATAGACCATATATCGAAAGAGGAATGGGCGAGGCTCAACAATCGAATAGTTCTTCAGGGTCCGTCAAATAACGGAGAAAATACAAAATTTGATGCTCCTTTATTCCAAATCTTTATAGATTTTAGACTGAAACTGAGATAATTAAGATCAATAAAACAATCATTTGACCAGTAATCACCTATGGCTGCGAGACGTGGCCCCTCACAAAGAAAATAAATTGATGCATGATGTTGAAAGAAAAGTACTTAGAACAATTGTTGATGATATGAATGATAATGGAAATCGGAAGATCAGGTATAACTTCGAACCCAAACAATTATATAAATATACGGTAATATACGGCAAATAAACAATTATATAAATATAATATATAAATATTGTAAACTATGTGAGGGTTCAGCGACTCAGATAGGTGGGACATGTGGCGAGAGGAGCAGAAAGTCAAGTACCAAAGAAAATCATGGAGGGACGAATAGTGAGTAACAGAAAGAGAGACAGACCAAAGACACAACGGCAGGACATTGTAAGAGATGGTGAAGAAATATTGCACTTTAAAAACTGGCAAAGGACTGCTGGAGATAGATCCGGATGGAGTCGAAGTTTGAAAGAGGTCAAGGCAATAGACGAACTATAACAGTATATGAAGAAGAGAAATAACGATATTTCCTATGGCTTCTTATTCCTAGATTACTAAGATTGTGATTTTTTTAAAATAACCTTTGTAAATCAATATATATTTGTGGTACTAAAACAAAAGCCTAATTTTAGTTTGTGAGTGAGATAAATAATTCTTGTATTATTAAATATAAATAACGACCAGGTGGTTTATACAGTGTGTCGCATTTAAGATGAAAACACTCCCACAGTATCGCTATTTGAAGGAATACAGATTTTAATTTTTGCACAGTTATACAATTTGATGGGTCACATTTTTTAAGATATTTAACTAAAATCGGAACTTTAAAATCAGCTTTACTAAGAATTCACAAACATGGTCAATTCTCAGTATTTTGCTTCGCGTTAGAGATATCGAAAAAAAATAAGACAAAGTTGTTCAGATTGTTGTAATTATTGTGTTGTTCATTATTTACCTACCACATACCGAGATTCATGACAAAATTCGCTTTTTTTTATTTTTTAATTATTTTGGTCTAACACAAAATTATTACTAGTTTTTTTTTAATTTGATACATTGATTTGATACAAAACTTGACACATTGTCAATTTAATAGTGTCATGTATTCAAATATTTCAATAAAATAAATAGCACTTGCAAAGGAATAATTATTTTATTCTTATGGGAAAACAGTTTTTGCTAATTGAGTAAATTTAGGAAAAAATATACAACAATAATTTTGATAATACAAATAACTTAACTATCAAATGTGATCCTCCGTCTATTCGAATACATTATTCGATTTTTTTACGATACTGTTTAGCTACTCGTTTTACTAAGTTCCGGGATGCTGATTTTTTGACAGGCTTGCCTTATTCTGGCACAAAGTTCATCTCGATTTTTGGGCCTTGTTTTATAAACTTTATTTTTGACCATTCCCTAAGAATAAAAATCGACAGGTGTAATATCGGGAGACCTCAGAGGCCACAGTTCAAAAGAACTGTTTCTTCCTATCCAGCGCATAGGAAATTCTTAGTTCAACCATTGACGAACAATCCTTGAATTGTGGATGGATGCACCATCTAGCTGCAAATACATATTCTGTCGCACATTAAGAGGAAGATTTTCAATTGCATCCCAAAATTCGCAATCGAAAAAGTTAACTAAATAAACATTAAAGAAACAAGAACCAATTATTCGGTTTTCTAAAATCTCACACCAGGCATTGACATTCTGGGAATATTAGCCTTGGAATATTGATCTGGGAATATTGACCCAGTGAGGATTACCTATGGCCCAGTATCTACAACTCTGATGATACAACCCCATTAGTGGTGAATGTAGCCTCATCGGTAAACATAATCTTCTTCAGTCTGTCATTTCAAAAATTACCTTGGGCCCATTAAGTAAAGTCTAATCTTTTATTATCATCACCTTCTTTCAATGTATGTAAGAACTTCAGTTTATAGGGCTTGATTTTGTGACGAACGAAACATCTTCTGATTTTATCCTTGCTAATATTTAGTTGAGACGATAAATCTCGAAAGCTCATGCAAGGATTTGCTCGATTTACCGCCAATATATCATTATCCTCAGGATGCGGGTTTATTCGACAAGGCTGACCTTTTTGATGGATTTTAATAACACTGCCGGTTTCATTAAAAAGAACATTTACAGCAGCTGCTTTGCCATGAGTAATGGGAGCACGTTAGGGATGTCTCATGTCAAACTCGGCAGCAACTTCTCTACTACTACGAGCAAAATCACAATCAAAACCGGACAAAACAACCGGACTAATTCGATTTTTTCTCTTAAAGTCCATGGTATTTTCATTTTGTGGTCACTTACTAGAACTTAACGCAATAAACTCAATGACTGACAATTAACACTAGTGTCAAATATTATTTTCCATGGCACACTAATTATCAAATTAAAAAATAAACTTGTAATAATTTTGTGTATAGACCAAAATAATGAAAAAATTAAACATGTCAATTTTGTCATGAAAGTCGGTGTGTGGAGTTAAAATAATATTCTGAACAACTTTTTCTAATAACTTCTTTCGACATCTCTAAGGCGAAGCAAAATATGGAGAATTGATACTGTTTGTGAATTCATAGTAGGCTGAGTTTAAAGTTCAGATTTCAGTTGAGTATCTGAAAAAATGTGACCCATCAACCTGTATGACTGTCCAAAAATTCAAATCTGTATTCCTTGAAACAACGAACATATAGAGGCGTCTTCAGCTTTAATGCGACACACATGTATAATTCCTGCGATGCGGTAATATAACTCCTGTAATGCGGCAACTAGAGGTCGAAATGCAGCATTGTTTGTTGCGGTTAATATTTGAATGGCTGACCCTCTGAGTAGAGACCACGCTTGTGTACTGTATTTCAACAGCCAGGAGTGTGAAATCTGACAAGGAATTGCCCCTCGTTCACTCCAGTTCGATGCTAGATAAGGCCGGATGCCTTCTGAGAGAGATATATCTTATATTGGACGCTCACTAGTCAACAGGCTTCTCGAAAGACTTAACGTTAAGTACAAAACCAAGGGTTATGACCGTTAAGCTGTAGGTCCAATCGCTAATAGCCTCAGTTGCTGATGCGCGTCTAATCAAAAAAAATGTGTCTTCTCGACCAAAACATGCGATTTCTTGACCAAACGTTAAAAAACGTTAAAACTATATGCATCAGTTACCTTTTCCTATATATGATATTGTATAAATTATTTATGATATTGTATAAATTATATATGATATTGTATGAATTCTGAATGTATCACCAAATATTAATTCAATACGTATGTTTACTAAATAAATCGGTTAATAAATGCAGCAAGCGCAACATGCACAGGACATGAAAACCATTATGCATTCAACCCTCGAATATTTTTTATGTGTGCACCTGTGATTCTTGACACTTAACGTCTAAGTCCCATCGCAGATTAAAATTCAGGTTGTTATGATGGTCGAGCTACCCTTATAGAAAATTATGGACGCGCCCTAAGAGGGCAAAACCTCCTTTTCATAACATTGATTTATCTACCTGTTCGAGGTATTTTTGTTTGCTTTATGATTTTTTAAAAGTACTAGAATGGTAGCTATTTCTCGAAAAAAAGATTTGGGAAAGAAACAGAAACGTATTATAGATTTTTTGTTAGGAACAAATAATGGAATATCTAGGTGATAATAAATAATATGTAATAATGAATTGAGAAGAAAAAAAATTGATTTTTTTAAAGTGTAATTCTGAATCATTATGTGAAATTTCCGTTTAATACTATCCGGGTCAGTGAAGGTTTTTCCATTCAGATGAGAGTCAGATCAAGTAAATATGGAAGATAAGGTAAAACATATCAATCAAGATTCAGACAGAAATTTATTAAGCCATATTTGGCATACGTTTTGGTATATTTTTTAAGCATCCTCAGCTTCTTGCCTTCATTTCAGTATTTCTTCGTTCGGCTTATGAAAAACTGAAAAAAGACATTTAGTGTCAATATGCCGATATGCCTGAAAAGAAAAACTTTCAATGCTAACTCTTATGACGAAAATCATAACCTGATCAATGGTAATCTATAACCTGATCTAGGTTATACCTGAACAATAAATTCAGATCATTCAGCGAGCCATGATATGCTCAAATTAGAAATTACATTGAGAGACAGGATTCAAAATAGCATCATCAGACATAGAACATGAATTGTAGATACTGTGTGTAGAATAATGCACTTTAAGTGGAACTAAGATAAGGACTGAATAATGATGGGGATACTTTTTTATATAAGCCTCTCCTTAGAACCGACTCTATCATATGTTTTTTGGTTTTTTAAAGTATACATGCAACTATCTACATTGAGGGTCTACCAATAAGAATGATATAACTTCAAAATTAAATAAAACACAAAGATTTTGCTCAAAATCGGGTTCGATTGCTTTATTTAAGAAATTCAGACAAGTAATTTATGATTTGAAGAAGATTTCAGTCAAATGGCCACCACGGCTCTTATTGCAGACACAGATCCGATTGCGCCAATTTTCGATGACCTTGGAGCACATTTTGGGCTGTATGGAGACTGTGGCTTGACGAATGTTAGTTTCCAACTCACCAATAGTCGCGCGTATATTGCTATAAATCTGTACTTACACATGTCCCCAGAGAAAATAATCTAAAGGAGTTAAATCACATGATCTCAGCGGCCAAGCGATGGGGTCATTTCATGAAATTAACGAGTTGTCGAACTTGGCTCGCAATAAGGCCATGTTTACTCGGGAAATATGCGGTGTTGCCCTATCCTGTTGAAAATAAAGGTCATCCACATTGAATCCATCAAATTCTGGGCAGAAAGATCTTCCTTGTAGTGTTCGGTATTGATAGTAACGGTGGCTCCTTCCTCATTTTTAAAGAAATAAGGACCATGCCAAAATCCATACTAAACTGTGGTCTTTTGCGGATGCAAAGGACTCTTATGGATTAGATTCGCATGAATACCGACAATTTTGTTTATTGACTAAGCCGTTACCCCAGAAATCAGCCTCATAAGAGAAGATGATTTTGCGATGAAATTAATTGTCGGCTTCCATAATTTCGAGGGCCCAATCGGGAAATTCACGACAAATACAATGGTCGTACAGTGGCTTCAAAGTATGTGCCAGTATCATCTTATATGAATGCAAGCCTAAGTCCAACCTCAAAATTCGCCAGGCTGTCATTAGCGAGAGGCCTAACTCTTGCGAGCGGCGAGCAACAGAGACGTTGTCATTTTCGGCTACACTTGCTTGAACGGTGGTAATATTCTTAACACTTCTGGATTTCTTTTGTCGTACAGGCACTAGACTATCGTGGAGAGTAAACTCATTTTCAAATTTTCTTATTACACGATCAATAGCCTGTTCAGAAGGACCACCACGACGAATACCACGATGAGTCTAAATTGCTCGTTGAGTAGCATGAGGGAAGCCAATTTGCGTAATAAAATTGAACAATTTCCAAACGTTCTTCTAACGTGAAACGAACAATGATTTAATTGCAAACCTTTCGAAAAACAACTGACAAGACATGTGAATAATCGGTAAACAAATATGGTCGCCACGAGCTGTCAAATTTCTATCATCCCTAATGGTAGACCTTTTACTACAGTTTTTAGTTAAGAATAATGACTGGTCTAAAATCCTCTAGCTATGACTACCGGGTATGTGTTCATATCCACAATGTTTAAAACAGCTTAATACCCTCAGTAATTCATATGTGGAGAAATTATATTAACTCAGAGACAGATTTTATTTCAGATTTATTTTCAGATGAATAAAATTTTTAAAGGACGTATAGAAGATGAAGAAAATGTTCTATAGATTTGAAAAAATGATAATATGAATAAATGGTGCAGAGATAAGTATCTTCAAAAGATACTTATACCTACTAACATTTAGTTAATAATAAGTGACCAACCTGTTGACAAATGTAATATAAATTAATATTTTCCAGTGGAAACTTTAATTCAGCGTTCAATCTTTTTCTCTATTGCTATATACATTTGTTATGACTGATACTGAAGAACAATCCACGGCGTGTAAAACCTAATAAACTATATAAATAATATTAAAAGTCATTTTTAAACCTCATATTTTTAATAAAATTTAAGAAATGCTGAATAATCTTTATCCCACGAAGCAATAAATTTAATCCTAATACCAAAATATCGGACATAAGAAACTAGAAATGAATGAAAATGTAAATGAGAGCAGACCCACGCATATGAAAATATATTAATAGAAATTCATTTAATCCGGTCCTGATTGCCCTTATGAAATATGAAGAGAAAAAAAAACCAGTGACAGAGCTGAAAATCGAAAGCTGTTTATTCAGCAGGTAAAATATTTGAAACGACCTCATGGAATCTGAAGGCAGTGTTTTGAATAAATTCCCAGTACAAAAGCACGGTAGTTGTAGTTGTAGACGATTTAAAATAGGTCTGACTCGTAAATAAATGAGAGGGAGATGACGCAGCACTGTCCATTAGATCTTCTTTGGTTAATTTTCGTTGACTAATTGAAACATGGTGTGAAGAATAAAACGTTTGAAGCAGGAACTAAATATAATATTCGTATAGCGTAAATATACACTATTTTCCTTCATTATTCAACATAATAAAAAAAATGAATAGGAGTGCCATTTTGATCCTTTAATCAAAAAAGAACTAGAATTATGGACACATAATATCCCAAATAATTATACTTGAACTTGACCTTAATTCTTAATAAATAACATATCACTCAATCACTTCGTAGTATGACTAATAAATAACTTTTAGGCAAAATTTGGTTTTATTCATTCCACCGCTTCTCTAACATTTCGATGCCTTTTTTGTAGAACGATTTATATATTTTTTTTCACTTCTTCATTGGAGCCAAAACTTTTTCGCTGGAGCTTTCTTTTTATGTCTGCAAACAGGTAGTAGTCGCTGGGAGCCAGATCCGGAGAATACGGTGGATGGGAAAGCAATTCAAAGTGCAATTTTGCCATTGTTGCGAGCGACTTATGACACGGTGCATTATCCTGATGAAAAAGCAATTTTTTCTTCTTTTATATTTTTCGCAATTTTTTCCTTCAAACGCACCAATAACGCCGTATAATATTCGCTATTGCTTGCTCTTCCTTTGTCATGGTAATCAATGAATAAATTACTTTGCGCATCCCAAAATACGGATGCCAAAACCTTACCAGCTGACATTTGCGTTTTTGGTCGCTTTGGACGACTTTCACCACTTGATATCCACTCAACTGACTGCCGTTTGACTGGGGAGTATAGTGATGGATCCATGTTTCATCCATTGTCACATACCGCATGAAAAAATCATTTTTATTGCGCCTCAAACAGCGCTGAATCGTCAACGTATTACTGTTTTTGTTCGACTGTAAGCAAATGCGGTATTCACTTCGAATGGAGCTTCCTCATGGACAAATGTTCATGCAAAATGGTGAATACACTGCCTTCGAATATCTTTAAAGTGTCAGCTATCTCACGTAACTTCAATTTAGGGTCGGCCAAAACTATTTTGTGGACTGTTTTTATGTTTTCTCGAATAACGGCCGAATTTGGGCGACCAGAGTGTTCAGCGTTATCGGTATTTGTACGGCTGCGTTAAAAACCAGCAAACCACTTCTCTACCATTTGTCTCAATGGAGCAGAGTCCGAATATCATTGTCAAGCCATTGCTTTGCTTGAACGGTATTGTTTCCCATTAAAAAGCACTGCTTTATTAACTCACGAAACTCAGATATTTCCATTGTTTTCAAAATTACAAGAGTAGCGTCACTAAAACCACTATAACTTGTGAATCAAACCTCAGATTGTCATCAAATTTTGACACGTATCATTTGAAGGTTAGTACTTCCTAAAAATCATATGGATTTATAGATGATTAAATCATGTCCTGATGTGGCTAACATGGTTACCGAAACGTGTGTCGAGAAGTCCAAATAAAGAGATGTGGTGTCTAATGGTAAATCTCTTCAAGTTTAGTGTTTCACACCAAAGGTTCCAATAGAAGAATTGATCATATGACATTTGTACAACATTTTAAGACAAAATCAATTGTACAACAATAATATAAAAGTTCTTAGATCGTCGCAAACTTATCTGACATTTATCAGCAGATGAAAGTGCATCAATGAAAATGGAAACTGCAGGAAAAGTCATGGCTACGCCTTCCTGGCATTATCATGGTGTGGTGTTCATAGATTAAAAGACAAAAGGCAGGATCATCACCGGGGAGGATTACGCTCTTCACTACAGGACTAATGGAAGGGTGATAATCAGGCTAAACATTCACATCTGGCCAAACAGAAAATGTCCCTTCACCATGATAATGCACCTATGTACAAGTCTCGGGTTGGTGCTGCAAAACTCCATGATCAAAGTGCTTATACATGCGCGGTATTCATCAGATTTGGCTTCCAACGATTCCTTTTCCCATTTACTTTGAATGATGAGGTCAACGCTGAGGAAACCGTTTATTTTGTAGAGTATAACAAATCGCATTATACTGAGGATATTATAAAGTTGGAATATATATAATAAATTGCTAAGATCGTTACATTGAAAGAAAAATCAAAAGTCGTCTGTTTTTTTTTGTCAGACCGAAAAATTCGTAACCACATAAACAATCATAATAAATACATCGAAAATCAGTATTTTAGAAAAATACAAGGAAAGACAAAGGGGTGTGGAAGAATAAATACATGATCAAAAGACTTGAAGCTTTCGAAATGTGGCTATTCAGAAGAATACTACGAATATCTTGAGTGCAGAAAGTCACAAATAAAGAGGCCCCACGTAGAATTTCCATTGAAACAAGTCTAATAACAACCATAAAGACACGCAAATTGGAATATTTCGGACAAGTAATGAGAGGACAAAGTTAGTAACTATTGAGATTAATGTTGCAGGAAAAGATAGAGAAGAAAAAAAGCTTGGGAAGACCAAGAATGTCATGGTTGCAAATTTTGGGAGAATGATTCAACTGTATATCGAACCAGTTATTTAAAGCAGATGTATACATGGTAAAGTCATGATGGTCGCTAACGTTCATTTGAAGACGGCATGATAAGAAGAAGGTAAAATTGAAGAAAAAGGGCTTGAATTAACATGCAGAAAAGGCATCGTGCTTCACCATGACAAGCACCACCACATTCAACGTCAACGTCAATAAGGACCCGGCAATTCAAATTCTTTATCCACTTTACTCACCGGACATCGGACCATCGGACTACCTCCATTCCGCTCTTCCAAATATTATTTAAAAGGGAAATCTTTTAAAGTAGAAGTGGTGAAAAACAATGTGTTGACGGTTTTGATGAAAAAGATGCAAACCTTTGACAAAATGGCATTATGGAATACTTAATAATAAACTAAATCAATATTTAGAGAAACTATTTGCGCTTCTCTTCCTAAAAAATCCTTACGAACTTCCAGGACAAGCCGATATTACAAAAGGTTCAAATAACAAATACCATTTTATCTAAAAAATCTATATATCAGTATCAGAAGTAAATCAAATTATACAGAACAATTCCAAAGCCAATTTTAAGAAAAAAATTATTATATTGGTCGTTAAAATTCAATAATGCTACGCGAAAACATGCGAAAAACACTTACATTCCCCATCTTACTTTGAGAGAAGACGTCCATTTACAAAGAACGCACGAAAAACCATACACCGAGCAAAATCTCTCATCTTTCTTCGAGAAAATATTTCAATTAATAAATAGTTCTTTAACGACATATAAATCTCGAGAGAATAATTTCGCTAAAACGGAAACCGTGACGACACGTAAAATTTTCAATGAAAAATTTCTCGGAATTCGACAAATGAAAATAGTGGGACCAGAATGCGAGATTCAGCGAAGTAAGAACGAAAAGAATTAACAACAAAAAGTTGTACGATATATAATTGACTACAGGACTGGACGATGCGGCCTTGTTCTTTGCAACTTTACGACTGGCAGTCTTTCATTCATTAGGACGATTAGTTAGTTGTGCAAACGAGACGTATGGTTGCGAATATCGAAGAAAAAACAGTAAGAAACATTGTGGTGCGTTTGAGGAATGCTGCAAAAGAACAAACACTCGAGAATATCCTTTGTTTTTATTGACTTCTATTTATTTAGCAAACCACTCTAACAGTGTAATAAGCTATTGATATAACATAAGACATTTATCAAGTATAATTAGCGACTGAGCCTCTTTAATTATTAACCCTCGAGGTTTACATTGACCTTATTACTACAAAACTACAAAACAAAGCAACAACTAAACCAAATTCAAATACCGAACACCAAAACAAGAAAATGAGAATAAATATCAAATGCAAATATATTAAAAATGCATAAAATAATATAAACATCACTGCCCAGCTAAGAGGTAATCCTTTATAGTACCTCGAAAACTACTGAGTCACTCAAAGCAAAATAAATTATACAATATCACTGCTTTATGAGTAAATTACCTTTCAAATATGACAGAATGATGAGGCTTCATAAGAGTATTATGTTTTATAGAACATATAGAACATATAGAATAAATATAGGGTTATCAAATTCATTTTTTTATTATTTTAAATACTGCTTCATGTTATTTTTATTTAAAAATAATTTCATGTAAATTGAATTTTAGAATTGCGAATTTTTGATTTTTTAAAAATTCTATTCTGGAATAGAATTTAATTTTTATTTTAATAATTTGATTAATAATTTAATATAGTTTCCACTGTTGCTTTATCAACCGCTCATAAGAAGCCATGAAATATTTAGTGGTGAAATGACAGCGTGATGATTCAACCAGTTACCTTTTGATTTGACAAACTAAAGATATTGAATATTATATAAAATATGTCTTTAGAGCTTAAAAAATACCCATGTCCCATTACAACATCTAAATCTAAACATGTATCTAATCTGTATTTAATAAAAATTAAGATAGAAAGGAATGACCATGTCTGATAAGAAATTTATTGTTTTAACATATATCAGAAATTCTGATTATTGAAGGACTTTTCAAATCCGTTTTACAATACGTGTTAATACTGATAACTAATTTTTTAATCCAATTTATTGTGAAAAAAATATTTATTTGCACTGTAAAAAGCAAGTTTTGCAAGCTTGGAATCTTATTTCGTTGCGTGGGAATGTGGAATGGCCATCTCGGTTACCAGACTTTTCAGCTTGTAACTGCTTTTTATGGGGTTACTTAAAATCCAAAGCTTATATAAACAAACCGCGAACTCTAGAAGCTCTTTCCGAAACCATAACGCGCGAAATTGAAAGGATTCCTCGTGCCATGCTCGAAAGGAGTATGGACAATTTTGCTACCCGTCTACAAGAATGCCTAGACAAAACTGGACGCCACCTAACTGATGTGTTTTTTCGCACCTGACTGTGTTATGTATACTTTAATGGTAATATACCACTAATGTATAAAAGCAATTAATTTTGATATTCGTTTAAAAATAAGAATGTGTCAATTGTTTCAAAAACACCATACCTCCCTGCCAGACCTTGTATAATAGTTGTAAAAACAAATCAACATTGTCTGCGGTTTCGGAAAACCACGTAGCAGTTTGGCACTTTCCACGTAGCACTTTGGCGCTTTGTTTGAGGATCGTACTTGAAACACCAAGTCTCATCACCAACTACAATCCATTCCAGGAATGTGCAGTGTCACATATTCTGTCTGACTGTTTTCACAAAGTCCTTGCAATGTTCAACGCGAGCAATTTATTGGTCCTCATTTAAGGAGTGCGGAACAAATCCAGCACAGGCTTTCCGTTTATTTAAATTATTTGTCAAAATTTCGTGAACCATGTTTTTGATCGTACTTAATTCCTCCGCTATTCAACTCATCGCAATTTTTGTATTTTGGTCGGCCTGATTTCGGATCGTCTTCCAAAACATCACGACCGCCCTGGAATCGCTTATACCACTCGAACACACGTCTATGGGATAAACAATTATCACCATAAACTTTTTTTTATCAATTCAAAGATTTCTGTAAAAGTTTTACCGAGTTTGAAGCAAAATTTAATATTAGCTCTTTGTTCCATCGTATTTTTGTAACGAGGGGACAAAATGTACTGTCACTTTAAACGCTATAACTTGACAATCCGTTGATCGATTCTAATGTTGGCGGTCTCGTTTTGTAGAGAAGATATACAATTTTCAGATTATATATTGTCTTAATACATAGCGCTAGTAGTTTTCTATACATGTAAAAAGTTCCGTTATTTTTCCGACATACTATGTACGTAAATAAACATTACTAACCCAGCACACAATTTAAAAGAGTTAAAAGAGCAACTAATGGAACATCCTTACGCTCTTTCGGAACAACCCGACGGAACAATAAAGTTTTTAAAAAGTAATTATGTATATTTGAAGAACTTCTGACTCTTAATGGACTATCAGGATCCTATATTAGTAAATCCTATTGGAAAAATGCATCTCTAATTATACGGACGACGGTTATAAGTACTACTTCCCACAAAATCAGATATCCAATGAACTTATGAAAGTTTAGTACATTAAAAATTAGACAGCACTACTTTAACAGATGTGTTACACAATTGAATGTTGTGTTATGAAGTTGAAACGACTTAGAACTTTAATTCATCTGATTACCATTATCTGGAACCATAAATCGTTACCATATCCAACTTATTTTTAGAATGGTGTTTCGTTGTTCATTTTTTACCAATATTCAAAAGATACTGTAATGTGTTATCATTACAAATAAGAAAGATGTGCTTGAATATGAGTGCAAACTGGGTAGATACTATCAATTATATTAAATCTCCAATAAAACGCAAGATCCATGATAAGCATGATAAGAAAAAAATGTAACTACAAAAATGTGAATAGATTTACCAGCGCTTCTGTAGATATCATTGATTTACCATCATCATGTATGTTGTCATCAAAATGCATCAAAATGTTGTGTTATGAAGTTGAAACGACTTGGAATTTTAACTCCTCTGGTTACCATTATCTGGAACCATAAACCGTTACCATATCCAACTTATTGTTAGAATGTTGTTTCGTTGTTCCTTTTTTACCAATATTTAAAATATACTGTAATGTGTTATCATAACAAATAAAAAAAGAGGTGCTTGAATATGAGTGCAAACTGGGTAGATACTATCAATTATATTAAATCTCCAATAAAACGCAAGATCCATGATAAGCATGATAAGAAAAAAATGTAACTACAAAAATGTGAATAGATTTACCAGCGCTTCTGTAGAGATCATTGATTTACCATCATCATGTATGTTGTCATCAAAATGCATCAAAATGTTGTGTTATGAAGTTGAAACGACTTGGAATTTTAACTCCTCTGATTACCATTATCTGGAACCATAAACCGTTACCATATCCAACTTATTGTTAGAATGTTGTTTCGTTGTTCCTTTTTTACCAATATTCAAAAGATACTGTAATGTGTTATCATAACAAATAAAAAAAGAGGTGCTTGAATATGAGTACAAACTGGGTAGATACTATCAATTACATTAGATCTCCAATAAAACGCAAGATCCATGATAAGCATGATAAGAAAAAAAAATCTAACTACAAAAATGTGAATAGATTTGCCAGCACTTCTGTAGAGATCATTGATTTACCATCATCATGTATGTATTCATTGAACTTATCTCCCTCACTTAACTGTACGAACTGCATCAACGGGTAAGCAGAAAAAATATGAAAAAAAAGTACGTAGGTTGCATAATGATTATTTACACCGTATATAAATTAAAAATTAAACGCTCGATGATTCTCAGTGGTTACACCGACAAGATGGTGTAGTCGGAAGGCGAACGAGCATAATTTCAGACCGATAAGTGAACTTTACGCAAACGAGCAATGCCGCGTTATGTTATTAAAATTTGTACTTTTTACCATATCAAATTCAGAAAACTATATAATAACAGTAATATAAAAAAATATCGAGAATTTTTTTTGAACCAACAATCCTATCACCTAAAATCGATATTATTTTTTCTTCATTTCACTACAGCCAAATATAAAAATTAAGTGAAACAAAAATGTTGAGATGTAAATTTCATACAACCGAAATCATAATTTGTTTCCTATCCTTTTGCCGTGTTTAATCTTCCCAATTAGCTTTAACATAATAACATGCGATTTAGCGTCTGATGCACATAACCTCGTCAGTAATGTTCGTGCTTACAATAACAAAAGATTCGATTTTTCATCCATTTCACATTTCTTTTGAAAAAAAATGCTGCTGAAGCCAATGATATGATTTCTATTGCCTAATATGAGAACGCAGCATGCTGATGAACTGTAAGCACTGTTAGACAGAAACTTTGTACAAACTGAAAAGGAGCTTGTACAGCAGCTTGATAGCTAAGCTTCAGTCCATTTACGTGCGTTTACATGAAATAAACAAGGACCAGAAAGAAGGCAGATGGGAGCTTGTACAGCAGCTTGACAACTAAGCTTCAGTCCATTTACGTGCGTTTACATGCAGTGCACTAGAAAGAAGGCAGATGGGTTCTACATGTACACGTTCGAAGACAACAAAACTCGACGGTATAACACACTCATTTTGCTTTCTAATTTTCAGAAAATGGTTGAAAGCATAAAAAATCATAGGTTGACCATAGCCAACTTTTGATATGGACGTCAAAGCGCAGTATCTACGTCAAGGTTTTGCACAGCTACAGTGTGAAACAAGTAAGACAGGCTGGTATCAACAGCGATCAATATCTGACGCTATCATATCGTAATGTGATCCCACATGCATGTTTGAATAAAGATAGATCTCCAGCACGTGGAGTATAGGCCAACATTGCCTTAATTCGATTACTCCCTACTAAGGTTACCGCAGCATCCTTTGGCTGATACACATTTAGTAATACCAAAAGATAAAGGAAAATATCAAGTCATATATTTTCCTTTATCGCCTCAAAACAGCTTCAATCATCAGAACATTTGCAAGCTGCCAAAATGATGGCAAAAAATCATCAATATAATAAAACGTATAATCGTTAAGTTATATATCTACATGCTTAACATTAGGTTATAGGCGTATGAGCAATTTGAAATACTTCATGGTCAAATATTTAGTTTGCTATTTAATGATTTCGATCAATACGTTACATTCATGACTTCCCATAATATAAAACTTGCCATTTTTAAAACACAACTCACAAAACATGAGCTTCTGAATACAGCATTATATTCATCAAGAATACTATAAAGGGATGCTAATATTTGTTTAATGACAGAATTTGTAATTTGCATTAAGTAAAAATTAGTTTTGGTTCATATTCTTGCGATTGATCAACAAGGTTTAATGTTTAATCAAGTCATCTTACTTATTAAGAAGTAAATTGTGTTTATCCACTAAATTTTCATTTAAAAAAATTAATATATCTAATTATATCTTCTTTCTTCTCCTTTAGCAACTTTTCCTTTCTTACCTTGTTCTCATCCGTTTACAGAAATAATGTAAAGACAAATTAAAAAATTAAATAAAATTAATGTATCCCGAGTACTCGTAAGTAACTCAGAGTACCACACATGTGTGATTCCTGGTTAGAAACTCATTCATCAACAACGGGATTTTTCAAATTGAATGAGAAATTTAGCGCTGAAGCGGGTCGTAAACTGAATAAAGTGAAATACGGCCTAATGGTTGTTGATTTTTGGTAGATCTAAAAACTTTACAATTTTCAAACAGATGTCTGATATTCCCCATAAAGATCAGGTGATGCGGAATTTTTTTCTTAACAAAACACATTTAATGTGCGCGAAAGATAAAAAATTATTTATTCAAAGTATGCGCCATCACTAACTGCACATTTTTCCCGTCTCTTTGGCAATTTGTGGATGCCCTCCCAGAAAAACTGTACATCTCTCGAGGTGTTCCAGTCATCAAGCCATTGTTCGACATCTCCGTAATTATTGACGTGTTTCATGGAAAGTCTGTGAGACATCGATGAAACCAAGTGGTAGTCGGAAGGGGTAAAGTCTATTGAGTATAGCGGGTGGGGCAAGAATTCTCAGCCATGTGCTTCTGGTTGCTTTTCGATTGATTCATGGTTCAAATTAATCATTTGCTGCCGGTAGCGAACAGCACGAAGTGAATGGTATACGACACCCTTCTGATCCCACCAAATGCACATCATTGTCTTCTTTCCAACGCGATTCGGTCTTGCGGTCGATGTTGATGGTCGTCGAGGGTTAACCCATAATTTTCTGTGTTTGGGTTCTCGAAATATATCTATTTTTCGTCTACAATCACGGTTCGATGTAAAAATGTTTTTCTTTCATGCCGAGAAAGTAAAACTAGGCACACCATTTTTCGCTGTTCCATCTGTATGTCATTCGGCTGGTACCCATTTCTCTGTCTTCTGGATTTTTCTCATAGAATCGAAACGATCACAAATGGTTCGGCGACCAACATTTAACCTCCCTACCATTTGTTGTTGAATTTGCATATTGTCTTCTTCCAACAGTGCTTGCAATTCGGCATCTTCAAATTTTTTCGGTTGACCTGGGCGTTCTTTGTCCTTCAAGTCGAAATCACCATTTTTGAATCGTCTAAACCAACTTCCACAAGCGTTTTGCATTAGGGCATTGTCAACATAAGTTTTCACAAGTATACGATGGCTTTCACTCGCGTTTTTATTTGGCTCGAAACTCGACATGTTTACCAAACGAAAAAATATGACGCTAACTCAAAATCGTTTAAACATCAACGACGTTTTGAAAGGTAATATCATAGCAACAAACTTACATAAGAGATTAGACTGTGAACCGACACTTATTTCTAGTGCCATCTCTTAAAAAAATTATGAATTATTAACCGCCATACAGAATGCCGGAGAGTAGAAAGGTGCATGTATAGCGAATGATAGCGACTGCAAAAATATCTGTTATAACTATTTTCTCCTAGTAATTTTATCTCATCGTGCTCACCGAAAAGAACATTTTTTTGTATCTTCTCATTTTTTTTTCTCCTTGTCTGTCATCCCGGTATCATCCTTTTGCTCCATCTTACTTCATCTTCATAATATTCCATGAAATATATTTTGATTGGTACAAAACACAAAGATTCATCTTTTCAGTTGAGCATAATCCAAAATCGAACGGACACGTTAATGTGCTGCTATCGGAAAAAGGCCGATACCATGGAGCGTGATGGACAGGCTGACGTGGGCGCTTAGTCCAAGGGCGTCCGCCAGAGGCGTATTTTGCCGGTCGATCGTCACCTACTTGATCGCGAGCAGAACCGGTGGGCAGTCAGCGGCCTCTTTGAACCACCTTCGGCACTGAACGCTCGTGCCCGCCGTGGAAGCTGAAGACGACTTTCAACCGGTCGTGTCGTCTCTGCTTTTAGAAACAATTACGGGAAATTGGACGTATTACAATCTTCGACGCCATTATAATCAGTTTTGCGTTTTACTTAATTGCAAATAAGATTGATTTAACGATTTCGAGTATCAATTTATTAACAATAATACTAAATCCGCAATTGCGATTGATATATAATCGAATATTTTATGTAATTATTATTTAATGTAAACAGCAACGGTTTTCAATTAACACACCTGTTGTGTATTATTCACTTTTCCACCAGGTTGACCTCGAAATTTATAATTAACAAAACTATATTGGATAAAACAGATTTTCAATATTAAATTCTATGACTCTTGACATTATATTGTTCGATTTTCATTATACTATATTTAAAAATGCATCTCGAAAATGTAAAAATCTCAAATACTATACAATATGTATTTAAAACACAAGAAAGGATTATATAACGGAAGGGGTATGTAAATAGAACAATGAGACTGATGCCGTAGCGTTCGATTCGACAACATTATTGGCTTCCCCTCTGGAGGGCCAAGATGCGTTTTCCGTACGAAAAGTTACAAAAGATTACATCGAACTGTGCCCAAGTATAATTGCTATACTCCACCAAGTGATTCTAAGAAGTTCAAACTCGTACTGAAGACGCATCAGATATCTACCTCACTTTCAAAGGAGAAGCCAACAATGTTGCCGGATTTACTGTTTACACACCTCGTACATAGTCTCATAATCAAGTATGGTCAAGTGGGTTAAATTCAATAACGACTAACGGATTCATGGATGTAATCAACAAATAACTCCGATTTTTTTATTCTATAACTTTACTGATTAACTGAAGACTGATAAAGAAGTGCTAGGTATACAGAATCTGGAAGAAGAACTAAAAGATACATGATTCCTGTCCTAGGCCTCTTGTCTTGAGAGACCATTTTACCAATACAAGAGCAGTTGTGACACTTGGTTCACAACAAAAATTCGAATCATTTAGACTTTTGTTGTATCGATCCTATTTTATTTTACATCAAACCAGAACACTGACGCCAATGTCTACTACCTGCAATACTCTACCTGCAATGCGGAATGAAATGGGGTGTATGAAGAACTCAGCTATTGCCTATGGTAGAAGATCATCTTTGATATTCATTCAATATAACGATATTCGAATAAGAATTCGATATAAGTTCTGAAACCTGGGCTACTGTTACACCTTAGAATACTTTGGGAATTTCATTTTTCAGGAAGATAATGTACACCACCGTATAGCAAACAACATTTAATTTGTAAGAGATATTCGGACTTCATTTTTACCTTAACCACCAATATATCTAGATTTTTGCACAATTGATAAGTTGCAGAATAGCCTCGCAGGCGACTATTGAATATCGTCTCCTCGCAGGCGACTATTGAATATCGTCTCCTCGCAGGCGACTATCCCGCTAAAATACTGGAAGCTCTATGGACAGAATATACAAGCAGAATAAGATGAAATACCACAATATTAACTGGATCGGTTTAACCGATCAATACTTAGATAAGTCACCGGGTGTGTATCTAACCTACGCGGTACATAACATTGTTAATCATTACTGGATAATCTACTAGCTGAATTAACTTAAATATTCATTGTTTATTATTTTTTATGTAGATATGCTTATAAAAAAATAAATAAATGGATCTAATTTAATAATCTAATAATTTAGGGATCTAATTTAATTAATTGTGTTCATATTTTTATATCCGACAGCATATTTTAGCAGATGCAAAATAGGTTTGAAAGTTAATTAATAATGCTAGCTACCAGATCATTTGTACAATTATGATAGGTGATGAAGTAGTAATCCTGAAAAACAAAATAAATGGTTCCTGTATAACTCGAACGATACGTGGTTGGAATTTTAAAGGTATAATCTACATTAAGATAGCTCCATACCATCAAGGCTTCGATGTGAACTTTTGTTGTACGTAATAAAAACCAGTGTAAAACCAAAATTATCGGACTTAGATTATTACCATTAAACTAGTGAGAGAAAACTCATTAACTCAAAGCAATTGAACCACCACAACCATCATTCAGTCTAGATCTTGCACCTCCTAAATTTTACATATTCCACTGATTAGCATGTTTCTGCAAGAAGCAAACCTTCAATAATCTATTAGGTGTTTCAGTTAATAGAATCGATTTTTTCACCAAATTTGAGCGTTTATATAAATAAGCGTAAATTACCTTAATAATCAAAGTAATGACCATTGTTAGCTATTACTTTTTCCCATCTTTCTGTCAAAGAAAGGTGAATGCAGCGGTTGGGGTAGAACGTACCATTTAACGTTTTCTAAATAGTTTTTTACGCATTTTGCTGGCCTGGGCCTACCCATGATTTTTTGCGCCTTTACCTTTACTTTTCTGACTGGCAAACAAAATTTCACAAGTAGTTTTTCGCCTTTCAATGTCTCTTTCCTTCAAATCATATGGAATTCCCATTTTCCTTCCTTCCTTCCTTCAGAATCTTTCCCAATGCGTGTAGACGTTCAGAAATTGCGGATTGGGCAACTTCAACGCTTCTGCCAATTGTTTCAACGTATGAGTTGAGTCTTCATCCAATAATGCTTGTAAATCTTTATCTTTAAACTTTTTCGGGTGTCCTGGGCGTACCTTGTCTTTTATACGAAAATCACTACTTTTAAAGAAATTTAAACCATCGTTCACAAGTTTTTTGGGTTAGAGCATGTTCATGATAAGCTTCAACCAAAAATCGATAACTTTCTGCAACCGCTTTTTTTCAAATGAAAGAAGGTTAATAAACTTCCATGCAAAACGTCTTTTTCTGGTATATAATTAGACATGTTCGATACTATGAAAAACTATTTGTGCTTGATATTTGCACAATGACAGTTAATAACGAATTGGATTTTGATAGCGTATATTTACCCTACAAAATGCTATAGACGTCATTAGTCTATACTAATAAAACTCTGAGATCTGTAGGTGAACAGATTAGTATCAGTTCTGAAACACTAGATGTAAACTCCCTCATACAAGGTGGAAAAGGAAATAAACAAGCCCCTGCATGATTCCTATCCCACTCTTTTATTTTATACGCAAGTGTTTAATTTTTTGGGTGTAAGCTTAGTAATCCCGCCTCAAAAATTCATTTTTAGGCTATGACACCTGATGCGAGGTGAGTAAGTAAGTATAAGTCTCCTTCAAATTGGTTGCTTTGGAAAGCTACCCAGCACTAAAAACCACTCGTCATAGCAGTGCTAGAACTCAGATACTGGAAATCGTCTTTAGCTGGTCAGTTTTTGTGTTCAATGTTTGCCTTTTCAATGTTCTGCAATATCCCAAAATTGTGTTCTTTGAGGTGCATATTCAAACTCGGAGAAAAGAAAAGTCTGGTGAATAAGGGGGTTGCAGAAACAGTTATGTTTTTACTTGCCAAAGACTCCTTAGTTGAAGTCACTGTGTGGTGAGGCGCATTGTCGTGATGCACATCCAGGTGTTCTTGATATTCAGTCCAGTCTCATTATTTTGTTTGCACGTCTCGAACACAGCCTCAGATTGGATTGATTCAGTATATCGATCTGGTTGGAGACGAAAATTGAAGGAAGTCCAAGATTCAACTAAGATTTTCGATGATTTCTTATAAATTTACGCCCAATTTTAATATTACCTTGAATAACCACGTAATTTTTCGAACCAGGATGTTCGTCGTCTTTAATGTCCTCACGACCTTCTTTGAATCGTTTAAACCACTCGTGGACTCTGCCACAGGATAAACAATCCTCACCATACACTTGTTTCATTAATTGAAACGTTTCGGTGAATGTTGTACGACGTTTAAAACAAAACTTAATACTTGATACTTTAAGCGCTATAACTTGACTTCGAGAACGTCAGTGAAAGTTGTACCTTTCCAATACTTCCACCCGTCAAAAGATGACTCTACTAGAAATAGCTACTTTTAGAAAGTTCTGTTTTCCGTAAGATGCACCTTGTATTTATTATACTACAATCCATTTTGAACAAAAAACAAATATTTTCTTCCTTATCCACTTTTTCTTCTTCTTCCTTATCCATTTTCCTTTTTGTATGACTAGATTTAAGTTTGATGCCATTTCAATATCTTGTAATCATATATCGAATCGCAAGGCAAATAAGAGCTGGCTTTTTTTTATTCAGATTCAATGACTGTTTTTTAAAAGATTGAGTAGTTTTTTAAAATGCGTAATTTCTGTCTAAACATTTTCATGAATATTACTATACATTTTATCTCATTCTTGTAAAATAAGCATCGTTTCAAAAGGAAAAGATTTCCGCATCTACGACACCTTATCCAATTTAAAAATCAAAGAATAACAAAGCGACAATTCCATATAAGAGAGGCTCGTTTGAACCTGTATGCTGCGCCCATACAAATGGACTCGTTCGCAGCATCGATCCAGGACGAGAATGTACGCGATGATCGAATGACGCCTCGAGGGTCTCTCCATTTGCTAATGTCGACAATGACGATATTAGGGAGAGCCTGTGAAGAATATAGATTTGTTTCGTTATAATTTACAGTCTCTATTTCTAGTTATTAGATTTGTTATAGTAATATACACACATGCCATGTTTATTGAAATTACAACGCATGAATTCGAAACTGAAATATGAGAAAATATAATAAGATTAAGCCTAAACTATTTGAGATAATTGTAAGCTATTCATATTGATATATATTCCAAATAATTTCAGACTTATCGAGTATTTTAAAGCTCCCCTCATCAGGGAAATATTTCTCAATCAAAGTTCTGCATTGATCGAAATTAATGTTAATCGAAGAGTACTAGTTCCAGTAAGTAGGGTAAATGAAGTAAAAGTCCCAATCAAGGTGGTTAATATTGCCCAGCGTTATCTTGGTGCAATATGTTATTAAACAACATGCTGAAACTGATAATACGGAATTTATCCCAATGAATAACCTCAACTTAATTCTCGGCCGTACAATTATTTTATAGCGCATTTTTCAGCATCAAAACAAGATAAAATATACGAGCTTACTGTAAATATAACATAAAAAATCAGTTATAGACGCTCTGTCGTTCGAAAAGCACCATTTTGAGGCATTGCCTTTTTTCGCCTTTCAACTGAAAAGAAAATACTGCAGAAGCTGAGCTCAGCTCATAATGCTGTTTCATATAGTACTTACAAGGTGTTGATGTGAATTCCGAACCTTTGGAAAAGTCAAAGAAGTGGATGGTGAAAAATTGGAAGCAGTGCAGGAAGAAAATCATTGTCATCTATTGTTAGAGATCGGTCTGGAACTTGGAGTAACACCATAAACAATTTCTAAACATTTATTCAAGCTGGGAAAAATTCAAAAGCGAAGTCGTTGGGTCTCTTATGAACTCACGAGTGAGAATACGAGTAGGCGTTTTAATGCTGTATCGTTGCTCTTCAGATTCAAGAAAAAGAACTTCCTGTATAAAATTATGACCTGTGATGAAAAAAGGATCCTCTATGATCCAAAAAGACGAGAACCGTGGGTTAATCTTGATGAACTATCAATCAGTACCACAAAATTAAATATCCGCCACAGGTCAGCAAGCTTTATTACATTAGCTGATTTTGTTAGTCGACGTCAAGTGTATGTTGCGATTGAACTATGAATAAAAATATTGAGCAGAGATTACCTTAAATGTAGTATGCCAAATCGCTGAAAATGTTGCAGAAAACCCACGGTGAATCGTGCATATCAACACCAATTGCTGGTGTTGGCACCACTGGCTGGCCAATGGCACCACCAGACCATAACGCACACCAAACAGTCACCTTTGGTGGATGTAATGAACTCTCCACAATAACTTGTGGGTTTTCAAAGCGCCATATATGACAATTTTGCTTATATGCGTATCCGCCGAAATGAGCCTCTTCGCGGAAGAAGATTTGGTCGAAAAATCAGGTGAATGTTCAAGTACATAATCGGCTTATGCTAGGCACATTCCATGGTCGGCGGGCTTCAATTCTTGCATGAGTTGAACTTTGTAAGGATGAAGATGCAAGTCCAAATTCAAAATACGCCATAATATGCCGCAAGACAAGCCCACAGACTGTGAACGCTGAGGAATCAATAAATTTGGGTCTTCAGCCACACTTTCACTAACAGCAGCGATATTCTCCATCAAGCGAGCGTTACGATGATGCACATGTCTTACCACATTCGTAACAGACTCAGTATTTTTAAATTTCTTGATTGTGTTGGAAATGGTACGCTCAGCGGTACGATTATAGCTACCACATTCTGCTCGTAAGGCGCGAAACGTGGCTACGGCAGAATCACCATTTTTGTAAAAATAATTTTAACAATTCTAACGCGTTGTTCGGTGGTTAAACGATCCATATTGTAAAATGGCAAATCTTAAATTAAACAAATCACACCTTGGATGAAATTTAAGTTTGACAGTTGTCAAAATACAGGGCTGTTTTTTCCGAACCACCAAATGGTTAACCCTGTACAAATAGAATGTCTTCAAATTAAAAAAAAAAATGAATTATTGAAATTCCACAACAAAATCTCACCGTGACGAAATTACGATTACTTAGATAATATGTGGATATGTTTTCATCTAAAACAGAATATTTTAACGCCTATTTCACTAATTGGACATGGCAGAAACGCAAAATACGCGAGATGCGTCACTTGTCCCGTCGCTTAATTACACTTAACGGTCCAAGCCGCTGATTTGCGACTAATATCTTAATAATCATCTCGATTATCATTAAATGGAGTTTGTTTTTCCACGTTACAGCTGATTGACGAGAGAACGCGCTTCGGTGTGGACGCGTGAGAAAATTCTTTTTCCGACAACTAAATTAAATACACCTTAATCAGATTACGTAGCCGAACGGATTAAGTGGAAACGATATTTTATGGTTAACAGCATACCGTCTGGACAAACAACAACATAATTGCAAAAAAACATCACTTTAATGATATAGCAAAACGGTTTACCTGGACGATGACGACTTAGATGTACAGTGATTTAAACCAGTCTCTTACCTGAAACAATAAAATATAATTATTATAAGGAAAAATTAAATATAATTTCAAGACTAGAGATGAAAGCGCTTGTATTATTAAATAATAAAACTACCGTAACTTGTATTTGATACGCAATGTCAGCGAAATGAAAATAAAAAAAACTTTGTTGTTTAAAATTACATTTACCATGATTGATCGAAAAGTTATGGCCCTGACACAGAGATGACATACTTGCGTCACCTACACCAAACCAAACCAAACGACTAAGACATTTGTCAAGTAAGATTCGTAAAATGGCGTGTTGTGAAGTATCAGACGCGTGTGTTTAGTTGCTTGTTTGGGACGATCAAGTGAAGCAAAAAAGTTTTGAAATTTCCTAAAAAATGGCAAATCTGAAGTTCGAGCTGTAAAAGATTTAACACCGCCGAACAGACAGAAAGAATTAGATTCGACTTTAAAGAATTCTTCTAGTCTGATTCCGACGGTAAAAGAATTGATCGATTGGTTCGATATATCGAAATAAACAAGCACATGAGACGTTTCGATTGCAATAAAACCGACGTTGCCTTTGTTAAAGAAATTAAAATTACCCTTTTGACCTATTTTTTTGGGGAAATTGGATTTTGGATACATGTTATAAGAAAACTTTTTGTTTAAAAAAAAAATTAAAAATCGTAGGTTAAATTTACGAAACTACTTTCCCTTACACCCTGTATACTGGGTCGCTACTATGTATGGAAACGGTCAAATATTTCGAGAACGCTTTGAGATTTCTTTTTTGAACACACAATCAGAAAATGTTTGCCACTTTTTGGGTATATTTTCGTCTTTTTTTCTTGTCGCATATTTGAAATCCAAGATAAAACTTGATTTTTTAAAATGATAACAGTAGTTGAATTTGGCATCGTCGGAAAGAGCATTTTTTTCATTCAACGATGTAAATATTGCATGGTTTTTTTTAAATAGATTTTAAATAATTGCTAAAAGGTGTTTCGATCTGTTTGAGGGTAAATATATTTTCCATTAGTAAGCTATAAAACTATGGATGACCTATGAAGTATTTGATTATACTTAACAAACTGTTAACGTCAATTTATGAATTTCAAATTTCTTTTAATTTTTATATGGAATCCACATTTTGTTTAAAATATTATTTTCGCGGATGAAGCAACATTCTGTTTAAATGGTCATTGTTAACAGACACAACTGTAGATACTTGCCTGAAACTAATCCGCACTGGATGGAGCAGATTCAGTCACAGTATCCTCAAAAGGTAAATGTAATGATGGGATTATTGATGACAACTTGACAGCAGATAAGTATTTAGATTGGACGAAAATATCATCCCTTAACTTTTGCATCTATTTCCAAATTTAATTAACCAAAACCAGGAAATATGGTTACAGCAACATGTTGCACCAGTACGCTATGGCATTAACGTTAGAAATGTTCTTAACACTACTTTCCCAAACCGATGTATCGGCCGATGAGAAACTATCGAATGGCTGCCAAAGCCACTAAACTTGGCACCACCCGATTTTTTTTTGTGGGGCTATTTAAGAAATCGGGTTTATGTTAATAAAGAAAATCTCGAAAACCTCATATTACAAATTCAACAAGAAATTGTCGATATACCTCTTATTTGGTAGGAAAATGCAATTCAAGGCTTCGTCCGATGTACTGCCAGGAGGTTAATGGTGGACACTGCACACTTTTTGAAAATAGTTCTTTAATAAAAAAAAATATAATTTTGATATTGTTTTTTTTTTAATCTGATATTGACACCTTTTAGCCATTTTTTAAAATCTATTTTGAAAAATAAAACCATACAATATGTTGTTAAATTCAGAAAAAAGTGCTGCTCTTTTCAACAATGCCAAATCAAGTACTGTTATCATTTAAAAAAAAAACAAGTTAGCCTTGGATTTGAAATAGTGGCAAGAAAAAAAAATAAACAATGCCCAAAAAGTGGCAAACATTTCCTGATGTTTGTGTACAAAATTTCATTAAAAAATATCAAAGCGTTCTCAAGATATTTGACCGTTTCAATACATAATAACGACCCTGTATATTATTAAAGATAATGGTCAATACATAACTAAATAAAGTTATTTATTTCCAATAAAAAGATGCTCTTTTATGTTATGGCAAAACACCGAAATTACTCTCCTGACAACCCTCCATCTTTCCTTAAGGAAATAAAAATATATTTTATGATATAAATTACTACAAACACCCCCAGAGACTCGTTATAAATGACAAGCTTTATAATTTCAACTGCGTATATACTTGACAATCACATATTTTTTCTTGATTTATCATTCATACTCCCACCACATCCTTTTGATTCAATTTGCTTTTACTTCGTCTTGCCTTGTAATAAATGTAATCATCTCTGATTTGGAAAAAAAAAATACTGAACGCAGAGAGAAAAAAACACAGTTTATGTTTCCGAATAGATCGGCAGTCATGGGGTTCAGGTAAAAATTTCAAGAGATGGAAAGGTGGTAACAAATGGGTTTGAAGGCGCCGTTTGGAGTTAATAGTGAAGTTTTATCGGCATTTTTTTAAATAGTTTATTCTTTAATGGGTGATACAATTGGTTTTTTAAGCAACCAGAGTAACTGGTCCTATGTTTAATGATTATGTAGTTTGATATCATATAATATTATGTTTAAGGCTATTAACAAAAATAGTTCGAAACTCGCATAGTAACGGTAATAATTCTGGACGTTCTAGGCGTTTTCTTCTTTGTTTATAAAGGATGATACTTCACTCATCAGAGGTTTAATTCAATTTCAACTTTTTGCTCCGGCAAATAAACATTCCTTCTTCAATATTAAAGTGGTGTCTCTGCGAAATATTTAGTCGACTGTTTTTAAGAAAAACGTGAAAATGAGTGAAATAAGCCCCGAAATTATGGCAATTTTCGACACTACTTTAATAAAGGCTCCGAAACGACTAACACCGCGTCAGAGATTTGCAATATACCTGTCGCTATCATTCGCTATACATGCACCTTTCTACTCTCCAGCATTCTGTATGGCGGTTAATCATTTCTAATTGTTTAAGAGATGGCTCTGGAAAAAAGGGTCGGTTCACAGTCTAATCTCTTTTTTTCTCTTAGCCATTTTGTTGCTATGACAGTACCTTTTAAAACGCTATTGATGTTTAAACGATTTCGACTCATATTTTTAAGTATGGTAAACATGTCGAGTTTCGAGCCAAATAATGAGCATAATGAGATACGTGCTTTTCTAATTCAATCAAAAGAAAAACGCGAGTGAAAGCTGTCGTATACTTGTGAAAACTTACGATGACAATGTTCCAACGCAAAACGGTTATGGGCGTTGGCTTAAACGAACAAAAGTGGTGATTTCGACTTGAAAGACAAAAAACACCCAGACCAACCGAAACAAATTGAAGAAGCTGAATTTGGAGAGTGAAGACGAAAAATGGATATATTTCGAGAATCCAAAGTGCAGAAAATCATAGGTTGATCCAGGACAACCATCAACATCGACTGAATCTCTTTGACAATAAGACAATGCTGTGCATGTGGTGGGATCAGAAGGGTGTCGTGTATCATGAACTTCTAAAACCAGGTAAAACAGTTAATACTGTTCGGTACCGTTAACAAATGATCAATTTGAACCATGCATTGATCGAAAAGCGACCAGAATGGCCTACAAGACACAGAAAAGTGATTTCCTGTACGACAACGCCCCAGCACACAACGAAAATGGTCAGAGACACCATTTCTGCACTTGGCTGGAAACTCTTGCACCACCCACCATACTCAACAGACTTGGCCCCTTACACCTGCCACTTGTTTTCATCGACGTATCACGCACTTTTCATGAAACATTTCAACAATTACGGAGATGTCGAAAAATGGCTTGATGTCTGGACTATCTCACAAGATGTACGGTTTTTCTGAGAGGGCATCCACAAATTGCCAGAAAGATGACAAAATGTGCAGCGAACGATGACGTATACTTTGAATAAACCATTTTATACCTTTCTCTCAAATTAAACGTGTTATTTTTTAAGAAAAAATAAGAAGTATTAACCGCGGCCTATTAACCTGGTACAGGAGGAAGGTGCTATATTAATCTGCACCGTTTAGGTTCAAAAAGTTCCGGAAGGGAGGTATGAGTTTTGAAGATAGGGGAAGATCAGGGCGACCACCGTCCTGATAATTCACTTCGAGTCAGTTGCTAATGGTAGACCGATACATTCAGAACTTTACTTAGCACAATTTTAGAGAATATACGCTATTCTGACCGAAAAATACCTAGTTGTGATCAACAGTAAAAAAGTCCTCCAGCCGCAAGGCCACACACTTCACATCTGACAAACCTAAAAAATTATCAAATTGGACTTCTTCCTCACCCAGCATACAACTCCGACATCGCTCCGTCGGATTACCATTTATTGCAGTCCATGCCCATTTTGTGAGAAGAAAAACAATCGAGAGTGAAGAACTAGCTGATGATGAATAGAGTTAGAATAGAATAGAGTGACTGGTTCAAAGATGGGTTGAGGTAATCGAAAACAACGGCCTATATTTCGAGGAATAATGTCTAGATTTGATTTTTTTTAAACAGTGAATAACTAAGTACCTCAAAAACACAAATACTTTTGATACATCCTAGTCTCAGAGCTTCTTTTTATTCTTCTTCCTATGGTACTACAGCCCATTAGTGAGCCTTGATGTATCTGTACGATGTGTACGATGCGTGCAAAACAGCAATGAGACTGATGGCGTAGCGCTCGAACTGACAAGGCGTCTTCAGAAAGAGTTTAAACTTCCTAGAACCACTTAGAGAGGTCCGTTGAAATTATTTTTGCAAACAGGACTTTTCTAGTGCATACTGAAAATGAGTGACAACTTCGAGCAACGGTGCGCTGTAAAATTTTGCTTCAGACTTGGGTACGAAGATCGTCAGAATGATTGGGGATCGGCGATCGGAAGAATGATCGGGGAAGAGTTGAATATGACTCATACAACCGTTCATCTGGTTTTGACCAATGAATTGGCTATGAAGAAAATCTACGAGAAAATGCATCTGAAAAATCTTTCGCAGAATCAACAAGACAACAAGAGGAAAAAATGTCTTCTTGGGACGGATTGAAAATTATCTTAATTTTGTAGAACGTGGTAATACTGGTGACGAATCTTGTATTTTTTACTACGATCAGAAAACGAAACGCCAGAGCTAGGAATGACACACTCCAAGCTCATCAAGATCAAAAAAGCTAGAATGAGTAAACCAAAATCATAAAAAAATTTGTGTTTCAATGCCAAACTGATCAGATAAAGGCAATTCCAGTATTTGAATTCCAGCACTGCTATAAAGAGTGGACAAACCATATTCAGCGCTGTTACGTTTCCCAAGGTAACTACTTTGAACGAGACAATGTAGAATTGGACTTTCAACTGGATTAAAAATTATAAAAAATCAGTCTCATTATTCCATCTACACACCTCGCATTAGGTTGCGCAGCAGTAATTGTTTTACGATGTGGGACTGCTAAGCCGGTGTGGGACTGCTATCCCTGCCAACAGGGATTTTCGCAAGTCGTAATGGTGAAAAAAATTAAATGTTGGAGATGTGACTGCAATGTGTTGTGATTATGTTCGAGATGTGCTATTCAAACCACCTTAAAAAGATATAAGAAGACGGGATCCTACAAAAATAAAGCGAAAGCAGGAAGAAAACGGCGTAGAAGTAGAAGAACCGATCGATATTTAGAGCGACTCGCTTTACAAGATCGACGCAAACCATCTCGGGGTTTAAGACGAAGTTAATCTGACGGAGGCCCACAAGAAAAATCATCTAGTATGGACCAAAAAATATGCCAACTGGGCAATTGAAGATTGGTCTAAAGTAATTTTTTACTGACGCGTCAAATATAGAGGTACGTTTCTCAGTTACTTTCTTTTCTTTTTTGTAAGAAGTCTTGGAACCGTCCATACTTTAACTTTGCGGTGACAGCTTGGAGGCGTGCTATTATCAGCATGTTAACGCGCCTTATCATCGGACACAAGGAACAATGCGTTAGTTCCGTAATAATAAGGTACGTGTGTTGGAAAAGCCGGCACAGTCTCCAGACCTATCGCCATTCAAAAATCTTTGGCACATTTTAAAGCGAAATGTGGCCAAGAATCACTGTCATGGGAAAATCCTAATTCAACAAAAATATTCGAGGAATGATGATCTATTTCTCCCGATTTATGTCACAAGTTGGTGTCGACGATGCCTAAACGCTTAAAAGCGGTTATTAAAGCTCTTGGTAGATCAATATAATATTAAATTTGTTGACAATAAATGATATTAAGTAATATACTTCTGATTATTACTTATAATCCAGCATTGGTACGATTTTCCTTAAAATTTGGAGGTGCCTAATACATATGCACATAACTGTTTATATATATATATATATATATATATATATATATATATATATATATATATATATATATAAATAAAGCTTTCCAATCATAATAACATTGTTGAGAACACCACAACATATTATAAAGAAAATATATTTCCTCACAATTTACAAAACAAAATATTACTCAAAAAATAAAAAATATTATATCCATAAACATATCTACGTGACGATCTAAATCTGGACAGTTTGGATTCACATCCTTTCTACAAGATCTCGCATTTCCTGTAAGACGATCACTTTTATAGCCAGGTCTAAGTTTGGATCAGTTCTTTATGACATTGCCACACATTGAGCCGTCGGTAGAATCTACCGAGTTTATTGGGCCGTTACCAAAAACTGGAAGCATAAAAATTAAGTTCTTTTTCGCCTGATGAGTGAAAAAATATCAGTTCTGAAATAATTACTTACTACTTTTCTTTCATTCAAATAATAATGCATTTTTAAAAATATGTTAAATGGAAGAGTTCATTCCACATCAAACGATAAAACTTTTAGAAAGGGTACGTTTTAGTTTATATATTAAGTTCGTTTGCAAATATTAGATTTTAAGGTTTATTTCGAAGAGTCATTTCTTAGAACGTTATTATTTATTGATATCAAACCTACAGTCGTAAAGTAATCGTAAACATTGGGAAATTGAGCCGAAGCAATTCAAATGGATGATGTTTACAACGCTGTTTACGTCTTTAAACAGACACAGATCAGACAGATTTGTCCCATAGCGTTTATTATTTATTCCTTAAGAAGAAGGAATACCCAGCAGAGCAATTTTACACTATTGATGAAGAATCTCTAGAATTGTAAAGAAGTGGATAGAGAACAAAAAAAAATTATAAATATATATATATATATATATATATATATATATATATATATATATATATATATATATATATATATATATATATATATATATTCTCTTCGGAGGGGTTCCCGAAGACTCACTCATCCGCCCGCAATATCGCTTTACTCAGTTATCGAATGGGGGGAATTGATGTTCGACGTAGTGTGATCATTATACCTTCACAGTTAAAATTGACTCAGGTTTCCTAAGATAATGCACTGCACATTTAAGAAGATACAAACAGATTCCATGGTATTATTGATATCGACTATGGTGAATTCATTGTGGTTCGTGCAAAAAAAAATGTAATACATTATTCGTAGTCGCATGGGGATTTTTAAAATTCGAAATATGTACCATAGGCCTTTTTAAATGGGTTTGGAATATATACCGGAATATTTACAGAATATTGAAGGATTGTATTTATGCTTCTCTTTATTATTGTCTTTATGCTTCTAGATGTCAGAAAAAGTGTCTGAAAGTGATCTGCATTATCTTCGGCGTGAGTTTATATAAAATCAATCCAATTTAAAAAATAATGAACTAGCAAATCAATATATAAAAAGTTTTATATATAAAGAGTGTCAGAATGTCGAAATGCAATAGCAGCAATACTGTTTGAAATGAAAAACTCACATACTCTGTATTCAGTACATTGTATCAGTTCAACATGGAAAGGTAACCATACATGAATTGAACGCTAGAGCTGTTGGAACCCACTTTGGGAAAAAATAATCTTTTCCGGCGAAGCGCGCATCTGGTTTAATGCGTTAGCGAGAGACATCACTGTAAAATTTGGGTCGATGAAAATCCTTACGTTTTTGGGCTGAAGGAGTGGCAGGACCAATTTTTTGAAGGCAATCTTACGGATAAATGTGGACATAAACTATGTTTTCATTCAACAAGATGCGTTATTTCGGATATGGGAATGTCAACTGGTGGCCAAGATTATGTAATCTCACAGCCTTGGTTATTTTTTGAAGGGTTATGTTAAATCACTGGTTTAAGGAAATAAAATCCGAACAAATCTTGATCTTAAACGAAACATTCAGGAAACCGTTAAAAATATATATCACGCGAAATATGTAGAAGAGTAATCGAAAATTGTGTCTGCAGGATATTTGATCGAGATTATTTTCAAAACGTAATTTGTTCTTCAAGATAAAGTAAAAATAACCGGACCAACTAGCACTGGTAGTTATCGCTGTCCTTCATTTTACAGTTCTGGTACTCTTAGTAGATAACCCTTTATATAATATAACAACATTCTATAAAAAATATGAGCACTAGAAATATTTATTACTTCGCAATAAAGATTGATGAGATTTAAATATTGGGGCGATATATAAGAATTTTTAGAATTTATTGTCTTCAATATGCATTATATTACAAGATCCAGCTAGCCATAATAATAGCATTATCCAAAGATATTATACGCGAAGAAATGTTACATTTTCCTGGACGACCCATAATATTTTAATCAATTGGGAACATCGTAAACACAGAGCTGCTTTTCGTTGGTTCAGTCCAGCTGCATACAAAATGAAGTCGCCCTGGAAATAATTGCTGGTCCTTTGAGCTGTTGCAATTCAGTGGATTATTCACGGAACGTTCGAGTGTGCAATGTGGAAAGAGGTTAAAATGCATTATTCAAACCAGCAGAGTAAATTCTGCGAGAAAAAAAATTGAAAAATAAAAGATTACTAAATAAAAACGGCAAAATACAGTTTGCAAACCCATAGTACCGCATTCACGTTCGCTGTTTTTCTTTTTAACGCGGTTTTAAGTCAGGAACCGCAGCACACATGCGATAATTTTTCAACAAACATCGTTTGGTGTTCGCCTGTAGTTGTCAGGTCTTTTGTTTGCGTTCTGATTAAAGACGTTGTCGCTTATGTGTATGTGAGTGTACACGGTATCAAAGGCGATTATTTTTCAAAGCTGGTAAAACTTGCGATAAAGAGTGCTGTTTGTAAATACTGACGAACTCGTCCAGAATGTCAACCGATTAAACTTTGGATACAACCAATTTTTTATTTTATTAATCAAAAAATAAGGTAACTTTTGTTTTAAAAATTTGCGCGCCCTACATATCGATATAGTCATTTGTTTTTTTTTTTAAGTTTGTAGGCTATCCTTGCGATTGAAAAAGGTATTAGAAGAGACCAATAGATGAAAGCTAAAAAAGCAGGTATAAAATTAAAGGTCGACAAAACAGAGATGATGGAAAAGTGAGCTAGTTAAGAAGAGAACTGGATAATCGGTGATGATAACATTGAAGTTGTGGATGAATTTACTTACTGGGATCCAAACTAGATGAAAACAACATCACAAGAGGTATGGCATCATGAAGGACAACAAAATTGTTCACTCCATGCAGTCTGTTTTAAGATCTAAATTTATACAAAGTAACACAAAAATTAAGATCTATAAAACACTCATTCGGGCAGTAGTCACTTATGGCTGCGAGACGTGGAGCCTCATAAAGAAACCAGAAGAGATGCTTGGGATATTTAAAAGAAGAGTATTCAGAAGAATATGCACTGCACAGTGTAAGAAGTACACCATTCAATAGACACAAGACAATGTAAGAAGAAACGCTGGAAAATTACACATCAAAAATTTGAAAGGGAATGTTGGAGATTGATTTGGTTCTAGGAATAATTTGAAGATCTAGGCTCATTGATGGACTGCAGCTTTACCACAGCTAGAAGAAGATAATGTTTCACTATATTGTTTTCCAGTATATTTTCAAATGAAAACTGTAATCTCGCCGAAAAGTTTAGAAAATTGCAGATTATCCCAGACCTAAATTTATGACTATGATACCAATATCTTCAATTTCAAAACCAATATACAGAGCAATATGAGGCTTACGACCAAGCGTATTATCCCGCAAAAAAAACCTTTTAAATATTTTCCCTATTGTATTTCTGTAACTTTGGAAAGAAATTTGTTTAATAGTGATCTATGTAAAATACTAAGAGAAAAAACTCAATTATAAAACAGTAAAATAAGAATAAAACTGATCTAAAGCAACATTTACCGTAAAATGTTACCTTAAAATTCGAAAACTAAGGCCAAGTTCGGATACAACCATTTCGGTTCGCATGTATCGATATCTCGATATCTCGTGCTATTAGAAAGCTGTCGATTGCATTTCCTTTTTAATTTAAATTTTACTCTTTTCCTTTTTGAATCGAGTAACGGAACATAAAATGGTTGGTAATGAAGCCTTAAGGCCCTATCAAAAGTTTCCTGTTCGATTAAAAGTACATTTTTCTATGCTTCCATGTTTTCTGAGTAATCAAATGGATATCTGCGCTGTTATTTTATTTCATTTTTTTAACCGGTATAAAATGATCAAGAATTAATTTTATATTACGACCTGAATCGAAAAATATTAGGAATGGTAAGTACAATCAAATACAGTAAACATATAATAAATACAACAAAATATTCAGAATTTAGCGAATGGAAAAATTGTTTGGTACAGATGCATATGATGATGTTTGATAATACGCTTTAATATTATGATGATGATGATGATAATATAATATTTTATATATGCGAGCAGCTGTTGTACTATACCGCTGCTATTTTAGCAGCTAAATATTCAATGTTATGACTTAAAGAGAACGTAAGCGCTATCGCGATATGATATCTTATGATTTCAAAGTTACATTACCTGAAAGACCATATACGAAAAGACCAGTTAGTTCAGAAAATATGATGTATCAGCACAGTGATAATACAAGATAACCAGTGTACCTCCTAATGATGCAGACAACCCTTGGAATTGGTTCATTGAAATAAAATTATTACGTATACGTTAAATATTTCGTTCAAATTCGCCACAAGTAATACAACCACAAAAATCTGAACGCTCGAAAATAAGGAAACCACTGCAATTAGATAATAATAATGACTGCCGGATAATATTTGAAATTACAAATGGTGGTCAAATTTAAATTGTTTTTTATAACTTCATTAAATATCAAAGAGATTTTTCACAAATGATCAAAACACTTGCTTTTAATTTCTCGACCCGCGTTAATCAAAATGAGTAATCTCTTGATGATGTTAACCTAGTTAGGGAAACACCGTATTTAATAGAAAGCCAGATATTAGAAAGAAAATACAAGAAAGCTAGATATCAAGAAATCTTAGTATCTATCACCTTAATAGATTTTGGAGAAACAAGTCATTATCTAAAGGTTTAAAGATAAAAAATATATAAAACCATTATAAGATTAGTAGTAACGTTTGGCCAATAATGGAGCATGAATACTGGGAGTATCAAAATGAATACTGGGAGATACTTTTGGGGTATTGGAGCGAAAGGTGTGTTATTATGTCAGGTCAATATCAAAGCAAGGCATGATGGATGCATTGTTTAACCAGGGGATAGACAGAGCCTATGTGAACCTATTGGGATCCATGTATGATGAAGCTACAGCGAGAGTTCACATGGATGATCTTGAAGTTAAAAACAATGTAGAACAGGGTGTACAGCTTTTCTCAGCCTGTCTTGAAGACATATTCCGTAATCTGGATTGGGAACAGGATGGAATAAAAATCAATGGTGCATACTTAAGCCATCTTAGATTTGCAACTAATATCGTTCTCCTGTCACAGGACCCAGAATACATACAAGAGCTGCAAAGGCCCGGAGAACCATTTGGCTTGAAAATAAACCTAAACAAAAGGTTATGTTGAGCAAATATGCTGACAACAGAAGAATTTCTATTTTAGAAAGCGAGTTAGAGGCTGTGGACCACTACATATTTCTTGAGCAATGCATTTCAATGGAGGGTGATACTGCCCGGGAAGTGGAACGGCGTATTAAGCTTTCCCGCTTAATACCCCGTTCCATGCTTTTCCGTCCCGCCGTCCCGCTTTGTAATGCTTGACATTACAAAGCGGGACAAAAAAACATGCACATGGATCAGAGAACAAAAGAAAGTATGTGACAGCATTGGAAAGGTGAAGGAATTGAAATGGAGGTTGGCAGGCCATATAGCGAGGCAACGTGACGACAGATGAACCAAAGCAATCCTGGAATTGATCGCTTGATCATAAACGTTCACGAAGCAGACCGAAAACATGATGGATGGATGACATCATGATTTTGACGAAACGTCTCAATTGTCAAAACATCCAACTTATTTTCGGCAATGTATTTTGGTTTTTAATATTATATTTTAAATATTATATTTAAATAATATATTTTAAATATATATTAAACAAAACATTGTTACTAACAAAAAAATTGAAATAGTAAAAGTTGAGATGAAGTATATGATCAAACTTGAAAATTAAGGTTCAAAACAATATTGGCATATATTATAATATAATATTCTGTCAACAAAGTACTAGGAATTGATCATTTGAAAAGCCCTGTCCTCAACTGTCCTCTATACTGACGCGGAGTTTGAACGTCATCTGTCATTTAGTTTGTTTACAATGCTCGATTTTGTCACTTCATCTCGAGCGTGTTTTGTGATTTTTACAATGGATAAAAACATCAAAAAAACTGTTGTCTTAAATTTTGCATTGAAAATGGAATTTTGTGTACTGATTCGCTGAAAATTTTACAGAAGACTTATGGTGAATCGACGTTTTCAAAAACACATGCATATGAGTGGTACAGTGCGCTTCAAAAGCGGTCGAGATGTGGTGGAAGAATTAAAAAAGTTAAGGTGATGTTGACTATTTTTTTTGATTATCGCGGTGTTGTGCACTCGGAATTCTTGCCAGAAGGTCAGACGGTAAATAAAGAATATTATCTGAGCATTATGCGGCGTTTGAGAGAAAAAATGTGGAAAAAGGCCAGATTTGTGGAAAGAAAACTCTTGGATTTTGCATCACAACAACGCACCTTCTCACAATGCTATAATTGTGAACAAATTTCTGGCCAAACTCAACAGATATCACCGAACAATCACCATATTCACCTGGTATTGCTCCGACTGACTTGTTTCTCTTTCCAAAACTCAAATTACCACTTCGAGCTTTTCAGTCGATAGAATACATAACAGAAAATTCGCGGCGAGAACTGAAGTTGATTCCGGAAAATACGTTAAAAAAATGTTTTGACAATTGGATTATTCGTTGGCATAAGTGTATTATTTCGGAACGGGCCTACTTTGAATGTAATACAATACATTTCGATAAATAATAAACATTTTATGTTTTATTGACCAATTGCCGGTACTTTTTTGACAGAATATATAAATACACCATTCTTGGGGAACGTTTAATTCAATGTTTTCAAAGTATGTATTAGAAAACAAGATCGGATTAAAGCACAGTTTTGTCTTCATAAAGTATAAGCCTTCATATGTTTCCTTGCCTATTCGAGTGTTTTAAAATACGAAAAACTAGAGAATATTATGTGGATTTTCGTAATCAAGTGGTTAAACTGTATCGTAAAGGATTGAACTATCGTAAAATACGTGATAGATTAGGAATTAGTTATAGTTCGATTATATAAAAATTTAAACAACGCGGTTGTGTGCTAAACAAACCAAGCTCAGGAAGACTTAAGCGATTCACCGAAAGGGAAAAACGATAAATTCATCAATTAATTGAAAACAACTTCACTATTTCAACTTGTAACATAGTAGAAAAGATGGTTTCAATATCCATTCAATCGTCAAATTATAAGAAGTGTTATACATGAGTTCATGTGCAGCATTTCTTACATTATTACCGTATGTTCATGCTGGTTTTATGTAGTATTAACGTAGAGCGCAGAGAAAAAACCTTAAAAAACTTTAAAAAACAAAATTGTACATACTAAAAAATACTCGAAGAACTTGTTTAATTTTTCAACACTAATAATTTGTATTTTCTAACTACTGACAGTTTTACCAATCCAATGCAAAGAAGGCATCTTAATGCAAAGCGGATTATTTAAATGAACCAGTTCCAATAATTTCAGATTTTAGCAGTAAATTTTCTACGTTTTCCTTTTTTTAAATAATGAACTAGACTTCAATCCAAAACAATCACGAATTAACTTCACATTAAATGTCGATACAGCAAGAAATGAATTGGTCCCAGCGACCAGTGCCTTATTAATTATTTATTCTGATGTCATGTTTGGAACGAGGAAAACCTCAATTTTTTCGTTAACATCAATTTAGAAAAATTGCCCGGTATCGTGTTTCGTGTGACGGGAAATTGTTGCGTCATTTGACAACAAATGTTTTGGGAAACCGCACGAATAATTTAATAGAAGGACCACGATAGACGGCGAGCGCACAATGTCAAACGAAGTTTTTATAGATAAATAAATAGCTCGCCTATATGGCTTTTGTCCTTTTTGGACCTATATGAAGAATTAAAATGGATAATATTTAGGGTACGTCACAAGAATCCAGACAATTTTCTTAGATCCAGGACTAACAGAAATTGTATATCTATATTAAAAGACCTATACCTATACTAAAAGATGTTGTACTGTAAAAGAATTGTACTGATAAAGAAATCCCAATCGGTACTTCGGGGTTTAAATTCAAAAGCAAGACCCACAGACCCAACAATTTAAAACCCCAGATCCATAGCTTCGCCCGTGCGTTAACTAAGTTTATTTCTGATGAAGTTATAAATAATGCAGAATCTTGCAATAAAATTATGTTTTCCAACAAAGCTCATCTCCACCCCACAGGTTATGTGAACAAGCAAAATTATACGATTTGGGAAGTGAAAATCCCCGAGTAATTACAGGAGAACCTTTACATCGTCATTGAATAACGTACATCGTCGTGTGTACTGAAGGTCGGAAGGGACAGAAGGCAATTTTACGCTACTGAAATATGTTATAAAAGCTACCGCAATGCTAAGAAACTTTTTATGAGAGCCCAATTCCATAATAAAATGTCATACGGCGAGGGAATCCTTGGATTTGTTACGGACACGTTTTCCTGGCCACGTCATTTCTCAAAATGATGATATTCAGTGGCCAGCAAGATCATGCTATTTAACCCCCCTCGACTTTTTCCTGTGGAGTTTTCTCAAGGACAAAGTCTATTCTAACAATCTGTAGACGATTAATAATCTGAAGTAGATCATACATCAAGTTATTGGTGAAATTGAACCGCATTGTACGAAACTAATATTGACAATTTTAGTACCTATTGGGTCATCCTGTATATGATATTAGACATAATTCAAAAGGCAAAAGAAGAGTTCGGCAGGATGATATGCAAAATTGAGCTATGGGGAGTGGAAACAGAAAATACTAAAATGGAGAGCAAAAGCAGACAAGAGAAGTCACGGAATACCCCAAGATGGGCAAATAATATCAAAAGAATTTGTACCAACTGTATATTAGCTGAGCAAAATAGAAACTAATTAAAACGATTTCAGGCCTAAGACTGATAATGGGCAGAAGATCACGGCTGAATGATGATAATGATGTTGATGACCAACTCCTAGGTCCTGTGTTAAGTGGGGATGATGTCATGCCATATTACTTTTTTAAGTGGGAGAAACTGACGAAGGACGTGCATCACGCTTCTGATTAATGTAGTGAAACATTGGGGAATAAACTGTAACCCCTGGGAGGCCATCCATTTTTTAGCAGGATGGTGTACCAGCAGATACGAGCTATTTGGTCCAGAACTGGCCACTAAAAACATGGAAATATTATGGTTTAAAAAGTTGTGTCCTACTCAACAGCCCAGATCATAATTCGTTGGATTATTACATATAGAAGGTTGTTGAAAATGTCATCAACAAGTTAGATTTGCAGACTTCTTAAATAATTCAGGAAAACAGGTATGAAAAGTCGTAGAGACTATTTAAATGCACAAACTAATAAATTCCATTTAATTTTGCCCAAACATATACGGGGATCATCTGAAAAGTGCATAGAAAAAAGTGCATAAAAGTGTTTACTTTTAAACAAACAATAAAAAATAAAAAAAAAACAAACACAGAACTTTGCGGTTTGAAATTAGGTACCTTTATTTTTCAACATGCTTTCCGATCACCTTGATATATTTGAACCAAGAATAAATCAAAACAACTGTACGCGAGCTTGCTGATATTGTAAACATCTTGGATGACCATGTTCACTATATATAACATGATATTTTTAACATAAACATTTAACACGATAAACGCGATTCCGTTGAGTATCTTCGATGTTTTATAACACTCTATGAAACATGAAGTGTCACCAATTCACGTCAGAGATAAAGCAGCAGTCCAAACAGTGGATAGGAGCAAGTGCAAGTAAGTGAAAGTTTCACTAAAATGCGAAAACTGTTCCATCTGCAGGAAAAATCGTAGCTGCGGTTTTATAATGGTGTAATGCACATACGAGTACCAGGCAAAAAACAGAATCATCACAAGAGTATATTACGCTTCATAAATTAATTGACATCAGGGTGATGTTCAAGTTAATGCAAACTTTCGGAACATTTAGATGTTCAAGTGTGCACACACGTCTTCGGTTGTTGCTACAAAACTCCACCTGCGATTCGCAGTTCTTCCACATGCGTCGTATTCGTTGGATTTAGCTCCCACTTATAACTTCCACTTCCACTTATAACTTTCTTTTTTCAAACCTGAAGAAATGGCTTGCTGGATAAAAATTTACTTTAAATGATCAGATCAAAGCTGAAATAAACTGTTTTGCAGGATTGGATAAATAAATACTGAGGATATTAAAAAATTTAAATGTCGTTGTCTAAATGTATTAAATTGCGACTACGTTTAAAGAAAATTAAACACTTGATTAATGTTTACTATCACAAAAGCACTTATGATTGGGCAGTCATGAACAGTTTCTTCATAGCCAATTTTTCATGAAAAATGTAGATGGAACTCTAATCTACATTTGTATATTTTATATTCGTGCACCTTTTCCACAATTTCTAATTTAGTGGTAAATTTTGACCGTCAACCACAGTATGCATCTGTAACACTTGTACGAGCCCATATAAACTCACAAATCCATTTATCAACAGTGGAAAATAAAGGAGTTTAGTCTTCAGACCATCCTTTATTTCATTATGAATGTCGGTTGCTGATAAAACTATCAAGAAGAAATACTTAATGACAATACGAATTTCAACACGATCCATCTCGATAAAAACTCTGACACGCTCTTAATTAAACACCTGTCAGAAAGAAACGAATGAACGCAACCATCTGAAATTTGAAGGTTGTCGGTCTGAAAGAGAACTTACGAAAACACTTGCATTATTATCACGCGATATAATTAAAACTGTTAATGATCTGAAATAACTGTATCCATATTATATTTAAAAATGATGACTAATGCTACAAAAGTTGCATGAATTTTCCTGAGTTATGAATATTGAGGAGGGCATACAATTTGTGTTGAGTCGATACAAAAGTTAATCCTATTTTTTTGAGAAGGATTGAAAACAAAGTTGAAATTGAGAAAATGACTTTATTCCTCCGCATATTCTCGCTTAAAGCTCAATAGATTTTTTCCAGCGGTTCTCCAATTCATTTATTCCATCTGATTTATTCCTTTTCTGGAAGTCCTTCAAAATACTCATCTACGACTGCTATAACTGCTTCATTTGATGAAAAACGCTTGCCACGTAGGAGTTTTTTGAGATTTGGAAACAGATGAAAGTTAGAGAATGCCATAAACTTTTTGGTCGAACTTTTTGGTTGGTAAACTTTTTACCACTTTGGCTGCTTCGGAGCTGAACAACCGGGCTCAGTCCACTATGCTGTTTGTTATTGCAGTTCAGGATCACAGCGGTAAATCCAAGTCTTATTCATAGTTACAAAACGACGTTTAAAATCTATTGTAATCTTTCGAAAAAGATCCAAATGTTGGTTAGAAAGTTTTACTCGAAGTCGTTTTTGATTAGAATTTAAGAAATGCGGCATCCATCTTGCACATATCTTTCTCAAATCCAATTCCTTTTTCAAAATATGAAACAACCATTTAGTTGATTTGATATGTTCATGGCCTTAGAAATTTAACTCAGTCAATTGTCTGTCATCCATAACCATCATGTATAGAATTCATTTTTTGTTCAGTAGCTGTACTTATTGGGCGTCCAGAACGAGAATCATCATCTAGGCTTGTACGACCACGTTGAAACTTACCTGCTCACTTACAAATCATTGATTTACAAGGAGTACACTCCCCTAATGCATTTACCATTTCATTATGAATTTCCATTGCCTTTTTTTTACAAAAAATTTAATCACTACACGATTTTCAATATTTTCCATTTTTAAAATAACACTGATACGTTTACATTAACCTGCTGTTTTTGAATGAATTGACAGATAAACTTGAAACTTCACATATGTTTAAATGAAGGATGAAACTTCAAAATGTAGTAGATTATATAGTTCTTTTACTGCTCTATAGGCTCCGCGAACTTTTCTATTAGCTTAGTACTATGTGCCGTTCTGATCGATGACCTTTCTCGATCTCTCCGGTAGCTGTATAATTCCGTGCTTATAGAAATTTTGAGGTTTCTGGCTAAAAAACTGATCTAGATAATTTCCAGATGATTTTTCAAGTCTTCCACGGAAGTAAAGTTTTCACCATGTAATCTGCTCTTGAAGTGATCTGAATAAATGGTAGTAGAGGGGCGCAAGGTCGGGATAGTACGGTGGATGGACCAAAACATCCCAGTCAAATTATAAAAGGAAGTGTCGAATGGCCAAACACCTGTGGTCCAGCATTGGCTCGATGGAAAGCAATGCCCTTTCTGTTGGCTAATTCAGGCCACTTCTGGTCGATAGCTCACTTTAATCCATTTAGTGATGATTAGTAATGATCTGGTGTTCACGTAACAGCTCATAATAAATGATTACCTTCCAGTTCAACCATAGCATATATCTTTTATGCTTAACCTATTATACACAATTAATTTTTCATCAACTGTACCAATCCGCTTTAAAAATAGATCGATTTTGTTGTGCACATATCTTCTTCTGCGACTACGAAGCATTTTTCCCTTTCCCTCAAAAATAAAAAAGCAAAATATGTCAAAAATGTTCACACAAAATGTTTTTCACACATGTACTCGGTGAAATTCCTTCTGCCAAACAAGATGAAAAATTTACAGGTTCAATTACAGGTAACAATTCGATTTTGCGCTGTACTTCCATCTAGCGCCAATAACCTTAACGTTTTCTTTATTTCAGTGATCATTTTTGGAAAAGACTTTCATTTTAGATTTTTATAAAAGCCATCATAAAAGTGACTTTATCAAAGTAGTAATTTTATCTGTAACAACCTTATTGCCCTTATCTACCCTAAGATAAGGTATAGACAGTCCTCCCTTCTCAGTGGTGAAATGTGTCAGTCGTTATGTGTGTCCCTTTAATCATCACCGATTTCTTACTGTTAGTCAAAATTATTTTAGATATAGTGTTTCTCTAAATGTGTTTTAAGATCAGAACGGAATCTGATAACATCTTATTACAATTAAACAGTAGAGTGCCATCAATAAAAGTTACAGATGAAAATGAAAATAATGACTTATTGCCGTTCTGATATATTTTAGTTATTAGAAATAAAGATGATAGGTTGAAATTTGATATTTTTAAAAGGGAGACCTGCATTGATAAGACACTTTCGTAACGATTCATACCATTGTAAACAACAAAAACAGAACAATTAAAATATTTAGTTCACTACTTATTAAATTTTATCCTTACAAAAAAAAGAGATTTGAGCACTAAATGACTGATATTAATAATCTGGTTAGTATATTTAAAATCTTAGTTGACATAATTAGAAAAAAATAAAAATTTAGTTCAGGAATCCTTTATCTTTCCAGAGGAGAAAACCGAACAAAACTCTGCATAAATATTCCAAAGAATGAAAATTCGGAGGTTTATGAAATAAAATGTGATTGCAGTCATAATTCTGTTGGTCAAACAAGAGGGGGTAATAGTAACAAAATTTAAAGATCAGATAGCTCAGCTGAGATAAAATGGACCAGATAGAGCTGAGGTTGCTCAACTTATTTATGAATTAACCACAATGTAAATTTCAGCAACTTAAAATTGGGCTCGAAGAGATTTATCACTAAACACCACATCACTTTTTACAACTTTTCGACACGCTTTGCGCTAACCATGTTAGCATCATCAGGAAATGATTCAATCTCTCACACGCGCATCGAGAAGTTATAGAAAGTTAATTGGAGTTTAGTGGTAAATTTCTCTGAGTTTAGTGTTTTACACTAAAGGTTGTAACAGAAAAATTGAATTTAAAATCACTTAGAGATGTCAAAGTTAGCAGGTAAATAGATGTGTATAAAAATATTGAAACAATCTAACGCAAAAATAGTCTAAATAAAGAGAAAGGACCAACTCTATGCCATCCTTTGTTTAATTTGACCAAGAACGAGTAATTGTTTACATTTAAGCATTTGTGAATGTTAAAAATTGCAAACGAAATAAGTTGTTAAAATAGTAATATTTCATTTTAATCATCTCGTGATGATACTGACTTGGTTATGCGAAACTAAAATTTGATGTGAGTGAAAGAAAACTCATTATAAAGTTTTTTTTAATATTTGATGGACTGTAACTAGCTTCATCGGACGCAGGAATTTCGTCCACTGACGTTTTCAATGAGTCCCGTATCGCAAACCCCTTTAACAACGACCGAACCCTTCCACAACAGATTCCGATTAAGGCTATGCCAATCTGGAAAATCGACTGGGAAAGACGGGGCCAGCTTTTGAGATTGCAGACTGCTTCTCCTCGCCTCTCCTGTAGTTAAACACGACTACGATACCGATTCCCCGTCAGCCATCCACTTTGTTAAAACGTCGGTTATGTCATGTTGATAAATTGAAGTAGTTGCTCGGCCGCAGTCACATGTGTTCGCCTTTTGCCAACAAACAACGCTCGTCATCTTCGACGAGCGACCGACACGACCAGTGGCGAAACTTCTACGTTTCGATGATGGTCTTTGTTCAATATTTTTTTTTCCGTCTCGTCAACTCACAAAGACCACGTTGTTAGGATGTTCTCTATGATTAAATGTGGTCGTTTATAAATGAGAAACTGTTTTAGAAAATTGTAATCCATTTGTTAATTTGGCTTTTATTAATTTGATACATAGAAGTTATGGCATAATGTTTAGTGCCACTTAATCTTAATGGAAAGTTTGATCTCGATGATGTAACTCACATACTCAACGACGACTACCGAAAAAACATCATATATGATGATTTATATCCATGCTGGCTATGTTACATTTCCCAAGTAATTTTACTATTTACAGTTCAGAATTGAAGATAATGGGTTGTTCGGAAAGTTCGCAGGATTTTTGTTAACTGAAAAAGAAATGTAAATAGTTTATGTAAATATTTATTTAGTATATTATGTAATTACCATTATTATTTAGAACTCTTTGAGAAGTTTTATAACATTTTCTGTTTAAACACTTTTGAAAGGAGCAAAAAGATGATAATCCGAAGATGCGATGTCCGGTGAGTAAGGTGAATGACCCAAAACATTCCAATTGAAGCTCAACAATTTTTGCTGGGTCCTGATTAAAAGTGCGGTCGTGCATTGTCATGATGAAACACGCCGCCTTTCCTTTTTGCTAATTCTGGTCGGTTTTTTTCAATTGCTGCCCTCAGCCGATCTAATTGTGAACAGTAGATATCAGTGTTGATGGTTTAATTGCGTGGAAAAAGCTAAAAGTGTATGGGTAATTTTTATTTACGATCATTTTTTGTTTGTTGTACACAATCCACTTTTCATCACCAGTTAGCATCCGCTTCAGAAATGAAACCACAAATTTTTTTCCAACAAAATATCGCTCAAAATTCGCAAATGGATTCGATCCAGCAGATTTCGCTCACTGAGGTCGTGAAAGACCCATATATTTTATCAGACAGACGTATCCATTTTTTTTATTCAGACCCCAAAAACCGTCGGTTTGTCAATATTTAACTTCTCTGCTAGTTTACAGACCATAGTGCATGGATGTTTTCCGGACAACGTAATAGATCAGGTGTCTCCAAACTTTCCAGTCTTAGGGCCATACTGATTAGTCCAGTAAGTTCCAAGGGCCAAAACCATTTTAATTTTTCTGCCATTATCTATAATTTCTAAACTAGTTGCCGAGTACGCGCCCTAAACGAGCATACGCTTGTTAAATTCGCTAGTCGTGGGCCGGATTGATGATACTGGCGGACCGGATTTGGTCCGCTGGCTATAGTGTGGAGACTTTTGCGATAGATTATTAGATATCTATATGATAACAATAATAATGATTCAAACACTTGGTAATTGTCTCACAATACATTTAAGATATGCTCTGTACTAGAGGCTCGTGGGTTTTTTGAGTGAAAATAGTGCTGCTGAAGATTTTTTTTGCTATCCCCTTCCTCCTTTTTACTTTTCGTGCTATTGAAACCCTATGCAGGAGATGAACCAGAGTGGTTTGCTCGGAAAAATTGTTTACCGTGATAAATGCTGGAGGAGCGGAGCCCCAACGCCCTCCCTCACCTACCGCCACCGATGTTCTGATATGTTTTGGCCTCGTCACTATTCTTGAAGATAGTTATGTATAAACTAACCTAAATTTCAAAGTTCTGTGGAATGGGGGTCGTTTTTTTTTTTATTAGACTGTCTCGGTAAATGTATGAAACTTTCAATAGTTGGGATATTTCCGAAGTATAGCTGGGTATTTGCTAGGTTTTTGCCGTCGTATATTTTCGACGTAACTTTTACGAGAGATTTACCACCATTACGAAGAGATTTACCACCATCACATCATCACCATCAACACCAAAAGACTTTTTTGAACTTCAAGTTTAGTTTTGAACCAAAGTTTCCAATAGAAGAATTGAATGTTCTTTTAGCCTATAATTGAGAAATCTGCCCGTTTGGCATATATATATATATATATATATATATATATATATATATATATATATATATATATATATATATATATATATATATATATATAATGTATATTATATATATATATATATATATATATATATATATATATATATATATATATATAATATCGTAATATAAAATCGTAAGAAAAATCCTAGGCCCCAAACAAATAAATAGCACAACATACCGACTTCGAGAAAACCAAGAAATCAAACAATACACAGATATACATAGCGATATGAGAAAAAGAAGACTTAAGTTTTACGGACACATAAAACGGATGAATCCGAGTAGGTTAACTAGACAAATAGTCGAATTTTATGAAAATAGGAGTAAAGCTAAAGTAGAAATAATTAAATGGATTGCTGCAATTAAAGAGGACCTAAGATCAGCAAATATGTCACAAAGTGAAATTCAGGATAGAGGCTGTTTCAGACACAAGGTGAACGTTTGGAAGGTTGGCCAGAGAGAAAAATGTAGGAAGACTGGAACAACTTGGTCTGACGAAAGGAAAAAAGCTCATAGCGAAAGAATGACATTAGTATGGGCACAAAGGAAGGCTAACAACAACAAACGCCTCTAATTGTACTTCGCGTGGTCAACTAGGGCCCATACGTGAATAATAATAATAATAATAATAATATATATATATATATATATATATATATATATATATATATATATATATATATATATATATATATATATATATATATATATATATACATATATATCGACACACATATTACATTTCATTTCGTATACCTCAGATCTGTCACAAAAGTTGCTCTTTCTTTGTTGTTATTTTGCATCAATGCAAGATTATTCTTATAACAGATATAATATTTATATTTTCTTTCTTTAAATGATCTGTGATTCTGGAACTTAATTTATCAATATAGTTTGTAGCATAGTAATTTTTAAAATCTTTTTCAGATGTTGCGACATAAAAATGTTTGATGTTGTTTTTCATAATGCTGGCTGATATTTATTATTCTTTGCGATATTTTTGATTATATTAAGTTCTTATTCACAGCTGTCTTCTTTAAGTAGAATCGTTAGCAATCTGTGGGTCATACTATGAAAGGTGGACATTTTTACATTCCATGACTGATCTGAACTTGCGTGAATGATTGTATTGGTATATGCGAGTTTACTAAATATTTCGAATTCTAATTTATTCGGTGTTCTAATTATCCGTCTTTATTTCTACTGTGAACTGGAATTTTGTGTTTACACTATTTAAATATTCAACAAATTGACCCGTCTTTTAGTAACCGTCCATATGCAAATATCATCGACATACCTGGTCCAAAAATGTATGTGTCTTGTATAATTTCTGTTGTAAAAAAAATTATTTTCAAAATTAGCCATGTAAATTTCTGTCAGAAGGGAGCCGTTCGTTCGTTGGTAATATTTTGAATTGAACAGAAAATAATTTTGTTGGGTACAAGCATTGATAGCTTCTATGAGAGTTCTATTCTCTATTACTTCTATTGTATTATTGATTGCTTTTGGCTAGTTAAAACTGATAAATAATGGTAGATCCCTGTTCAATTGTTTACAGTTTACATGCAGAAGCATTTACATAAGAAACTACCGGTCTCATTGGAATGCCATCTTTACGCATTTTAGGCATTCCGTATAAGACTGGAGATTTTGAGTTCATGATATCTAGTTTAGATTGTGATATATTTAAGAAGGTTTCATTGTACGTTTTTGTAATTTTCCTTACACTGGTGTGATATTTTTTGGTGTATCGTTCTTGAGTTCTCGACAATTTTCTGTGTTGATGAGTGTGTTCATTTTTGGTAGGTAATCTTCTTTTGTTAGAATATTAACAGTATTACCTTTGTCAACTTTGCAAAGAATTGAATTGTTTTGGTTAACTTTGTACTGTAATTTATTAATTACTCGTTGGAATAGTTACTTTTAATTTTATTGTTTGCTATTATATTTTACTAACTGAGTTTTATTTAAACTAAATATGTATTGATGAAGGATATATGGATGGATTTGATGAAGTTTGGACAGTATCTGAGGCCTTTTTCTAATAATTTAATGTCTTCATTATCAAACTGAAAGTTTGTTAAATTTACAACTCTATCATAAAATGTGCCTAAACTGATTAAATTAATATTATGAGAATTTCTGTGAGCAAAATTTTGTGACTTACATTTTCATAGTGCATTTTTGTGCCAAATCTGGAGTATACGAAATAAAATGTAATATTTTTCGAACGACTCTCTTATGAGACACATTCATTTTGTTAAAAAGCACAGTCAGTTGAAAATCCAAACCATAGGTAACAGTAACGTATCAATATTTGGAAAGTATATTTCTGATCAGGTATTTTCATTTATAGCTCATGATTCATTCAACTAATACCATAAAATGACTTATGCATTTTGCTTGAATAACGAATAAATAAAAATAACAGATACTTAAAGTTGAATAGATCGACTAATAAGGTAATAGCCTTGTTGCGTTTTCTTTCCTGTTTGTAAAAGTGTTAAGCTGACAAATTGCCGTTCCCGCCTTGTTATTTCCTCCACGGTCGATCGTCTTCGGCTTCAAAATTATACCTCGAAGCCTCCGAAATTATCAACCGCAATACCGAGACAAAGAGTCGCGAAATTCCTTCTGTCAATACTGCCACTAAAATGATTTTTATCTGGTTCTTGCTCTTCGTTGTGACACAGTTCGCGCCATCGATAAGGCTGACCAGTCGTCGAACCGTTTTTATGCGTCGACGTACTTCGACAATGATGATTTGTGTTTGTTTCTTGATGCGATTCGAAAAGAAGGGAGAGAAAAAAATGGTCAGGTATTGTTCCCACGACGAACAAGCTATTTTGAATCCGAATCGTGCCTCAGGAATTTTGAATAGTACAATGCGCTCGTGAACGATCACCGTTGTTTTTTTCGTGAATGTGAACGGAATTTCATTTATTCAAGAGGAAAAAAGGAAATGACGTCTAAGTTTTAGTTTATTGGAAAATGATACAGGGACATTTAGTAGTTAGACTTTAGTTAGAAGAAAAAATATAAAAACAAAGTAAGAAAAAATGCATCCATCCACACTTAAAATTGACCATACCTTCAGCCACCACCAAAACATTAGCAAGTGCCTCCCAAGACCGGTTTCTCAAATTAAACCGTCATCAGTTGGTTTCCGAACATTCAACTCGAGCCGACTGATGACGGCTTAAGACAAGAAACTGGTCTCGAGAAACACTTGCTGAGATTTTGGTGACGGCTGAAGGAATGGATAATTTTTACCTGGAGCATAGATGAATTTTCCTTGTTTTTGAATATTTTTAATATTCTCCACGCACCCACTATGCAACTTTTTATGCATACCTGGTATCTAGACAGCGGGTGGGTCACGGTTTCGCGCAGTGACATCGTTGCAGACGCTAACCATAATATGGCGTGACCTGTATTGCATTACAACTTACTATCCCATATGGCTAATGTATATGATCGCACCTTTGGTCATTCCTTCAGGTGCTTTCCGAATGTTCGGCTCGAGCCTGACTGACGACGGCTTAAGACCAGAAACCGGTCTCGGGAGAACTTACGTTTAATGGTGATTTTTACTGAAGGACTTTACTGTAATTTTTACTTAAAAAATGGATAATTTTTATGTGGGGCACGATTGAATTATCTTTGTTTTTGAATATTTTATTATTCTGAATGGGATAAATATATGAATCTGACTTTTACGGTTTTTTTTAATTTAAGAATATATTAAAAACAGAGGAGTTTTGAAATTGGAGCGATGTTCACCTTCAAAATAAACACAAATTGTTACTTTGAGAATAACAGAAGTATTACTACAACTCAGAGACAATTTCGGCGAATTAAAACATTAGAGATGCTTCTTTCAAATGCACGATACGTAAATAGGTAGCCCAGTTTTTAAACAATGGGTCTGAGAGTCACTGGCATTGAGTTGAAAGTTGTCATTTGCGAAGTAGTTACAGCTATGCCAGAAGAAATTTTTGTGAGTGCATCTCTCTAATATAATTTTCCGTAATTACACAGCCAATGTACCAAAGGTTTTATATATTAAAAATTTACGAAGTTACATTTATTTGGAAAACACCAGTTCTTTTTGTGCCACCCTATATATATCACTGAAATAAACTGAATAAACGAAATCATGCTTTGGTTTAATGATTTTAATAGTGCGCGAATTAATATTAAAGCGGACGAAGAAAAACAGAAAACAAAACAGAACACGAACAATGAGATCAGCTGATAACATCCAAAGTTTCCGGAAAGCTCTAGGAACATTAACTCGGGAACGTTATGATCAACTGAAAAAAAACGCCGTCCCTGCAACGTATTTTAAAACAAAATTTCCATTTACACCCATACAAAATCCAGCTTATACGAGAGCTTAAACCTCATGAGTTCCAGTTGCGATTAGAATTAAGTAATGCCTACATAAATCTTACACATGAACATGAATATTTTATTAAAAAAGTATGCCCAAATGGATTTGTTAACCATGATAACGCATGATAACGCAATGATAACGCACCTTATTCAGAAAAGGCCTCAAAGTCGCAATATGATGTGCAGTTTCTGCTCAAAAAATTATTGGACATTTCTTGTTTTGAAAACGGCGAAAGATAAGTAGAAACTTGAGACACTGAGGTGTATTGACCCAGGATAGTGCTTCGGTCCACACTGGCAAGACTAAAATGCTCTGAGATGAACCCCAGGATGTTTGGATGTCATCGCCTCAGACTTTCAGATTGTAATGGATAGAGTCCCAGTAGCGCCACCTAGAAAGAATTAAGGAACATCGACAGTGCTACGGAGATATTGATGGGGACAGTTTACTTTTTTATTTGATATAATATATAGTCCACTTTTTCATCAATAAACGACGGCGCACTTTAAATTACTCTTTATATATCTACTTCACCAATCCCAGAACATGCCAATACAGTTCACCGCCCCTAGCTTTTTTTGGGGTTACCTTAAAGGGAGAATTTACATTAATAAACCTTGAATACTAGGCTATCTCAGGACTATATTGGGTGGGAAATAAAGTGTTGTGAAAGTTTCTTTAAGAACTGAAAAGTAGTTAAAAGAAAGACAATAATAAATGTTAATCACTATAATGAGTTTAACAGATTATAACGTATGCATCTTGGATTACCCTGTATATAGTCGATATACGTTTAAGTAACTACCATATTTATAAATATAAACTAGATGTACGATGTAATATTTGCATAGCTGGGGTGACGACGACTCCAAATGATAATTCTTATCACTGAACTGTTGGAACGGGGTCATTACTCATTTAATGACTGAAAAACTGATGACTCGTAAATTTCTGTTAAAAGACTAATAAAAAATATTAATTTCAATTAATACAGATTCTAAATTTTATTTGAGGGTATGTCGGAGTTTGTTGAGAGAAGATTACTACATAATCTATACAATACTAAATCTATTATTTTTTAACTTATAGTGAAATATACTCTGCAACTAAAAATATATTATAACCGTTACAAATAAAAGTTATGCCCTTTGCCAATACTTTTGATTATTTATAACATGGGTAGGATTTTTTTCTAACCTAAAACATCTGTCGTAATGTACAAGTAAGATTGCAAGTAGTTTCTTTAAAACACCTGTCTGAAACAGATGTGATTTCAGGATTCCTTAAATGGTAAAAACTGATGGAAATGCACAGTGATGATGTTCTTGAAAGAAAAGTTTACCCTTAAATCTAAGACATACATATTTTATAAGCTTGCATAGAATTTTTACATTTTTCAATGACAATTTTAAAAATGTATGTTTTGGTTTTGGCACAGGCTGCTGACTCCTGCTGAAGTCACTAAAAAAATCGATCAACTGTTGATATTGCCTTCAATAAAAATTATCGTATTAGTGTTTTATTTTTCAGAGAGTTCAATTTTTTTAAGTTCATAGAGTTCAATTTTTGTAGTCATTACGCAGCGTAGGCATTGCGTTTTGTATTAGAACAGTTTTTAGAAATATCAATTTCGTTTCTATTGAGCGTCATTTCCACTGACAGTTCAAGATTCCGCCTGAGGATGACGATCCCTGATCGCAACACAGTACTCCAATGGGTTAAATTGTTTTGCACAACTAAATCAGTTATGAAGAGGAACCCAAATATATGTCTTTATATCTCAGACTCGGACTCGAGAAAAAGTTGGGACAGTGGGTAGGTTGATTTTTCAGAGTTCTGGGTGCTCCACTAATCATAGTGCTCCTACTTTGGTCCTAGTTCGTAGCTCATTACAGCGCCTCCTACAAGGCAAGTTAAAATTATACCCGCGCAAAATCATGATTATTTAAAAGCTGCTTTAAGATAATTTTTTACAACGCAACCTGTTTTGTAAAAGAATGCTTGAAATTATTTACTTTTGATGATGAGTAATGAGCGCAACATTTCCATTTGAATGGTTATGGCAAGAAGCAAAAACAAAAGAACTCGAGAATTACAACAGAGCCCTAGTCATAGTGTTAAGGTTAGAGTTTGGTGCAGCGTTTCGAAAGTAAGGATCACAGCTACAGCAATAACTACTTCAGAACACTCTATCGACACACATCGCAACTTTTTGCATTCACAACTTCAACATTTACAACTTTCCAATAATGTAGAACTACAGCCAATCAGGGAAGGACCTCGATGCCAGTTGTTTGACACATGTTACCCCAACACGTAATCTCGTGTTTCGGCGATGTCCTTGACTTCCACGCTCACCAGATTTGTCTTAATTATACGTTCCCCTCGAAACCCTCGTACGGTAGAAAAGTTGAAAGTAGCTATTTGCGAAGTAGTTACAACTATGCTAGATGAAATGTTCGAAAGTGTAATACAGAACTTGAAAAAGAGGCTCCGGATGTGCGTGCAGCAAGAAGGGCGGCAACTCTCCAACATATTCTTAAACAACCAATGTACCAATATTGTTATATATTGAAAGTCAACGTTACTTTGATATTAAGTTACATTTATTTTGTAAATATGCATATTGAGAGACAATTAAAAGATTCCTTTAATGAGCTTCACATATTCAGAGGAAGAACATGAAGATTACTCGCCCCTAAGAGATGATCATAAAGAACATTAAAAACAGTTCGCTCGCGACCATATTTGTTGGAATAAAAAATGGGAGCCAATAATGTTTACTAACGAAAATAGGTTTAATCGGGATGGATCGGACGGCTGCTCTTAATATTTCTATGATTGAGAATGAAAGAAAAAAAATCTCAAAGCGAAAAATGGTTGGGCAGACATTGGATATGAAACAAAATACTGATATCGTTTTAATTTCTGACCAAATGAACCCTAGATCACTAAACATTAGTCTCATAGACTACATTCGCCGATGGCCGAATGGAGAGGTATTCCCGGTATTTCCCCACCTTACCACGCTCAGTATTTTTTTGATTGGGCTCATTAGTAGCTTGTGCGTATGCATTGCATCCGTACGCATTTTACTACCGGAGATTTCGCGAAATATTAGCCTCTCAGAATAATATTTAGTAACAACGTATGAAACTGATTGTAGGTAAGATATAAATAATTTTATTTATTTATTGTTATATTGGGTAAATAAATTTATTATTAATTGGTTGCAATTAATATTAAAACTTTCTGTAACTTAATAAAAAGTATGTTACTTATTGTTTGTGTGTTTTCTGGCTAAATTTGTGTATTTTGTAAAGGCGATATTTTCTGTTTTAAATGGATTTGAAACAAGATCAAGATAAAATCTTGCAAATTTTGAATGAGTCTGACAACGATGATGACCAAGTAATCGGGGGGCTACCAGGCGAGCTCTCGGACTCTGAACCCGATGACAACTTGGAGGAGGACTTACCTGCAGACACCGCTGAAAGTGAAGAAGAATCTTCGATCTCTTCCAGCAGCCGAATCAGAAATATAATCATAGACCTATCTGACAATCGATGAACAATTAGTTGAATTCAGAGGTCGTTGCTCATTTAGAATAAACTTACAAAATAAGCCTAACAAATAACAGAAATGAAAAACATGAAAACTAGGAATGTCAGCACTTCAATGTTTGGTTTTGATGCTGAGATGGCCCGGGTCTCATATAAACCGAAGTCAAACAAAGTGGTTATTCTTCTATCGGCAGTGTATAAACAGCCAGACATTAACTCAATCACAAACAAACCTGAAATCATGCATTTCTACAACAGTACGAAATAAGCTGTCGATACTATCGATTAGATGTTTTCAGCCATTAGCTGCAATCGTAAAACAAATAGATGACCTCAATGCACACTTTCTGATATCACTAACGTGTACATGATCAACGCGTAGGTTATGTACGTATCTAACATGGTGAGACAAGGGCAAAAACCATTAAAATGCAGAGCATTCGTGTAAAGTTTGGCCGATAATCTTACTGAGCCGTGATTGCGGGAACGGTACAATAGTGTGACTTTGAGGAGAGATATCAAGGCCATTTAAAAATTGAAAGTGTTTTGCCAAGTACTTCTCAAGCATACCCAAACAAACGCAAAATTTGCTCAGTTTGCCCATACCAGAAACATAGAATGACCAAAGTCGCATGCCACTCTTGTAGAAAGGCCATTTGTGGCGAACACACCATTTCAGTTTGCAGTGAATGCAAGGATTAAGCTTTTGAAATATGAGGTAGTTTTTCAGTAAATTGAATACAAATTCTTTTATACCAGTTACTTGTTTAATAATAAATGCTATGGTTCAGAAAAAAATTGAAGTTTCACTTAGTCATTATGGCTAATATTTAGTGACACCGTTACTAGAAAATATGTTTAGTGAGCCAGGGTTAAATATGATTCATTCACAATTACGCAAATATTTGGAAACAATAACAACAATTTTATGTTTCAGTAAAACAATGCTCCCAGGCTCAAGTTGTTAACGCGTATTTTCAACAGGAGAATATTCGCATTTTAGACTGGCTAGATCTGAAGATCATCGAAAATGTTTGTGCACAGTTAGCCCGAGAAGTGTACAAAGGTTCAAGGCAATTTTAAACCCAAAAGAAAATAAAAAAAAGCAACTGAGGAAGAATGGTCTGGCCCATTCTTCCTCATTTCTCAAAATAACATCAAAGTCTACGAAACTATTCCCAATTGAATGATATTAGTTTTAGAGAAGACAAGTTTCACAGATTATTAATTTGTAATTATAATTTTTTTCAATAAAGTTATTTTGAAAATATCAAAAATGCCCTATCTTTTTGGTCTACCTTAAAATCATTATTTACAAACATATCATATCAAACGTAACACTCCTCATCGACATCAATTCATCAGGTACATTTTTCGGTAAGTAAACCAAGTTACAAAATACAAGAAGGCATTAACAATATGGAACAAAAATTTTAAAAATCGCTAAAACACAACAGAAGTGTCCTATCTTTGTGTTCCGGAACTTATCTTCAACTCTATAAAAAACGCTTATGATGACTATGAGATCAGTCCTGATACATGTTGGTTTATTAACAATATCACGTTAACAACTTTTTAAAATACTCCTGTAAATTGATCTAAGTTTGTCATTTAGGCGTTACTGAAGTTAAGTGGCGCCACTAAAACGACGTGAGGAAACTCACTAATCAACAATTACGAGTGCGGTTCGACTGGTAGGATCGTGTCCGTCGTCCAGACTGGATCTCGAGACGAAAATTACGAGCTAATGCGCGACGTCACGCTCGCTGACCGTTAATTAATATTCATGAGCGTCGAAATGGTGAGGAGCAGCGAGGAAACCGCGTCTTTGTTTTCTTAAACGCCGGCCGACGTTTAATGGACGCATTATTAGCGTGCGAGCTGGGCGCTTTATATTAAATTATTAATTGCTCGGTTTCGCTTTTAGCAACACACTCTTGTAATAATATTTAAACAAAGATTTTTCACTATTTAAATAAGAATTTTAAGAACGTTTAAAATAGTCGATGGATTGTTCAGAAGAAAAGACTACAGTGCTGTGAAAAAAATATAAATTGAAAGGAATTTTTTGAAATTTATTTTTATGTGCATACATAAAGATATTAACAAGTAGTATAAATAAAAGTAAAATTGACATGGCGTTGTATGTATGAAATACAATTACTTTTTTTGTTTAATGTTATTTCAAATGAAAAAAAAAAAATCACATTGAAAAAAATTACAAAATCAACTTTCTAAAATTGCCTATGATACATTTTTTTATCTGTTGTCCATCGTCTTCTAGACATGTTTATATAGCAAAAGGTAAATAATTTGATAATACAATTAATATTTTGTTCCCTTTCAACGTCTTTTTAGTACCAACATTTAGGAACACTGTTTATTAGATTAATTTGATTGTTTCCTTCAGTTTACTCAATGTTTAGGATATTCTTTCTTTCAGTTCCTCCGTTGTTTGATTTTTTAGTCTCTGTGGGTCGTAAACATCCCTGGCTCAAATTTTCCATATATTTTCAATAGAATTAACATCTGTACTTGGTGGAGGTAGCTTTGATCCCAAATTCTTGAAATCATTTTTTTTCACCTGTCCGGAGTCATGTTGAAAAATTACACTAAATACGTTATAAATAGCAAAAGGTAATCCTCCAGTGCTTTCCAGAACTGCACACCAATGCTGTTTCCAGAAACAAAAGTAATTTCAGATTTAAAACCATGTTTAAATGCAGGCCATCTCATAACTCTACCACGACGAGATAGGCGGAATATGATTTTCTCTCCTTTCTCTCTTCGTTTTTAAATCGTGCCAGTAATAATCAAACCTTCTTGTCCACTTACTAGTACTAAAGGCAATTCTGAAAATGTCTGTTTCCACTAAAAATGTTTCCCAATGATCAATTAAGTGTTCGTCCTATTGGTTTTGTTTTTAATTATTACCAAAGTTTTTGTGTTATTAAAGGTCAAACAAGACTTACCAATAAACCAGCACTATCAGTGAACTTTTTAGAAATTGAAGAATCTCTTACCTGAAACAAAAAATTATTTAGTTTCCACTGTTTTCATTACTGAATAATAAAAAAGAATATTTCCTTCAATTATAGGGCCAACATTCAACTCACCTAAGAGCACATAGTTCAAGTTACGCTCTTTTAAATAAAGATTTTTCCGTTTGATTGTATCGTTAAATATTTAAGATCGTTCCCACCCCTCAGTTATATAAAATAGTTAATAGCCCACGACGGTAACAATTTAACCGGAATTTTCCTTAAAAAAGGGTTGAGGAGACGCTTCCGTGAAAAACGGGAAAAACTAATAATTGCCGTCGCATCATGTCATTACGACTGCCTGGTAATTAGTGAATGCTCCGTACGGATGAAAAGATGAACAGGTCCGTTTTTCAGGACCATCATTATGAGGGCGTGGAGGTATGTCATTATTTTAATAATCGGTTCGGGAGCTGCGTTGGGGCCCGCGCCTACTTAATGGCGAATCGAAGAAAAAAGAGGCTATCAATTATTAAAATGTGTCGTTTTTATGCCTTTACAGTACGCGGCGACCAAATAATTAAATGAAAACCGTCATAACCATGACCATAGTCATCAATAAATTGAATGTTAACAAGAAATTTTTATGCGTCTTATTGCATGTGTATTTTATAATATAAAAATTCACAAGTTCGTAAATTTTTATAATTAAAATTTCTATTATATATATAATATATATATATATATATATATATATATATATATATATATATATATATATATATATATATACGGGGTCCGTCACTCAAAGTGTTACCAATTAAAAATGCTGTAGTTTTGTTAATTACGCATATTTTTATTTAATATTTTTAAACAATGGTGAAAACACATTAAATTTCATGAAAAACATCTTACTGTTCAATATGGTCAACTTTGGCGCCGATGATGGGATCAAGTCTTCATTGCTTCCAGGTATGCACGAATGTGAGTCTGTGGAATTCGTTGCCATTCCCTACGAAGCGCTGACTTTAATGGTTTCAAACTCATATATTTCTGTTGACACCTTAGCCTCCAAAATGGACCACATGGTGAAGTCCATTGGATTCAAGTATGGTGAGTATAGAGGCCATTGTTTCAAAGAAATGAACTGTTGAACGTGATTTTGTAAAAATTGTTGTATCAGTTTAGCTTTATGGAACGTTCAGTTGTTTAGCTAATTTTGCTGCACTCTGACGTAGATTTCTTTCAACTCGTGCTCTTACCTTTCGAACCATTTCTGGTGATGTTGTGGATTTTTTGACCACCTCCTTGGCGCTTTGCGATGCTACCAGTATTATAGTAACGTTTAATGGTTCGATACACAAACATTTTATTAATGTAATTATGTTTGAATTTCCCTATCACGTTAGAATTCCATTACGAATATTTCTTTTCAATTACGATTTAGAACGATTTGCTTTCGTGCACTTGTAAACAACATTATAAACTAAAGTCTGTAAAATTTGAAGAGCGCTGTGATCAGCAACTACAGCAGCGTGAAGTTGGTAACACTGCGAGTGACGAACCCTGTGCTTCCTCCAGACAAGAGATCGCCCATCCGAATGAAAGATATTGTAATTAATTTCGTTTGAAAATATTACTGTCTTCCAAAACTCATTAGTTTTATCAACATACTGGTTTGCGAACTGCAAGAGCTTTTTTGATTGACTTTGTTAATGTACGTTTCTTTCTGGTAACTCTTGCTCTATAACCAGCAGGATACAGAACTCTGTAAGTTTATATGGTCGCCCTGTTCGTTGCATATTTTGAAAATTGTCGATATTGTTAAACCTTTTAATAACACTACGAACAGTGTAACGACTTTTTCTCACTACGATCGCAATTTCAAAATATGATATACCGTCACGATGCAGATTAACTATTAACTTTTTCAGTCATTGTAGTTTCCTGTCCTTTACGATTACCCATTTTATTTAAAATTATTTATTTTCTATATACCTCGACCAATGCACATATCAGAAACCTACGCGATAGTAATATTCGACCACAATAAATACTTTTCCATAGGTAGAAACAAGTTTTTATTACCGTCTTGCTTTAAATTATCTGATGAACATTTAAGGGTGCCAATACTTTTTTTTGCCCATTCAATTTTTGACATTATATTCATTATAAATTTATTTTATCTATTCCATTTGAGATTAACACATTTTTTCTGTTAATTCTGTAAAATTTAGATTTTGGTTAGAGGTATAAAATAATCATTTGATTAATAATTCTTAATTGATTAAGAATTAACAATTATTTTACGTTTATATTTTAAAAATATATTTTTTTATTATAAAAACAATATACTGTGCTAATACTTTTGTCCACCACCATGTGTGTGAGGATGGCACAGTACGCGTACGCAAATGTCAGAGGTTGTCAGAAAATTCTATTCCCAGTTATATGAAGATCAGAACCAATCAAAGACAACAATATCTTCGGGAGAACAAATGCCAGATATCCTAGTGGAGTAAGTAAAAAATGCTATAGAATCGATGAAAAACGGCAAGGCTCTAGGCAAAGACAGTGAAACTGTCGAAATGCTAAAAACTGGTGGTCGAACTCTACAGAAAACACTGGCAAAATTATACTTAAAATGCCTCAAAAAACAAAAAGTACCTGACTTATGGAAAAATGCAGAAGTGATTATTTTACATAAAAAAGGAGCACAAAAAAAAGAACTACCGTCCAATAAGCCTCTCCAATGTACAAAGTTTTCACTAAGATAATATTGAAAGGAATATTAAGAAAACTCAATGTCGCACAACCAAGAGAACAAGCAGGATTCAGAAGTGGATTCAGTACAATTGATCGCATCAAGGTTGGACAGCAGACCATAGAAAAGCACAAAGAATACACCATGCCACTGTGTTTGGTTTTTATCGACTACAAAAAAGCATTTGACTCCATCTCAAAGCATGCCATAATGGATGCACTGCTTAGCCAGGGGGTAGACAGAAGATATGTAAACCTATTAGGATCAATACATGATGGAGCTATAGCGACAATTCACCTTGATGATCTTGAAATGGGAATTAATGCAGAACGAGGTGTATGGCAAGGTGACACAATATCGCCTATTCTTTTCTCGACTTGCCTTGAAGAAGTATTCCGTAAACTGGATTGGGAACAGAATGGTGTAAAGATCAATGGTGCAAACATAAAACATCTTAGATTGACAGATGATATCGTTCTCCTTTCACAGGAGCCAGAGGAGCTGCAAAGACGCATACAAGAGCTGCCAAGGGCTGGCGAACCATTTGGCTGAAAAATAAACTTAAAAAAGAGTTAGGTCATGTTCAATAAATTCGCTGAGGATAGAAGAATTTCATTTTTAGGAAGGGATTTGAAGATTGTGGACCACTTTATATATCTTGGGCAGAGAATTTCAATGGAGGGGGATACCGCCCAGGAGATGAAACGGCGTGTTAAATGTGGCTGGCAAGCATTTGGCAGGCTCAACACAGTGTTTAAGAGCAGACTCCCATTTTGCCTGAAAAGTCACAGAGTTATGTCACACGGAAGTGAAACCTGGACACTCACATCGCAATCAATTCAAAAACTTCGAGTAGCACAAATGGGAATGGAAAGGTAAAGTAATTGAAATGGAGATGGACAGGCCATATAGCGAGGCGATGGGACGACAGGTAGACCATGGCAATCCCTCTCTTGGATACCGCTTGATCGCAAGCGTCCGCGAAGAAGTCCGAAAGCACGATGGACTGATGACATCAATAAGTGGCAGACTTGAGTGACAGAGGAGGGCACAGGACCGTGAGAGTTGGAAACATGCTGAAGAGGCCTCCATCCTACCGTGGATCGACACGGGCTGATGATATATATATATTCTTGACACATTACGATTGTGTTGTTCGTTCGCTTTATTTTTTAACAAAAAAAAAGTTATTTCATTCAATAGTAACACTTTAAATGTGTCAATATAAAATTACTACATAATTGTACTGATTATACACTAATCATCTGTTGAAGACTCCCTCCCACCTATTGTTTTTACGCGGCAAGCACGACGCTATCTTCATTGCATACAATATATGTGTTTACATGTTCATCATGGCACCGTATAAATATTATAAATTCGAATAAAAATTATTATTATAAAATATAAAATTTAAAAAAATTAAAAAACTATTATAAATTCAATTAAAATATTAATAACAACCGAAATTATTTTTAAATATATAGAAATAAAGTGAGTTTATACACCATTTCATTATAAAGGTGTGATTTTTTAATTTAAATGTGTACACATTTAATATTTAAATGTGTTAAAATTTTTATGCTTGATCGTAGAGTATTTTAACACAGATTTGTGTGACTTTCGACATTAATTTGTGTTACGTGGTTGATACAAAAAGTTTAACTTAAATGACACAAAAATGTGTGTTAATCGTTTTTTTACACGCGATTTGTGTTAAAACTGACGCAATTTTTTTTACTGTGTGCCTTGCAAATTCCAGAAAACAGTGGCCATGACTTTTACGGCCGATGGAAGCGTATTCGCCTTTATCAGAACATGTTCGACGAATTAAACCCACTGTTTTGATTGTTCCTGGTGTATAGTTATGAGTCCAAGTTTTACCAACAATCACGAATAACCGCAAAAACTGCTTCAGAGGGCGCTTATACCTCTCCAAACACAGCTGTGATGTGGTCACTCGACTTCGTTTTTGGCCCGCAGTGAACACACGCAGCATCCATCGCGCTGTTAGCTTTCACATGCCCAAATAGTCGTATAACATGTTCTGTACGCGTTCATCCAAAATGTTTATCATCTCAACAGTGTCTCTAACCTTCATTCTGTGATCGGCCAGTACAATATCATGGATTTATGTTGACCATTTCCTCAGTAGTGACCTTATCAAGACGTTTTGAACCCTGAGCGATCAACGCCATACTGGTTCGACCACATCGAGCCGCAGTACGCCACTTGTGAATCCAGAAATCATACGGAACTATTGTACTTTTTCAACTTTTCTTCACATTGCACGATAGTTTTTTCATCACAAAAATTAGTAAATTCGAAGAGATTTACCACTAAACATCAAATCACTTTTTGAAACTTCTCGACGCACGTTTCGCTAACCATCTTAGCATCATCAGGCGATGATTTAATCTAGTTCTAAAACTAAACTATGTTCTATTTATATGATAACCCTACCTAATACTGAGTTTAGTTTACTGAGCCGAGCATTAATAATTGAAAAAGTTGACTAAACGGAATAGGTCCTTTATCCCGGTTCAAGATTTTCCTGCATTTTTCTATTTGAATGCTTTCATATGCATCCAAAGCCACATTGTTATTTACACTTTTTACCAGTATTGTAGTCATGTTCGATTGCATGTTGGGCAACACAAGATTTTTCATTTCTCCCATATCTAATATGGGCAATGTGTTCTTTAAAATTTCGTTAATATGGATCTTTTTGTTTGGCTAATATACCTTCGATCACAATCTTGACAACTAATTTCGTAAATCCCCGACTTTTCATGTTGATTTACTTTATTTATTAAGTACCTTTCTTAATTTATTATATGGTTGGTACACAACCTTAATGTCCACTTTTACAAAATTTTGTCTAGACCTCGTGTTAATTGGACATTAAACGGTATTACCATGAATTTATTTGTGTTTTCATCTTTTTGAAAAGTCGAAAATTCTTCCAATACTTTTCTAAACTTCTATTTTCTAATAAATTTGTCTACAATGTTCTTATTATAACCGTTTACTTTGGATACCTCCCTAATTAATTTTAATTCTTTGTTATAATTATGTTTGTTTAAAGGAAAATTGATTAATCTGTTTACCTTTAAATTTGAAACAAAAAGTCGTGTTTAATCAAAACACGAAATAAGCTTTATTAGCATGATAACACAAACATCGAACTCTACTTTCAAAAACTGTCAAAACAAAAATACACGTCATATGGGCTTGAAATTCATGGAGCTTTACTAGAAAAGAAGCAACTTTACAAAAATTCAATCATCTTTGCCATTGCATCGCCATCTATCGGAAAAGTATCTGACGTCTTACTGTATCCTCGTAGACTATTTGAAGTTTACAATTAATTCAGGTTGAAGATTACCATATCTAGTCTTGTTTTTGAAGCGTTTTAATCTACCCTGGTGAGAATCTGTTGTATATCGTTTTCCGGTTATTTGTTTGCTAATAGGTGGCGCTCCGTGTTGGGCTAGGTCGTCATCCAAGAAGACGTCGACATCGAAGCCGATGCATTTGAATTGCTGATGCATCGTCATACAATTGGGACGCGGCATACGCTCGCAAATCATGCATATTAACGTGACATTTGGGAACCAAGCCCGTGAGAGTTGAAATTGGAATGTGCAGGGAGAGACCATATTTTTTAAACAAAAAAAAAATCAGCCCTCTAATCTTATATAATATTCAAATTAAAAATATGGAGTGATAAAATATGATGAATAAATAATAACAATTTTTATAAAACAAAATTTGAGGACTTTCTGAAAAGTTGATACGAATCCTGGAATCATTTATATCCTGAATCCTGAATATAATTTCCTGGGATCCCGAGGTTGATGTGAATCTACATAAAGTGGTAGGGGAAGCCTATGAGAAGGGAAGGAAAGATCACACAAGTCGATATGAATCGAGATTTAACAAGTTTTGCATGTTTATATTAACTAAATATGAAATTGTAAAAGTATGTCGTCTCCTTTTTTTCCTCACTACCGACCCCCTTGTAACAAAAAAACTGTACGTTTTACAGTAATTAGCTTATCATTTTCGGATTTAGAACTACAAAATATTTCATATACCCCTATTTTCATCAATGTTGCATCAAGAAAGTTTAAATTTGTTGACCTGTGCCATTACCTGCTGAATTTAGTCGTTATAATGACAGTAGAAAATATGTTCTTGCTGAAGCTTTATTTCAAGAGATTTAATCGAAGCAGAGCAAAGAACTGGATAATCGGTGATGATAACGCAACAATTATACAAAGGTCTAAGTATTGAAAACTAACTATGCTGAGGTATAACGACGATGGGCGTAAAAAGTGGCGAACATGTTAAAAAGCTGAATACCGAGGAGAATAATGGAGGAGCGAATAAGAAGTAACAGAAAGAGAAGTAGATCAAAGGCACGGTGACAGGGCAATGTAAGAAGAGATGCTGAAGAATTATTGCACAAAAACTGGAAAGAGGATGCTAAGGATTCATCCCCTTGGAGGCGAAGGTGAAAAGAATGGGTTGTACACGAAGTAGTTCGGGCCTTATTTTGAATACGTAAAAAAACTGGAACATCTTTATATATTAAATATAATTATAAATACAGAAATATAATAATTAAACAGTTTTATATTTGCATTTACAATGCAAAAAGACAATACAAATATATACGAATTTTAGTGAAATAATTAATGCAATTATATCCCCGAAACTGCCGTTTCGTTGAGTGCAACGAAAAGCCCAGTCCACGGCAACGGCTCCCTCCTGTCGCTCCTTATTGTTAAGGCAAACGAGACCCGATTCCAGGAACCGCTCGACCGATTTCCTGCCGCTCAACTTGCTTCGGGAATTAATTACGCGCGCAATCGACAACGACCCTCTCGAGAAGAGAGAGTGTAGTGGCAGCAGAGAAAAAGAGAGCGCAAAAGAGAGAAGCCGAGACGGAGAGAAATATGCGGGCCCAAGCCGAGCATTCAAATTTTAATGCAGTATGTGCAACGGCGATGGTAGTGGTGGCGACTGCTCAACGACATGTCTCCGACCGGTTCGTTAAATTCTTCCGCGATATGAGTTTTATTAATGGGCGAGTCGAGTGCTCTCGTTAAGGAAAAGCCGGGCCATCGGGACGGGCGGGCTTTTTCCGGTCTCGAGGTCGGTTTTTCCCGATAACGGAGAGGAGACCATCGGAAACGGATAGAGCAACGGTCGAGAGCAGTTTAGACGCCACTTGTTCCACCATCGATACGGTATTTGCTTTTTTTGCTATTCACTGAGGTCAAGATATGGGTCTTTAGTCCGAAATATGCCGAAATCAACAATAAAATGAACCACTACAATCCTATAATGATTGTAGAAATTAAATTTAAGGAATTCTGACAATACTGGAATGATCAATTTCAGAATTCGTACATTTTCTAGTTCCTAAATTTAATTTTCGTGTATTATTTATTATTAAAAAATGACAAATCTTTTGCGACATTTAAGTACTTCACTATACACGAAGTGGGTGATAAAAGAGCAGTTTTAATTTGTAAAGTGATTTGAGATATTCAATCTATCATTCATCTAAAAATTCATCTAAAATGTGGACGCAAAATAATTCAAAAGTTCCACAGCAGAGTGGGCGTAGAAGAAAATAGTGCTGCTGGAGATTTTTTTTTGCTTTCCCCTTCCTCCTTTTTACTTTTCGTGCTATTGAAACCCTATACAGGAGGTGAACCTGTTTTGCTCTGAAAAATTGTTTACTGTGACAAATACTGGAGGAGCCGCGTCCCAATGCCCTCCCTCACGAGCTGTCACTGTTCCAAACTCATAAAACCCCGAGATCAGCCATGTTCGGGTCAACCTAGTTCAACTAATCTATTAAATCTAATACATCAAATAGTGCATACAGACTATCTGTTAGGCTCAATTCAGATTCATTGAATAGTAAACACACGTTACAAGTGCCACGCGATTTATTGCGTAATGCTCTTGTTAAGATTACTTTAAAATCTATAGAATAAACGTTTTATCCAACATATTGGATAGACACAACAAAACCATAGGTTAGATCTTGTATAAGTAGTGATATTACGTAACACAGCACTCAATAAGTTCATAGGGTGACATATAGATGGCGCCACAATTGACAAATCCCTATGATTTTTAGGCAGTACTAACCTTCAAATAATACGTGTCATAATTTCATTACAATCTGTGGCTTAGTTCACAAGTTACAGTGGTTTTAGACCGCTACTCTTGTAATTTTGAAAACAATGGAAATATCTGTATTTCGTGTGTTAATAAAGCCTTGCTTTTTAAGGGAAAAAAATACCGTTCAAGCAAAAGGATTTTTTATGCAGTATGTCATAATGGATGAAATATGGATCCATCACTACACTCCACAGTCAAATCGGCAGTTAGCCGAGTGAGCAGCAACTAGCGAAAGCTGCCCAAAGCGACCAAAAACGATAGAAAATTGTTCTACAAAAAAGGTATCGAAATGTTGAGAAGTTTTGGAATCAAAGTATCACTCTTGAAGAAAACTATGTAGATGATTAAAGTCAATTTTTGCCTAAAAGTTGTTGTTTTATTAGTCATCCTATGAACTTATTGAGTGATGTGTTACATGTTACTGTGATGTTAATATAATCAAAGTTCAAGCTCTTACAAAGTACTTTCTTTTGAAGTGTTTAACCCCAATGGACATATAAAAAGCGTTAGATTACACTTAAAATGATTTTTTAACTTCATTCTTAATGGTTTAAAAATGGGCTGTTAAATTTAAACATGATCATACATCGATTGAAGACTGTAAACGTTCGGGATGCCCAAAAACCACTGCGACCAATACAATCGTCACAAAAATCCACAATGTAGTACTAAATGACACGATGTTTAGGGTATGAAAAACCTTTTTGCTCTATAGGTTCCATGTTTGTTAAATACTTCTCAAGAGTATTTGGGGAACAGTTCAAACAGTGGATAAAAGCATGTAAAAGAGCGCCAAAGAAAGCGAAGAAAGATCCAATCTGCAGAAAAAGTTATGTCTACGGTTTTCTGGGAATCACCACAATAATGCTCCAGCATTCACATCTCGGGTTGTTCTTTCACATATGGCGTATTCACCGAATTTGACTGGACGAAGGTTCATTTCAAATGATGCGGTCAATGCTGAGACATCCGCTTATTTTGTAGAGTTGGACAAATCGTATTATACCCAGAGTATCCAAAAGTTGAAATGTTCTTGATCTAAATGTATTAAATTGTAAGGTGGCTAGGTTAAAAAATGTAACTTAGCGAACCGTTTCGAACGACCCTCGTAATGAAACGGCTACCACAAAATGAACAAGAGATCAGGAGAATGTTTAAATTTTATATTACATTTATATCGTATACAAAAGATATTTTAAAAACGTGCACACCTAATATAGCACCAAAAAGGAACGAAACAAATAAAATAAACCCATTCAGGAACAGTTTTGAGGCCTGGTACACCATGTATTTGCTGGCTGGTATAAAATTGTCCAGTAACGGGTACGCCCACGCGTCTGACGTTTAATAATTGACCTCGCTTAAATATTTTTATTTTAAAGTTGTACAGTTGCGAGAGAGGAGGAATAAAAAGTACACGTTATCGACTAGTTCGTGGTCAAAAAACATCACCTCGCACGGAAGAACCATTTTAGATTGTTCTGATTGCCGTTTGGATTACATCACTTGAATCTTTTTTTTTTCAGTGGCAACACATTTGCAAGCAGAATTATGATAACTTAACATATATTTCTCATTTGTTGCAGATGTGTTTTTGACAAAGATCATAACTGGTGACATAGTAGGTATTTCAACGCTTTAAAAATAGTCATCCAACATCGTCCCAACACCTACTTTTTAAGAATATAATAGCAGACGGATATTTCTTGTATTTTCTTCACTCAAAATGAATATTCGTCTTGTTACTAAAGATAAAAAACATATTTTTTAATAAATGATGATCTTCATAATACAGTTAAACAAACCGAATACGCTAATTCGTAATTTTCGTAATGTAGGGCGCAATTTTTATAAATACCCAAGCATTCAGTTTCTCAAATGACAAGATGAATAAAATTCAGCTGTCAAACATGTACTACATTGATACTACTTCATTGATCAGTTATTCTAAGTAAACAAAATTATTGCAACACCTGGATCGAAACTTTAAATTTAAGGTTTATGAGCTGTGCCATTGGTATGAGCTGTATCACTGATACTACCAGCGACGGTTCGTGGGAGAAAAAACTGGTGGGCCACGTATAACCAAATTTTGGAATGTGGATATCCAATCCAATAGTTCTAAATTTTCTGTCCATGATTGATCATATTCAATAACAACCTTTGCAACTTCTTGCAATGTCCATATACATAAGTAACACTTGGATCGCTTTAAAATGTGAAGATTTCCTTGGATTTGATGAAAGCAATTGTGACTCCCTTTGACAACTACTTCATTACTGTCTTTGTAATAAATAATATAACTAGGGTTATCTTTCAATTTTTCTGAAGGATCATCATTTCTGTATTTATATATATATATATATATATATATATATATATATATATATATATATATATATATATATATATATATATATATATATATTTATCTGATCTGGCAATCATTTTTTATACGTCCATGTTATAAATATTTACACATTTACATTACCTCACAAGATTTAACCCTTTTTTTCGCTCAGTTGAATCGACAGGAAATGTAAAAAAATTACAATTTTTTTGTTCACTGTAATGTTTACAGTCTGACACAAAACACATCACCATTTTCAACTAAAACAGAAACACCAATATTGTCAGTACAATGTATATAACAAATTTTGTAAAAAATCAATTTACCAATAATAATTTCAACAAAATATACCTGAAAATCCTCCAAAAAAACTCAAATTGACTACGTAAAAAGTACTTTGAGGATTACGAAACTGTGAGAGAAATTGCTTATTAAACTTGTAAAGAGAAGAAAATGACTAACATAAATTCTCTAATGAGAATTTCAATGGACATTTTCTTTGTTTGGAAAGGTTCGATAAGCTCCGCCCATCACTGACGTCAGCGCTTAGGATGTCTGAGAATGGGACAGCGCCCAAGATATGCCGTTATAAATGCGTTTAATCTCCGGGTTACTAGCGAAAGTATGCATTGCTGTCTTTGTTTTTAGCATGCGATAGTAAAGAAAACAGAAGCGGTACAAACTTGTCTGTGCTCAAAACACGTGTTCTTTAATCGGTGCGCTTCGGCAACCCACGACCTATTTCGTTATCGCGAATGACATTATGGATGTTAGACTATAGAAGTCGCAAGAAGCCTGATCATAGATAGAACAGAGAATCAATTAATATAAAATCTGAAATTATTTTTTCCACTTAATTTAATAATTTTTTAGGTAGGGCACGTGGCCTTATGGACCAACCGCCACTGGATACAACTTGATTTGATATGATATATTGTATCAGTTATCTACTGAATGGTAATAAAGAACTTTAGACTGTAATAACCTGCGTTGTGTAAAGGGTCCAGTCTTGAAACATACTAGGTACCTATAGGTATGTGTGGCCTGATGTACCCAATACAAAACTGTGCTTACCGAATATCCTTGCATGCACTGATAAATGTGGATATAAACAATGTTTTCTTTCAAAAAGACGGTGCCACTTGTCACAAATCTCGCTCGATAATCAATTTATTGCAAGAAAAGTTTCCTGGACGCGTTATTTCTCGAAATGGTAATATCAACTGGCCACCAAAATTATGCGATCTTACGCTGTTGGATAATTTTTTATAAGGTTATATTAAATCTCTGGTTTACAGAAATAAACTCAATAAACAATTTTTGACCTTATACGAAATATTCGGGCACCACTGAAAATATATCACGCGATATATGAGAAGCAATCGAAAACCGGACTTCATAATACATGGTCTCCAGAGGAGCAATTCCTTATCAGATTTTACACTCTTTTCTATTGAAATTCAAGGCCAGTAACCGCACTGAACAGCAGTAAGTAATGCCGAATTTCGATCTCCGTGTTGCCGGATTGCAGGATCAAGCAAATTATTTTAAAGACATTGTACATAAAGATCTGAAGAATCTAAATATATAAAACAAATCCAGGGCTGTTTTTTTTCTGGAGAAACTAATGCAATATACAGTAAAGCTCACTTATAATATACAGGCTTATTACGTGTCTACGGATATAACATACCGAATAACCAAGTCCCGGCAGTTATTATGAAGCATTCAATAACAAATTCATTTTTATAACGTACTCCGTTATTAAGTACTTCTGGTAGAAAGTACCAAATTTCCTGGTCCGCGTATTAAATTATAAAGTTATTTTTATTTGTATTTGGGTAACATATATTGTGCGGTAGAACGGCAAGAACTTAAAGTAAAAGACAGGCAGCCGCCTTTGGACCGACCAACAAACGCTACCGCAGTTTTTGTGATTAGGTCCAGCATTATTTACTTAGTTATGTATTTGTATTAAATAGCCTATTCTCGATAATTTTATTTAGCAACTTTAGTTTTCCTGTTGGTTTTGTATAGTAAAGTTGTGCTGTTTGTGATCGTGTCTAAGCAGATTTATAAACGAATTGTGTTTTAAGGATGGATGAACCAACCGAAGTTAGTTCCACTAAAATGGTTCGGAAGGCTTTAAGAATGGATGAAAAAATTTCAATAATTTATGAGGTAGAAAGTGGTGCTAAACAAGTCGAAAAGACAACAGTGTCCACGATACTGAAAAACAAACATACAATATTTGAATTCCGCGGAGTTTTGAAACAAGGTAAAATAATTTGCACACTTTTCAAATAAACATCGATAAAGCCTTAATTCAATGGTTTACGTATCAAAGAAACATGAATACTACAATTACTGGGTATATTCTTCGGGCAAAGACTGAAGAGTTTGTGAGTTTGCATGTTTAATGTTGCTGGATTTTCTTGCGATTCGGTTTGGTTAAATAGATTCACAAAGCGGTACAATATAAATTCTAGTAAAATTCATGGAGAACCTGCGAGTATAAACCTGGAAAATGCGATGGATTAGTTTCACACCTTAGAAAACATAAGACTAGCGATGTTTTTAACGCCGATGAACTTGATCTGTTTTACAAACTTGCTCCGGATCGTACAATGAGCTTTAAGGGCGAAAATTATATCGGGGTAAAACTATTGAAGGAAAAAATAACCGTTCTGGTGTGCGCAAACATGACCGGAACTGAAAAACGCAAACTTTTAGTTATTAAAAAATGTAACAAACCCAGGTGTTAAAACGTAAAAATATTACCAGTTAATTTATAGCAAACAAGTGAGCGTGACATTTTCGAAAGTGAAATAAGATCATGGATCATGGAACTGATAAGAGAAAATAGGCACATATTATTGCTTGTTTATAACTGCCCTACTCATCCGCATCTTACGAATGTAAAAAACATTAAAGTGGATTTTTTTCCCACCAAATGGGTCGTCCGTTCTGCAACCAATGGATCAAGCTGTTATTCACAGTTTGAAAGTGTATTATCGACGACAGCTTATGATCAGTAATCAATCTTAAGTGCATTGAAAATAGCACACCACTAGCAATAAATATGCTCGATGCTATTGAAATGGTTTCTGAAGCCTAGCAAGGTTTCCCAACTCTCCCCTTTGAGAGTTCGATGAGAACGATAACTTGCCTCTCACCCAATGGTTCATTAAACAAGCTGAGAAGGACGAGGACAACATGCCTTTCAAGTGTCTGGCTTACTAATAACAATTTAACTTTAACATTAATTCCACTATAATAGACGTTTTCGTTGATGTGCATTACCACCTTGCGCAATAAGTATGCCTAGCGACCAGGAGATTACGGCGCAGATTGATCGAGCTGAACAGCTTAAGAGTGATTAAGAAGATGAAGAAGTACCGTTAGAAGAAATACTCCCAACTTTTCATGATGCCATAACAGGAATAAAAAGACCCTAAATGAATTTTTGAAAAGTAAAAGCACTACAGAAAATGGTATTTTGATCGCTGCGCTAATAGAAATGCATTTACAATAAAATATTCTTGTAAATAGCCAAAAGCAAGTTTGAGTATTTTTAGAGATTTGAAGTTTTAAAAATGAAATTTTATATTATTTTATTATTGCTTTCATTATAATACGTGTGTATTTTTGGCAAGAATGAATAAAAGCCACAAAAATGTAATTAAATATGTATATGTAGGTACATACATATTTTCATTTTTTTATCGACCTTTCTATATATAAACCTATTATTAAGGTCCTCTCTGGTACGTTGTAACAGAGTTTTACTATATTAGCAACCATGCAAATACATCATATATATATATATCTATTAAGCCAAGTTTCCTTAGAGAAACCTCGAATTTGTTAATTTAAATATGTAGCGAACACTTAAAAAAATATTTTAGTCAAATTGCATTGTTATCGTCAAAAAGTGGAAATCCATGCCTGGAGATAATTTCTGTTTTCAGTCTTGCGTTTTTTACTCTCCGGTGTCGTGATAATAACCAAGCTCCGAGGGAATGACTCTTATTTGAATGTCAGCGCACACCTTCGACCACAAGCACTCATAAATGTTCGTAATCTTCGATTTGCGTCCGAGTAATTGCGTAGCCGTGTCTCACCGGCTTATTGTCGTTCGGTTCACGACCGTCGGCTTCGGAATCTTCAATGTCACACATTCATGTCTCTTCTTTTTTGCATTTTAATAATATTACTCCGTAAATTGTTTATTTTATGTTGTCCTTGATCGAATGCCTTTTGCATACTGACATATAAATATCCAAACATAACCGCATAAATATTTGATTATGCTTCAAAATAATGAATAATAATCAATTCTTCTATTGGAACCTTCGGTGTGATACACTAAACTCGGAAAAGATTTACCACTAAACACCAATTCACTTTTTTGAAATGTCTCGACGGACGTTTCGCTAACCATGTTAGCATCATCAGGCGAATTAGATTTAATCTAATTCTAAAACTAAACTATGTTCTATTTATACGATAACCTTACCTAATGAAGCGTGTAAAAATCATGAACCGTGAAGTTTACTGAGTCTGACATTAATAATTGAAGAAGTTGTCTAGCCCTCGTGTTAATTATGCATCAAACGGTATTACCATGAATTTATTTTTGTTATGATCCTTTTGAAATGTCGAAGATTCTTTCAATAATTTTCTAAACTTTTCTATTAATTTATCTACAATGTTCTTATTATAACCGTTTATTTCGGATACCTCCCTTTCTTCTTTGGATTCTTTCGGATTCTTTGTTATAATTATCTTTGTTTAAAGGAAAATTGATTAATCTATTTACCATAAAAATTAAACTAGCCATCTTATAATAAGTCTTACATTCCTAATGATTCGAATCATAGCTTTCAAAATTTTTCAAAAGGATCAGAACAAAAATAAATTCAAGGTAATACCATTTAATGCCCAATTAACACAAGGGCTAGACAAAATTTTGAAGAAAGTGTACATTAAGGTTGTGTATAAACCATATAATAAATTAAAAGTCCTGGGAAATCGAAATTATAAAGTAGATCAACATGAAAACTCGGGGATTTACGAAATTAGTTGTCAATATTGTCATCGAAGGTATATTGGCGAAACAAAAAGAGCCATATTAACGATATTTAAAGAACACATTGCCCACATTAGATATGGGAGAAATGAAAAATTTTGTGTTGCCCAACGTGCAATCAAACACGACCACAATATAGATATTAGAAATTTAAGACTGGTAAAAATTGTAAATAAGAATAGGGCTTTGGATGCATATGAAAGTATTCAAATAGAAAAATGTAAGTAAATCATGAACTGGGATAAAAGACCTATTCCGTTCAGTGAGCTCCTTCAATTATTAATGTAAGGCTCAGTAAACTTCACGGTTCATGATTTCTTATTTCTTATTTCTTATATAAATAGAACATAGTTTAGTTTTAGAATTAGATTAAATCATCTCCTGATGATGCTAACATAGTTAGCGAAACGTGCGCCGAGAAGTTTTAAAAAGTGATTTGGTGTTTAGTGGTAAATCTCTTCGAGTTTAATGAATAATGGTTTAAAATATTTCATTATCATTCAATTCTCTCTCCTTAAGTAGATATTCATATTATTACATGTTTAGGCTATTAAATGTTTTAGGTTATAATTCAATGTAAAGGGTGTTACCATAAGAGCGCAATATTTGAAGTGCGCACCATTTTGTCTGTCATGATTCGATAGGTCAAGAACTGTGATAGGTCGATAAGAGCCAGATAGGAGTTAATAAACATGGAGTGCTACACGATACAGCAAAACGTCCTTATTGTTAAACATTACAATCAAAATGGTGAAAGTTTGGTGACTACGATTCGTAAAGTGCGTCCGATTTTCGGTAAAAATAATGTTCCAAATTGATCAATTGTGAAAAAAATAATCGAAAAATTCGAAAGTACTCTTTCCAATTTACTTTATTATTTTTATTTTTCAACTCTGAAAAATAAATATGCAACACAATAAAAAATTAATTTTATTGGATTCATTTTATACACCATGTATATTTTTTGGCAACAATGATGTTGCTAGACGTCATCTAGCATCATCTAGCGTCATCAACATCGTAAAGTTTGACATTGTAGACTGTATACGTACTCAGAATGATTTGCCATTCGGACGCTATTTGTGTTGTTTAGTAACTTGAAAATTTAATCTCAGTGAAATAATGGAATTAACTAATGAGAATTTTCGTGCGATGATTTACCACAATTTTCGACATGGATTATCTCAACAACCCTTGCATCGATCAACTCACTTCGACTTTTGACGATGAAGATCCATCTAAAACTACTGTATTTTACTGGTTTAGTGAATTCAATCGTGGCGGTCATTCACTCACGGACGAATTTTAAGAAGGTCATCCAAAACCGGTTGTACCATAAAACATCGATACTGTGCGCGAATGATAAAGCAAGATCGTCATGTGACATACCATGAGCTTGAGGCCTCCCTGGATATTATGATATCCCTGAGTATGATAAACATACACAAGATTTCGCATAAACATTTAGCCGTGAAAAAAAATTGTGCGCATTGGATTTCGCATAATTTGACAAAAGCTCAAAAAAAGCTAGTGTCGATTGGTGCAAAGAAATGCTTAAAAAATAAAATTGTGGTGCGTCAAAGGTCGTGTATAACATCCATATAGGTAAAGAATCTTGGATCTATGCGTATAAGCCCAAAAGTAAATAGCAGTCGACTGTACGGGTCTTTCAAAATGAGCCAACCCAACAAAAATTGTAAGAAGCACTTCGAAGCAAATGGTCGCCTGTTTTTTGGGGATAAAAAAAAATGTGGCTACAATGCCAATAGAAAATCGTAGAACGGTTAATTCTGAATGGTATGCAATCATTTGTTTGCGACAAGTTTTCGAAAAAATAAGAAAAAACAACCAACGACACAGGACCATTCTTCACCATGATAACGCGAGCTCTCACACATCGGGGCGAACATACAATATATGATCGGTCAAGACATCGAATTGATGGGTCATGAACGTACATGGATCGCCGTACAGTCCTGATTTGGCAACCAATGATTTCTTTTTGTTCCCGTCCGTAAAGAATAAACTACGTAGTTAACGATTTTCGATGCCAGAAGAAGCGGTTGATGCGTTCAAAATGCATGTTTTGGAGATATCTTAATCGAAATGGAAAAAGTGTTATGAAAATTGGTTCAAACGTATGCACAAGTGTGTCGATCTTTGCGTAGAATATTTTGAAAAACAATAAAACCATTTTCAATGATAAATATATGTTTTCAGTTATTATTCCGGATACATAAATAGCAACCCTCGTACACCATGATGGTATTATGTGAATGAAAATAAATCAAGATATTACGCTTACAGTTAATAAAAAAAAAATGAGTGGCTCCACGATGATAGAAGTTTGTTTCAGGTTCGTAAAGTTGCTGGTGGATAGAGCAATCGCTCAAGAGGTCGACCCCTGCTATTCCATATCAAAGACAAGAGCTGTATGTGATCTGGCATTATCTCGCTGAAAGATGAAATTTGTGGGCATGGCCTAACGATGAGTTGCAATATTTGGTTACAATGAGTTATGATAGTTACTATGCATGGCCTGCCAAGTATATAGCCCTTCATAATACAAGCGTCATTCGTGAGACCAAACATCAGAATCCCTAGGTGCTATATCACGATAATGCGCCTGGTCACATAGCGATTTCAATTAACGAATTTCTGGCAAGTAAAAACATCACTGGCTCGATAGCCCCTTATTAACCAGACTTGAGTCCTTGTGACTCCTACATTTTCCCAAGATTGAAAATTCACCTCAAAGTACAACATTTTGAGATAATGTATGTTCAAAAAGCCATAACCGACTAGAAATATTCGGTTAACAAAAATGATTGCTATAGATCACCAAGTGATTCTGGGGAGTCTAAACTCATACTTAAGATCAGATGTTGGCCACCATATCCTCCAAACGGAAAGCCGATCTCTTGTTGTTGCCAGTGTTTACAATGTTGCCAGATCGAACAATGCGCCACCAGTCTCATTTTATTCACACACTTTGTAAGATGAGTATATTTTATTAAATTTTTATCGAATTATCATTAAAAATGTATTGACTGAGTGAATGTAGTAACTATAATAATAAAATGTCATAAATAGTACATGGTATTCTGTACATGGCGCTCAATATATAATAATTGTAAATAAATATGATTATGAACGTCAATTATTAGGAAACAAATAGAATTGCTATAAGAGGAAATAGATCTGAAGCAACGTTAAGTAGAACGTTTTTTTTTATGAAAAACTCTTTATCTAGTAGATTTCTCACGGATTCACGTCCACACAGGGCGTCTAGTTAAACGGATGACCGTAAATAAAGAGACGCGATGAGGATGGCCGTTTTTGCCACGCTGCCTGACAAACAGACCAGTTCTTATGGAATTCCTTCGGTTCTTCAATGAAGAGGAATGCGCACCATTAGAGTCCCTAATGGCGATCTGCGTGCGTTACTCTTTCAAGCGCGCCGCAGACTCGAAATTCATTTACATCTCCGTTCGGTTCACACATAACATTACCGGATCCGATTCGACGATGAACAGTTTTTCCTTTTATTTTTTTTTCTCTGAACGGACAATTTGAATTTCTGCGCGACGCTTTAAATACGTTTGTTTTCCCCCAGCGAACCACTCTGTGTTTGATCAGCTCTCCAGGAGAACGTGAAAAAAAATTAACGGGTCTGAAATTAACATTGTTGGTGCGGTGAACGTTTGCATTTAAATTGATTCATTTAGTGGCCGTCGTCGGTCTGTCGGAGAGGGACGAATTTCGTTCGCCCAGTTCACTACTGATGAGTTGATAATGGTCAGCCATTTTTCTCATCTCTTTTCCTACAAGTTGTTTTATTAGTTGCTTCAACTGAAAGAAAAAATATTCGGGATAACGGAAATATTGATTATCTTAAACGTATATTCAGCATATTTATTATGCATAATTATACGTCGTTTACTTTTTATTATATACGAGGGATACACCAAAATTTGATATATTGATTAACTAGAAGAGCTAGAGTTGACAATATTGCATTGGAAATAGTGGCCTGATAGCATCATTGTAAACCTAAAAAAACTCACTTAAAGACGGACACCATATGGATTACAAAATATTAATCATGTCTTGATCTTGTCGACTGTTAATTGAAGGTGATGAAGATTTTGACACAGCCACTAAGCTATGTAAAAAAATTGTTTACAGGTGGTATAAGGATTTTATTGATGGTACAGACGCAGTTGAAGATAAACCTCATTCGGGAAGGTCTTCCACGTCAACCGCTGAAGAAAACATTACTAAGTCAAGATACTGTACTGAGTACTCGCCCATCAATTATTAGAGTACCATATTAAGCAGATGTGGCACCATATGAACTGAATCCCTCCATTGAAAAAACCAGTTCGTGGACGCCATTTTGAGTCCACAGAAGCCGTTCAAGGGAGTACGTTGGTCGTTCTGAAGAAAATACCAGAATACGAGTAGAAAAACTGTTTCTAAGACTGGAAAACGCATTGGAATAAGAGTACTGCAACCAGAGGGGATTACTCTGACGGAGAGAAAATAAAATGTTTTCTTCATGTAGTGCTACAGCCCATTGAACTACATTAGATCAAATTGTAATATCAGTAAAAGTCCTTTGGGGTGTTTATTTAAAGAAAAACATATATTAAAAAGTCGCCTTACTTTTTGACCGTAATTATATTTCAAAAACGAACAATGTATTTTTAAATGTACTTATATCATATGCAGTGTATAATAATCTACAAAACAAAATTATACGAAGAGAACATGACTCGCAAAGGTAGTAGCTTTTCTTCACTTCTTATCATGATTTATTTTTGTCAGATGAAAAGCTTGTAAAATAAAGAACTATAATACAAATGTTGTAGTTTTGTTATTTTATAAATTACTCTGCCACTTGACATGTATAGATAAACCAACAAAAATGACGACGATCAAATATTAATGGTGAACTCTTTTCGTGACAAAGCAAACGAACGCCCGAAAAACTTAATAAAAACCGAATTCCGAGATTAATAGACGTTAAGTCGATTTAAATGACCAGGATCTTTCTGAAATATTAATTCTAAGACCAGCTGACGGCCGAATTATCATTCCCAAATCAATTTTCACGCTCCTTTAACGTATAGTATCCTTTCCTGGCCTAATGTGAATTTAATTATATTTTTATTTTATCCTTTAACGCTAACCTGTATGCCATAAATCTTACTTAAATATATCGTGGCCAACAGCTACCGAAGAATTTTAAATATAAGCAATAAGTCAGTTCTCATGCACCAGGTGCCATTAACATCCAGAATCCTTGTTCTATAAAAAAAAAACAAAAATATTTATAATACTACGACCAAAAAGTAAGGTCTTTTAAAAATTCGCGCGCCTTATGCATCGATACAACTGTTTGTTTTTTTAAGGTGGTAGGGCCGTCCTTGAAATCTAACAAAAGTTTCATATTATTTCGCTTGTATGTTAATTTAAGGGCCTTTATATTAAATGTTATCTAGAAAATATTTTTTCTTAGGTTGGGACAACTGCAAGTGAAGTATACATGTGAAGTTTGATCACGATATGTCAATTAGTGTATGCTTGGCAGATGTTTGTTTGTCATGAAAAGTTACTCAGGCGATTTTTATTAGGGGTAAAAAAATTGAACAAAGAATTTGAAAGAAATTTTGTGTTTCCAATGGAATTTCTGCAACGGATGCATTGCAAATATTGCAGATAGCCTACGGGAATTTTGCTATTTCAAGAACCAGAGTATTTAAGTGGCATAGAGCATTTAGTGAAGGTCGTGAGATCGTTGAAAACTTGCCCTATGCCAGCGGGCCATCAACCTCTGTTAACGACGATAACATCGAGAAAATTTTAAAAATCGTACTTGAAAATTGAGATATTAGAGACTTAGCAGAAAATCTTGGCATCTCTTATGAATTATCTTAACACATTTTGGTTGATATTCTGAGTGTAAAACGCGCAATGTCATAAACATATGACGAACAAGATCGCTCAAGCACCGTATTCGCCGGATATGGCTCCGTGCGACTTTTTTCTCTTCTCCAAACTCAAATATCTACTCCGTGGAACGCGTTTTGACTTGATTGAGGACATTAAAAAGAATTTACTGAAGGAACTGAAGGCCACTCCGGGCGAAGTGCATGGATGATTAGATCAAGCATTGGCATGCATGTATCAAATCAAATGGATCCTATTCTGAAGGCCATGATAATGAAGGTGGTGATAATTGAAGGCGATGATGATTTGAAGGCGATAATGATTTTGGGTCAATTCAATCAATTTTGAGAAACAATTTGATCTCGTGTGTCTTATCGTCTTGTTTCGAAAACATTGATTCTTTTAAACACATCCTCATGTTGAAGTTGCGGAAAAGAAACAGTTCAACAATAATCGAGTAGGGTAGAGCGGGGCTACTTGATCATAGGGGCAAGTTGTGCAATCGAAATATCTCGAAAACTAAGCAACCTACAACATAAGTGTAAATGGCGAAAAGAAGGGGTTCTGGGAAAGGAATACACATCGCGACTGTCAATTGCTATCTGGTGCTCCGATTAAATAAGAGAACGCTTTGTTTTTTTTTTCGGCGTAAAAAAAATATTACAGGTCATCATAATTTTTCTACTATACTCGTATAAAACACTTAATAAATACCACGTAAGTATTTAAAGATTATTTAATTATTGTTCTTTTGATTATAGATGGTTATGTATTTTAACTCTTATGATTTTTTTATAACCTAATTTTTATTATGTTGCCTAAGTGGGACAACGCGCGTTCAATGCTTACTAGCTTCACTAGATGTTCATTGTAGAAAATCAAATTTTTCTTTAATAAATAACAATCAATTAATTTGTGCATGTGATGATTCTACACAAAATTTTCCAATTCAAATTACTTATATTGATAATTGTATTAATGATTATTATTACATTTTAGGACGCGTACATATAAAAGAAATACCTCAAAAGGTTTAGCTACTAGTCAACAATTGAGTGATGCAGCAAAAGCTGTAAAGAAGGAAAAATGAGTATAAATGCTGCAGCCAAATAATTTAATATTAACAGGATGTCTTGAAAGAGATATATTTGTATTAATTGTGATAGAAACAAAGATGATTAATAATTTGGGATTATTTATCATGTAGCAATATTCTTGATCTCATAATTAATTATTACTTTAATTTAATATGTATTTGCGTTATAATTATTCTTAAATATATAATTTTAAATATAAAATGTGTAATAATAATTCAAAGATTGGAAAGATTTGATTTTGTTTGAATTTAATTTAATTTTTCCAGATATATAATAACAATATGAGTATGTAATAATCATAATAAATAAATATTTACTTGATTACAATTATTTTGTATTCAGGTCATTCTATAGAGCCGTCAAGTCATTTTACTTCTTTTCGGTTACTACAAAGAGTTCCTTCCAAGTGATTAAATACAATACGATACAAATACCGTTCTACAAGCACTATATTCACCAGATATGGTACCGTATGACTTTTTCCTGTTCCCTCGATTGAAGAAACCAACTTCGTGAACTCCATTTTGAGTCTATAGAAGGCAATCATAGTTCACAGTTCAGCTTTAAAAGAAATACCAGAAGTTGAGTATAAAAACTGTTTCGAAGACTCGAAAAAAGGTTGGAATAAGTGTTCCAACATATTCAGCCGGATACATTATCAAGAATATTATCCAAAATATAAAAAACAAGAAATATTCAAACGTATCTGATTTTGAAACGTAAAATCGCAACTACATTCTAGATAGGTTGCTGATCTGTTGACAGTAAAAGTAAAAATATTTCAGAGAAATATTCATTTTCAATGTACTTATTACTAAAAATCTACTGCAAAATCTTCAACTGTTTTTGAATAAGAAATTTATGAAAATTAGTAGTCCAATATAATTCAATATATTGATGAATCGCTACATGCATTCAATCACAAATCATATGGATGTTTCTTTTCCTTCATGTGGTGCTTCAGCTCGTTAGTGAGCATTGACCTCCAACCTTCGCCTCCAACTAGATCGATCTCTAGAAGCCCCTTGCTAATTTTTGATATGCAGTTTTCATTCAGCATCTTTCCTTACATTGTCCCGCTGTCGTGCCTTTGGCCAACCTCTTTTTCTGTTACCCCCTATTTGCCTCTTCATCATTTTCCTTGGTATTCGGTTTTCTGGCATTCTCGCCACATGACTCGCCCAGTTGAGTCGCTAAATCCTCACATAGTTATACCTAATTCTCCAAATTACATTGTCATTCACAACACCAAAAAATTTTTTGAGTACTCTTCCTTCATATATTGACAGCATCTCTTCTGTTTTCTTTGTAAGTGTCTACATCTCGCAGCCGTAAGTGACTATTGCCCGAATGAGTGGTTTATAGATCCTAATTTTCATATTCCTTTGAACGAATAAGTTTAGATCTTAGGACAGAATCCAGGGAATAAGTAACTTTGTTACCCTTCATAATACGATTATTGATATCTTCTGTAAAGGTTGCTTCCCAGATAGGTAAATTCCTATTTATTATCCCGTATTATCCAGTTCTGTTCTCTTCTTGGATTGGTTCTTTTTTCCACTGCCTTTGTTTTGATATATATTAATTTCTAGACTAGATCTTTTGGCTTTCATCTTTATCTCAACATATATCTTTCTCAATAATTTTTTCGATCGTATTAACACGTTTAGGTCATCTGCATATTCTACTATCTGCTTTTCTTTATTTATCATTGTTCCGTTTACGTCTGTCTGTTTCGCTGATGACTTCGTTCAATATTATGTTAACAACTGGTGTCAATCCACCCCACTGTCGCAAATCTTCTCCGATCTCAAATTTCACCGTAGGGTGTTGTTGGATGTTTACTACTGCATTGGAATTAAACATCATCATCCAGGTTAACCCAATAATCTTAGTTGGTGTTACCATTTCCTCCATGTTCTTGTATACTACTCATCTTTGTTCGCGGTCGTACGCCTGCCTGAAATCTATGAACATCTGGAATCAGGAGGAGTATCAAATTCGGTTATTTTCTCCATTATTTGACGCAAATGGATGTTTCTTAATTAAAAATATTAAAAAAGTTAATTGCCTAAAAGATCCCAGCAACAATCCAAATAATTTGCTATTAAGAAAGAAAAAAAAAGTTTTTCGAACTTGTTAAATTACTATTTCTTGTAAATATTCTTGTATTTTTTTGTATATCTACCATTACACATACTATCCTCCTCTTCAAAAATTTTGGCTCGTAATTTTAAAACATATATGGCAAATTTTCCTACACAGCTTTACATATATAGTTATCAGAACAGCTATGCTATGTCAGAAAACAAGAAATTTAAATTTAAATGGATACCAATTAGGTGTGACGTTGCTGTTGCTTGTGACAAAATGTGTAGTAAGAAAAAAAGTAACGTCAACATTTTAATGCAACAAGTTTGTATTATCTTAAATTACCATAAACTGAATTGAGATTAGTTTATTTTTTACTTTAACAGTTCTGTCTCTAACAATAATATCTGTATTCCGTTTTGAAATATAATAACTGTAAAAAATACACAATTCTTATCTTTCAGAGATTATACACAATAGAAAAGCTTCAAAAGGGAGAAAATTGAACGTCATATGAATTGAATTAGAAGAAATGAACAGTAAATTCATTACGACAAAGCCAAAATGATGTGGCGTAGAACTACAACTTTCATAATAACTATTTAGACATTCTAGTTAACGAGAATAACTCCTACAACTAACAAAATTGTGTATATTCACCCTAGGCCCGAAGTTTAAGATACTACAATTCTAAAATATTTTTTTTTATTATTAGCAACGTGATTTCTCAATAGTTATGTATCGTAAGCAGGTTAATAATAAAAGTGAAAAAACAAATTTTTTTTTAGAAACATAATTTTTGAAATTTGAAATTTTTATCCATCGTTGTATTTCAATACGTGCGTGTTTTTATAGTTAAGCGAAACCTGCCAGATCTCGGGCACCCGTCAAGCGTAATTTCGGCGTATTCTAAGCGTTTTCGTAAGCGGGAGAGCCATTCTAGCGGCTAGAAATGGAGTGCTATATAAAGAGTGCGGCAAGTTGTGGTTTGTTTTTGAACTAGCGGTTATTGTGCCGCTCATAGCCTCTACTGTCATCTGTCTAGCGACATAAATTCAGTATTATATTCCCGGTGTACAAAATGAGTCGATATACGCTTGATCAATGTTGGGAAGTATTGAAAACTTATTTTCAAAGTAGTGAGTCAGTTGCCGAAACTTACCGAAAATTGCGTACAAAATTCGGTAGAAAAAAAGCGACGATTGAGGCCGGTGTAAGGAAATTTTTGAAAAAAGTTCGTTCCATTGGCATATTAACACACATTCCGCATTGTCGTCCAGCTCGTTCGATGGAAAATATTGCTGCTGTAGCTGAAAATGTACGTCAATAGCTGAGCACCTCAACACGCCGTCGTTCACAAGATCTGAACATCAGCAGTAGGAATGTGCGAAGAATTTTACTGTACGATTCGGTATGAAGGCCTACAAAGTCCAATTGGTTCAAAAATTGAAGGCGGTTTACTATCTATTGCGTTTTCGCTTCGCTGAACGAGTCAATTATCGGATGGATGAGCATGGGTTATGTAAACAAGCAAAATTGCCGTATTTGGGGCACAGAAAATCCATACGTGACAATTGAAAAGCAAATTCACTCAAAACGAGTGACTATATAGTGTGGAATATGGTCCAAAGGCATCATAGGGGCAGTTTTCTTTGAAAATGAGCAAGGAGCCGCACTAATAGTCAATGGCAACCGTTATCGGCCATGCTAACTGACTTTTTATTGAACTACGATTATAACGATACTATACGATTGAAGAGGAAGACTTGGTCCATATTTGGTTTCAATATGGTTTCAATAATCGATGTTTTGCGCCCTATCTTCGAAAATCGCATTATCAGCCGAAATGGCGATGTCAACTGGCCATCTAGGAGCTACGACTTGACTCCGTTGAACTATAATATTTGTGGGGATCCGTCAAGGACGATTGAGGCTTTAAAAGACGCAATTAAAGTGGTTCTTGGTGAAATAGAGACTCAAACGATTGAAATGTACTGAAACATTGAGTCGACAGAATAGGTTAGTGTAAATCCAGTCGAGGCAATCGTTTGAATGAAATTGTATTCCATTCTTAATAGGTTAGTGTACTCTCGAAAATATAGTATAAATTATTTGAAAGTATGTGGTGAATTTCTCGTTAATATGCATTTTTAAAACGAACTAAAAGTTGCCGAATTCTATTTCATATTCTATCATAATAGGGCACAAACTGATTCTGAATAATGTTTTAAACAAAATGAAATGATAATTTGTTAAAACGCTATTAACTGACATCTTAGAATAATAAGTAAAGTGAACACGAGAATTCGGTTGCATTTATTATTTTCCTCTTTATCTTCGGTAAACAATTATAAAGTTATTTTTGAAGGTATAGGTTTCCATTAAGGGCGCTCGAACCTTAAATGTAAATATATATTTTTTTAATTTGAAAGAGTATTCGATTACATAATGTAAAATAAATGGAATATGATATCGGCCAAATGTGGCACGTAGCACCATCTAGTTGGAACCACATATCGTTGAGATCTATATCTTCCAATATAGGCCACAAAAATAGGTTATCTTCGATCTGTACCTCTCGCCGGTGACAGTTATGCCGGCGCCAGCTTCATTTTGGAAGAAGTACGGGCCAATGACCACGCCAAACCAAAATCCACACCAAACAGTGGCTTTTTCTGGATACATTTGCATTTGCAACTGATGGGTCTCATGTGGATTGCTATATCTCCAAATGCGACAATTTTGCTTGTAGACATAGCCATTCATCAAAAAATGGGCCTTGCCGCTGAAGATGATTTTCCCTAATATGAAATCAGCGTCCACTTCCAACTGCTCCAGAGCTCAGTCAGCGAATGCTCGACGCTCTCTATGGTAGTTTCTGAGTCAATTGAATTTTATAAGGGTGCGCGTCCAAATCTCGACGCGAAATTTGTTGAGGTCTGCGAAAGGACAAGTTCTTGGGCGCGACGAGGAATTGACTGCCTCGGGTTATCCTGCTCACTCTCGTTCGCTGCAGTAATGTTTTCTGCAGACCTTATGTTTCGACGACGTACAAGTATTGTTTGATTGTTTACTGAACAAGTTGAATTTGTCCACCAAACGATGAATAGTCGATTGAACAGGACGATTGTGTGCATTACCAAAAATCACGTAGCGCACAGAACGCAGCTCGAACTGATCTCGCATTTTGATAGTAAAGTTTAATGATTTGCACGCGTTGCTCAATACTGTACGGTGTAATTATTGTAATTATTATAACCTTCAAATTTGTCAACTGTAGCTTCACCAACATGGCCATTATACAATGTGAAAGTTCGAGTGCCCCTATTGGTATACCCTGCATATCGTCATCTGCGCCTTGACTAATGTCTCTCTAGGGTGAAAGACTATAACAATTACTTTTATTCAATTCTAATGTTACCCAAGCTTGAAAGATCAAGTTCTGAAATTTATGCTCAAATATACTTATTACCAATTATTATAGGTCATGTTCCAAATTAGTGAAGAACATGAAAGTATTGACGATATACATATACCAATGGCATATATATCATGTTGAAAGCAAATAAGTATATAAAAAATATGGCATATATTAAATTCATTATGATCAGATGTACCTTGATGAAAAAATAGATAGTGTATATAAAAGGAAAAGGTAGAAAGAAAAGAGAAGAGATCACAGATGATGACGATAATGATAATGACGACAACGATAATAACGATAATAAAAACAAAGACAGCTAAATATTGAGAATAAAAAGATGATGATGAGAGTGCTGATGGTAGCGAAAGTAAAGGAGAAGAGGAGAAAAAATAGTTTCAAAATATATAAATAATATAAAATCAAGAAACTAAAATATGTGTTTAATAAAAAGAAATACCACAATTATCATCAGTTAAAGACCGTCGGAAATCATCGTCAATATTTCAAAATGACGATGGGTTCAAGTCCTCGGGCATAGAACAAACCTCAAACGCCTAATGATGGACCTCGTCGACTTGAAAGAAGAAAAAAAATCATAAGCAGAGATTTATTCAAAACGCGCATCAATAGGATTTGATAAATAATAACTATAATTTATTAACGGACCAAAACGTTAATTCCTGTCCGATGCGTCGCTTAAAGAGGCTGATTTCTTTCCGTATGACCTTCGTTCGTCGTTGGCCGGAACATTGACCCGTCGATTCGGTGTTCCGGTACTTAACCGACGGACTGCCGAATTGTTAAGTAAACGTAATTAATTGCATTCGATCGTGCGAGACCCGAAGGCCCGACCCACCGACCATGCACTTGCGCTCGAATAACCTGTTGCGTATTGTTTTGCTTTTTAATTAATGCCGATCGAAATCCGTTCAGAACAATTTATCATTCAATATTTTGGAAATCTTCACAATTTCTTTTATATGCGTCGTTCTCCTGAAATTAATATTAAATATGTAAACCAATTATCATTAATAAGACTAAAAACATCCGAGGATTCATATTAGAACAATAATTTTATTTATATAGAGTGATTTTTTTAGTGCATCTGAACTTTAACTTTAAATAAAACAAGAGCCAAATTAGATGCCTTGAAACTATTTCTTGATGTGAAATAACATTCAATAGCATTAATGTTTGAAAACAATTTCGGACAAACGTCCACCGGGACTTTGGACAAAATGCATTCTGTCGATCCAATTTCCGATCACTTTTTCAAGCAATTTAGGTCTTATCTCCAAAAGTGTCCGAGTTATATAGCTTTCCAAGTCGTCAATAGTTGCTGGTTTATCGGCATAGACCCAAGATTTAAGATAATCCTAAAGAAAATAATCTAAAGACGTTCAAATACATGGGTTTGGTGGGCAATTAACAGGTCTATTCATCGAAATTAAGTTCTCAGCGAAATGTTCCCTCAATAAATCGATTGTTGCGTTGGCGGTATGACATGTGGAGCCATCCTGTTAGAAGCAAAACTCCTTTAGATCAATACCGTTCAAATTCGGAATTAAATAATCATTGATCACTCTATAACGATCCTCATTAACGAAACGGAACGAATTGATAAATCAACACTGCTAGCAGCGTAAAATGCGTTCGGAATTTGTAGATAATTCGGCGAATACATCGCTCGGTTGTCCGGCAATTATGTCCACCATAAAATTCTCGAAGTGCCCTATAACACTAATTTTAATAATAAATTTCGATGATGTTAAATGTTAAAAATTCCATGATAATTTGCCAGACTATACTGAATGATTTTCACTAGAGGCTATGCAAACTCACAATTCGTTTGTTTAACAGCGACCCCTATCGGAAGTTGGGGCACACAAAAAAAAAACACCCGTTATTAAAAATATCCTCCTCTAACAACGATGCATTTCTATAACCCAGCCATCTACAGCTTGACTGGCTAGTAAGAATGTATTAAATATTTATTTACGGTTTAATCAATTCCTTTTTGATGCAAACTAAAAACAAAAACTACAAATTCGTGAATCGGATGAATAAGTGGGATGTTTAAGATTTTTAGAATTTTCTCGATCCAAAAAACACGCCTTATCTCAGTAAAATCATTTGCTTGTTTTCGGAGAAAAAACATGATCGTCATAATAAATCTCAGAACTCGAAGAAGCTCAGGGAATGTTCATATTGCCGTTGTTTCGTAAACTGAAAAAATACTTGGGCATAAAGCGGTTAAATCATATTTTAAACATCGATTTGAATGGATCTGAAATAGTTGGACATGTCGAAAACTTAGAGGACTACAACTTTTTCAAATGCTGAAAAAAGATAAATGATGAATTTCTACAAAATAAAAGAAGGTCCAGTAAGCGTCTAGTTCGAAAAGACTCAGATCTTACAGTACTGGATCTGACAGAATTGGTGTTTAAGTCGATTATATATAAAATGATAACTTCTGGTCGTCGATTTTGCAAAAATCCAGCGGGTAAGTTTTGTTATATATGCGGAGATTTATTTTAAAGTCACAAACTACATCTATATCTGATGAAGTAAAAAATGCCTATCTTTTATATTTAAAGTGCCAAATTGAAGATCAAGATAAAAGTTGGGCTCCTCATGTTTCCAGTGTAAGTTGTTACGTAAATTTAGTGCAGTGGATGCATCGCAAGAAAAATTCTATGCCGTTTGCTGTTCCTATAGTGTGGAGAGAACCTACTGACAATGTAAGTGATTGCTACTTTTGTACCACTAAAACAGAAGATTTCAAAAAAGCAAAGGAACAAAATTCAGTATCCAAATTTGCCTTCTCCACTTAGACCAGTTCCTCATAGCCAGGAACAACTGGTAATGATTTTTCATTAGGATCTTTAAACGTCTTAAAAACTAGATAACGTCGTCTTTAAACGTAGACAACATGTTTCCCGGTGATTCTAATTCTTCATCAGAATCTGATCCACAACTTCCTGAGAACACCAATTGTGACGCAACATTTTTAACTACTTGTGAACCTCACTTAATAACTCAGAATGAATTAAATAATTTGGTACGTGACCTGGGATAGTCAAAACAGAAATTGAAACTTCTTGGTTCCAGACTTGGAACCTGTCAGATAAAAATGCAAGTGTTTCACTTAACGAAAACGGAATGTAATATTTTCAAGTTTTTATGAAATGGAAGGATCGCCATGTATCTGCTGTGATATTGGTTTATTGGTATGGTTTTTGGTATGGTATTGGTATGGTTATTGGTATGGTTTAATGAATTAGCTTAATATCGAACATGCATCTTCAGAGTGGCGAATTTTCATAGATTCGTCCAAATACATCCTAAAAGCAGTCTTGCATCAGAATAGAAATAAAAACCCATCTATTCCTTTAGCCCATCCAGTACCAATGAAAAAACCTATCAGTGGGAGATTTGTGGAGATTTATAAGTGATAAGTATATTGCTAAGACTTCAAGGGGGTTCTGCAAAGTATTGCTGTTTTTTGTGTCTATTGGACGGTAGGGTAACAAAAGAACTGCATACTCATAGAACTTTTTTTTGAACCTGGTATTTCAAACATAAAATATGCCCCCTTGTTGATCCAAAAAAGGTGCTTCTTCCACCTCTCCATATTAAGCTTGGAATAACGACAAACACTGTCAAAGCCATGGACAAAAAAGGTAATGGTTTCAAGTAGCTAAAAGAAATATTTCCTCAATTAAGTGATGCAAATCTAAAAGAAGGCATATTTATTGGACCTCAAATAAAGCAGCTTCTAGGTGATTTGCGTTTCAACAAAAATTAAATGAAAATAAATTGGCAGCTTGGAAGTGTTTTGTAGGTGTAATGAAAGATTTCTGGGCAACAGGAGTTCATCTATGAAAACCTCATAGATGAACTCTTGAAAGCCTATGAAATACTAGGGTGTGGCATGTCCTTAAAAATGCATTTTTTACACTCCCATTTGGATTTTTTCCGGAAAATGTTAGTGCAGTAAGCTACGAGCAAGGAGAGAGGTTTCACCAGGACATCAAGTCGATGGAAGCAAGATACCAGGGACGCTGGAACCCATCTATGTTGCGCGACTACTGATGGTTTATAAAAACAGATGATGCTGCAGAACACAAGAGGAAAAAGTGAACGTTTTTGTCGCTGTATGACATCTCACGTAATATATTTTTTATTCACATAATCCTCAGTAATGTATTTGCATAGATTTAACACGTTTTACATGTTTATATTTAATTAATATTAGATTCTAAAAATATATCTTCCCCTTTTTTCCCCACCACCCCCGTTACAAAAAAACTGTACGTGTTACAGTAATTAGTTTATCATTTTCGGATTTAGGACTACAACGATACTTCATGCACACCTCTTTTTATCAATGTTACCTCAAAAAAATTTTGTTGACCTGTGTAATTTGGTCTTGTCCAATCTTTATTAGTATTGCTAATACACATATGCCACGTTTCGTTTTTCTACTTCGCTTTCACAACCTCAATCATTCTCAATACAGGCACCTACATAAATGACCTTACTCTTACGTTAAATTTTAGATTTGGCAACAACCATTAGACTGCATTTCACTCTGTTCAGTTTGAGATCTGCTTCTACAATAAAGCTTTCATTCTGTATGAGAAATGACACAATCTGCTCCTCGAGAGATACTAATATGGCGATATCATCGGTATAGGGTAAGTTTGATATGCTCTTCTCGACAAATGAAACCCAACCAGACCAGTGTTCTGCCGTCTTCCTAATTATCCATTCTTCATAAACATTAAAGCGTATAGGAGAAGGAATACTGCCTTGACAGACTCATTTTCCTATTTTGGTATTGGTGGACATTTTATCATCCATTCTGTCAAAACAATTGTTAGTTATGTACGGTTACGTTATGGAGAAAATAAGCTACCGTCATTTTTCGGAGACCGAGAGATCTAGAAAGTAAAAGACAGCTGCTATACGGTACCAGTAAAATTTCTCAATCATCTGTTTTATATCAGGTGTGGCGGTTAATACTTTTTAATTTATTTTAAGAGATAACGCTGGAAGCAAGGGTTGAACCACAGTCTAATCTTTTGTCATTTTTTGCTACGACACTATCTTTCAAAATGCCACTGATGTTGAAACGATTTTGAGTTAGCGTAGCGACAAACAACGCCCATGTCAACCGAAAAAAAAATTGAAGATGCCGAATTGCAAGCATTGTTGGAATAAAACGATATGCAAACACCAACAAATGGTTAAATGTTAGTCGCCAAGCCATTTGTGATCGTCCGCATGCCATGAGAAAGATCCAGAAGGCAAATAAATGAGTACCACATAAGCTGAATGACAGGCAAATGGAGAAGCGAAAAGCGGTGTGTGAAGTTTTGTTTTCTCGATATGAAAGAATTATTTTTGCATCGGATAGTGACTGGAGACGAAAAATTGATACATTTCGAGAATTCGAAATGCACCAAATCGTGGGTTGATCCAGGACAACCATCAACATCGACCGCAACACCAAATGGCTTAGGAAAGACGACAATGCAGTGTATTGCCAGGATATCGTGTACCATGAGCTTTTAAAACCAGTTTAAAACAATTAATATCGTTCGCTACCGTCAACAAATGATCAATTCGAACCATGTACTGATCGAGAAGCGACCAGAATTGGCTACAAGACAAGGAAATGTGATTTAGCAGCACGACAACGCCTCATTACACACAGCGAAAGCGGTCAGAGAGACCATTTCTACACTTGGTTGGGAACTCTTTCCCCACCCGCCGTACTCAACAAATTACCAACGACTACCACTTGTTTTCATCGATGTCTCACGCACTTTCCATGAAACATTTCAACAATTACGGAGATGTCGAAAAATGGCTGGACCACCTCAAAAGATGTACGGTTTTTCTTGGAGGGCATCCACAAAATACCAGAGAGATGCAAAAATGTTTCACTAGTGATGGCGCATACTTTGAAAAAACTATTTTTTGCCTTTCTAACAAATTAAACCATTTTTTAAGAAAAAAATAAGAATTATTAACCACTACACCTGGTATTAATAGATTGGTCTCTAGTTCCTGTATGTGGAAAAATGTCCAACTGTTCCTAATTATGTCCAGTCTTACAGCCACACCCCCTGAATCCTAAGTCTTGCTGTATCTGCATCTGCTGTATTACTGTTACTCCACTCGATTTTCATCTTTTGAATTTCATCTTCATCATTTCATGAACATCATTTCATCTTCTGAATGCTGCTTTTACTTCGCTTCTCAAAATTTCTGGTTATCGAGAAGTTCAAAGTCTCATGTATCATGAGGTTTTGTCAATATTGTCACCATCTCCCGATACTTTTAATTTTAGTGGTAAGTGTTTCATCACTTTAACTTTTTGTCGGGAGATATTGTGGTCTTAGCTTAACTTTTTCACTGTGCCTGTGCTCAATTATATTACAGTACTGTTCAGTTTTATGTTTTTGTCTTTTCTAAGTGATTTTCTTTGTCCTTTAATTAAGGATTTTTTACTCTCTGGCGGTTCCTTATTAATTCCCAGATCCCACCAAATCTCTAGGGTTTTCTAAATGTTTCGTTCTTTTCGAACAAAAAAATTAAAAGAAATACCTAGCATAACAGCAATACAGTTAAAATGAAATAAAATTTTTAAAAAATTATGGTAGGAAAATGAGGGATTTTCTAAAATAAAGATTCTTCCTCTTTCTGGGATTATCTGGCTTCGATCCAGCGATAGTTACATTCCAGAAAAAAAAAACGTCTCATTCTATTTATACGCGTTATGAATATGGCAAGCAAATGTCTTTTTGAGAGCAGACATTTTTGCAATTATCCGTTTGAGTATCTCCTTTACGGTTGCCTAAATTAAGAACGTCCGTTCCGGGTCGACGGTGCTGTAACAGGGAGGGCAGGGGGCAGTTGTATGGGAGGTCGAGCCCTTCTAGTCTGTTCCCGCCGCCTTTTAAAAACGGAAAAAAATAAAATTAATCGGAGGAAAATAAACATAAATTAGAGCGGGTTCAAATATTTACGCGTTAGGGCAGAGTAAATTTAAAAATAGCGTTAATGTAATCAGAGAGTTCAAGCACGCCCGTTACCAGCTTCCGGTTCGACAAATTCATTCTCTAACTCAGATCATCGAACTTTTCTAGTAGCGGGGAAACTTCTTTTGACGATTATTGGCTGGATATGTCAACAACTATTGTTTAATTTACTTATATAATCGGTAATTTATACGGGGTGCGGAACAAACTGCAATTATAAAAACTCATTAACTAATTGAAATACTTTACTTACAAAAATTAAAAATATACCACGTTACAAAAAAAAGGCTTTATATTTTTGTAAAGAAAGCCTGAAAGGTGACCTCCGTCTCTTCGGAAGTCGTCTTCCAGTCTCAATGTTTCTACTGAAATTCGCGTTATTTCCTATTGAATTCTGAGTCGCACAATGCGACGATCTTACTAGACAAGGAATATTCTCAAAGTTGCAGATAACATGATTGGGAAACAACTATCCGATGGCGTTTATTGATATCCTAGCAGTATGAGCAGGTGCCCCATCTTGCTGAAACTTTGTACCATCATCAACAAGAGAAAACTTCTTTTGACAAGGGGTAATTATTTTGTCAAAAACGTTTCGATCATGTAACAAAAACGGAATGCTGTAATGGTAGCTGTACATTTATTGTCATCCTCAAAAAAGTAAGGACCAATAATGCCGGACAAGACCAATAATAAGAGATGATATTACACACCACATTGTAATATTTTACTGTGTAAGGGTTTCTTGTACAGCTGACGAGGATTTTGGCCAGTTCAAAATTGAGAAGAATCAGGAATAAACACTCTGTGAATAAGAGTTTAGATGAAGACATTTTATTTATTTTGGACAGAACGTCCAAAATATCCTATGAACTTGGCTTGACGAAGAGCAGAATGTCGTTCATTATGTCAAACAACAGCTCTTGTATGATTGCAAGAGTACGTACACTTCTTCCTCTATCTAAAGGTTCCTTTTCTAGTATAAAATCAGTTTCTTCTAAGTGTTTAACCCATGTTTTGGTAATATGACCAGACTGTACCGAAATATTTACGCTTAATATTGCAATGGAGAAGGAATAATCATTGAACTTCCACAATGCAATCATTATTTTTGTAATACACCGAATAATAGGATTTACCTTACGACTTATAAACGATGAACGGTGGTTGTTAAATTTTTGTAGATACTGATACAGAAGCCACCAATTTAGGTGCAGAAGCAGAAAATAGTATCCTCAGTTAAAATCAGGAACAGGATTGGTCAACCATCAGTTGCCTTTATATGACTGAAATGGTCCCTGTGGGAGAGGGTCAATATCTCGAGGACAACAAAAATTCGCCTTTTCCAAATACTGATTTTGCCAGTAGTTGGACCATTAACACTGCAGTGTCAGAAATATGGACACTGCTAAAATCGGACTTAGACCAGCAAGAGGTTTTCCAAATGCGATGTCTTCACCAAATATTGGACATATTTCTTCGTTCGACTACCAAAATGTGAGAATCCAAAACATACGTGAATATCAGTCAACAGTAGAAGAAAAGACGCACAAACATAGACTAGGACAAATAGATACTACTCATCTGCTATACAAATTTCTCCTAACAAATAAAGTTTAAAGCTGGAAAATACAAGGGACAGCAGCAAAGAAGACATGGATAAAAGATATTAAACAAGACATCCGAACTTAGAGCCTACCAAACCTAACAATACGTGAAACTAAAAACATTGCCACAAATCTGTGGAATGAAAACGCACTGTGAGCATCAAACGACGACACGTGACACATAAAGCATGTTACTGGCTCTGAGCACGTCCCCCAGAGCAGCTGGAAGCTCTGGACTAAAAGAAGGAAAAAGGAAAGAATGGCGAACGTTCGTTGTGCACCATGGCACTAATTCATGCTATGATATTGTAAATACAGTGAAAACAGTTGCTTTACCAGGTCTGTAAATATGAAACCGGAATTTGCCCATAGATGGCCCTAACTGTGAATGTAGTTACCGTCAAACCGCGTCATTGTCGCCATTTCTTTGTTGACATCTGACAAAGATTTTCAACTCATAGCAATACTATTTTCATTCAACCGTATAATTTGTAATAGCGTTGAACATGTCGAATTTTGAGCCTGGAAACTACAACTTGCGGACAGCATTAATTTTCTGTTACCATTTGAAGAAAACTGCTGCAGAATCGCATCGAATGTTTGTCGAAGCTTACGGTGAAGATGCTCTCATCACAGTGCTTTGAGTGGTTTAAACAATTCAAAAGTGACGATTTTGACGTGAGAAACGAAGAATGTGAAAGACCACCTAAAAATTTGAACACAACTCGCCGATCAATTAGCCATGGGAAAGATTCCCATGGAAGCCATGGAAAAATGGCTTCCACGTGAATTGAATGAAAAACAGCACGAAAACCGAAAAACCACGTGCAAAATGCTGCTCGCCAGGTACAAAAGAAAGCTATTTTTCCATCGAATTGTGGCTGGCGATGAAAAGTGGATATTTTTTGAGAATCCTAAGTGTAAAAGATCATGGGTAACTTCAGGCGAACTATCGACTGCAAGGTCAAATCGCTATGGACGGAAGACAATACTCTGTGTTTGGTGGAATCAGAAAGATGTGATCTATTATGAGCAGCTAAAACCTGGCGAAACCGTTAATACTGAAAATATTAAAAAAAGGTAACTCAAAGTGATTTTGCTTCATGATAATACATCATCACAAACCGCAAAACTGGTCAAAGAAACGATTGAGGCGTTTAGTTGGGAAATACTTTCGCATGCGGCTTCCTCACCAGACTTGTTTCCGTTCGGTTACTACTCGTTTGCATCGATGGAGCACACATTTGCTGAGCAGCGCTTCACTTCTTACGAAAATATACGAAAATGGCTCGATGACAGGTTTGCCTCAAAAGAGCAGCAGTGCAGCAGTGCAGCACCAAAAACAGGTGAGAAAAATGTATAGCTAGCGATGGACAATACTTCGAATGAAATATTTATTATCATTTTCGTACTTATTGTACGTTACCTGGTACCCCCACCTGAGAAACGCGCGGGAAATTTGATCTTCCAAGATTGTTCGTTCTCTGCCGCACTCTGTATTACTTTGATTTACATATACGATTTAAGTTTTCTTTTTATATTTATTTTTATTAATTATCAATAATTTGGCCATTAAAAAAAAGTTGTTTTATACAGAAGGATTACATGAGGGATGTCTTCCTTACGAAGCATATCACCTATAGTAAAATATCACATCAAGTTTAAACACAGCTCATCGTCTAATATTTTAGAAGATAATACCAGACATCATATCGTCAAATGTCTCACAAGTCTATTCTCTGAAAATAGGCTGGCCAGCTGATTTGATAAAAGAATCAATATAAAATTAAAAAAAAAAAATGTATTCTTCATAATTTTTATTTAAGTGATACTTCTGCAGTCATTTATTTGTAAATTTATAATTGGCTTATAATATACAGCATCAACTTCCAAAACACTTGATTATAAAGCAGTATTTGATTAGGCTGATTTAACATGAGTTACGCAAGTTTCCTTCATCAATAAATTTATTCCGAACCAGGCCTGAACTCTACCGAAATTACGCCTTGTTTTTCTCTCCCAGCTCCGCTCCAAAAACACTCCAAGTTCTCGTTCCTATTTCCGCGAACACCCTAAATAATTGATGCATTAAAATCGAATGCATTACCGCCCATCAGCCGTGAATAAGTTTCGTCGAGTGGCTGGATGCTATTTAAAAATCTGTGTCGACTAACATTAAAAAGTCATATTGGCGACGGTCGATGCAGAGCGAAAAAATCGGGCATTAGATCGGAGCGTTCAAGTGGGACCCCATGAATATTGGATGCGACCGGAGTGACTAGGCGACGAGAGTTAAGTCGCGCTCAAATATTTACAGAGTGTTTAGGGTTTCTCGGCAGCCACTGATTGCTTATCGACGCATTCTTTTGGGGTTTTACGACGAAAAAGTGTAGAAAGTTCAGTAAAACTGGTTTTAATTCATAATCGTTATGTCACCACAAGATTTATAATATCAATGTATTTATTGCTGGAGAGAGTAGGCTAATAATTATATAAAACAGCATTATGTCTTAATTTTTAATTTATATCATACGAGAATATTATAAAGATGTCTATAGTAATAAAAGAAAACAATAATCCGTCGCCAAGAAAATGTACATACTAATGATAGAGTTATAGCAAAAAGAGAGGCCCGGCGAGGGCGAGGACCCTGGAAGTGTTGGAAAAGTGTTTTCGCAACAATACTCTAAAGAAAACAGTCGTTTATCAATGACACCAACGCTTCAGAAGTGGTCGTGAGTTCATTGATGATGACGAGCGCAGTGGCAGGCCGTCAACATCGAAAACCGACGAAAGCATCGATAAAGTGACAGAAATACTGATTTATAACGGCAAATTAATAATTAGAGAGCTGGCAGAGGACTTGAACATTGCGTATGGATCCGTTCAAAACATTGTAGTTAATACTTTGGGTTTCCGCCGTGTTTCAGCAAAGTTGGTGCCGAAAGACCTGAATCTCATGCAAAAAGGGACAGCGTTGACATCGCAAAAGACATGATTTCCAAAGCTGAAACCGACCCAACATGTATCAAACGCATTATTACTGAAGACGAGACGTGGCTTTATGAGTACGACACGCAATCTAGACATCAGGCGAGTGAATGGATTGCACCCTAGGAGCCAAGATCGAAAAAACCACGTCGTTTTCAATTGAAAAAGAAGGCGATGCTCTCGGTTTTCATGGACTACAACGGTATTGTGCATCACGAATTCCTTCCGGAAGGTTAAAGGTAATGAAACGTTTGCGTGAAGCAATTCGCCAAAAAGAAAGGATTTGTGGGTAAACACCTCGTAGATTTTGCACCAAGACAACGCACCGTCGCACAATAACATCATTATCCAGGTGGCCAATCTTGTTGTCCAATATTTTTGTAGGTATAATTAATAGAACTGGATTTAAGGTATAATAATTTTATTATTACATCATTATAGTACAGTGTTTGGAAATTTATTTAGCAAAAATAATACTGTCTACCTCGCTTCCGTACGGATTGGGATTTACTTCCTCTAATTGACTCACGCACATGTCCAATGTTGTTTGCACCTCTCCTTGACCTTGGACGACCCGTAGACGATATTTACTTGGTCCTATAAAGTCGACGAGCCGTAATAAGCGAATTGTTATTTTGATAATACGCGCGAACACAGAAAGCACGTTGTTGTCAAGTGAAACGCCCCATGGCAACTAATTTTCCCTGAAGCAAGCTTCGATGTAAAGTTAACACGAGCGCATTCTACGCCAAGTTCAACTATGAATTAGAATGACACTCACGAAATACAGAAAATATTACCCCCAAATCAACACAAAATAACTTACTTTACCATGGAATTAAGAAGAGGATTACGAGTCAATATCCGAAATCTACATAACAAGCAAATATCTAGTTTAAGATATTTCCATCAAAGAATAATCAATTTTTGGCTACATGCCAGCTTATATTTCGTGAATTTTGACCATTGATATGGCATATGTTTGTATGAGTACTCATGTATATATATATATACAATTCAAGATCAAATCACACTACGAACTACCAAAAATATATTATTAAAGATGCACTAGTTTCTTGAGTAGTTGGGTAATAAGATACACCAGAGCACGATCAAAATCACGTGAAAATATTCAACAAGTAAGGGAAACTATTCGGGAAGTTCCAAGTACATCAATCCGGCCAGGGTTTGCTCAATTAGGAATGAAACGACAGTTATACATCGTATTTTAAAAAAAAATCTCATATACATCTCCATAGCAGTTCCATAATCGAGTAAGCTCCAAAAATAGATATTTAAAGTGCCTCCAAGATCTTCGGCTCTCACAGTGCTTGACTTTCTTTGGGATTACCTTAAAGGGACAATTTCCATTAATAAGCCTCAAATACAAGATCAGATCAAATACTATATACTGCAAGAAACAGAGGGAATATGTCAAGAAACACTAACTTAGGTCATGGAAGTTGTAAAAAAGCATCAATTTATGAAAGCGAAAATGACTTCCATTTATCAGACATCATTTCCCAAAAGTAATTGATTAGAAATTTCAAAAAACCGCATTATAATTTACAAATTATATAAAAACTCTCTACTCTGGTTTTCTTTCTATTTTCTAAATTTTAAATGAAATACCTTTGTACCACTCTGTATTATTATGCTAATGCACGTCTATGACCTACGGTACCAAAAACGTAAATTGACATACGTTAAGTGCGAGGTTTGTAACCTAGAACACCGATTACACAAAAGTCACAGGAAAAAGGAGTAAGTATATAAGTCGAAAAGGGCATAATGGAGACCCAATTCAGCTAGAAAGCTCCATCGAGCAGCTTAAGGCGTCTAGTGACGTTAGGGAGCTGGGTGGGTGTTACACTTTCAGGTTCGGTGGTAGAAGTGGCTCTAAACCGGCAGTTGTTACGAGCTGCAATTAGTTTAATTGTGAGATGAAAGCAGACAGCGCAATTTTTTCCCTCAAATGCAGCTCAGGGGGAGAAATTTTATGCGCCACAAGAATTAAGTTAAAATGTGCATTTTTAAATATGTCAGAAATGTAGAGTTCGTAACAAAGCTATGAAGAGTTTGCGGCTTTAAACAAAAAGGTTTTAAGCCTTTATATAGATGTGATCTGTAGTTGGTAAGTTAATTTCCTAAAGTAAGCCATATAAGTTAAAAAAATGTTATACCCCTGTTGGATAAGCAATTCACAAAGATGATTTAATACTGAGTAAAGATATTACTTCATTAAAAATCACATACTAGTTTAATCATTTTTTGTGCAAAGAAAAACAAATTTAGAATGTACATAGAGAAAATACGTAGAGAACATTGTAGCATTTAATAACTAATCTACATGAATCTACTACAATTCACACGAATCCTTACGCCGAGACCCTCGTGAAAAGTAAAGTCTAAGTACGTTTATGGTTTCTCAGTGCTAGTATTAGTTCTCGTTCACGTAATATTTCGAAATGAAATGTAGACATCATATTCTTATTGTACCAACAAAAATGTATTGTTCAAACGAAAGTTGGTCGATCATCATGGCTATACCCTCACAGCTGATCTAAATAGCTGATTCGATATACAGTTGGACCATTCTCTCAAATTTTGCAGCCATGACATTTTTGGTCTTTCCATGCTTCTTCACCACTCTATCTTTCATTGCACAATCAATCTCAATAGTTCGTAAAGTTGTCCTCTCATTACATGCCCGAAGTATTCGAAGTTGCGTGTTTATATGATTGTTATTAGACCTTTTCGGTGGATATTCTATGAAGCATCTCTCAAAGTCACAAATAAGACTTTCTCTGCCGAATATATTGGTAGTATTCTTCTGAATAACCACATTTGAAAAGCTTCGAGTTTTTTGATCATGTATTTAATGGTGGAACCTTCTAGGCCGTAAAGGAAACTCGAGTATATGTAGTAGCGAATAATTCGGATTTTCAGTTCATTTTCTATTTTTTTCCAATAGAAGCAAGCATCTTGTAGAATGTACTGCGAATCATTTCTATCTTTGTTTTTATTTCTTCGGTGTTATAATCTTTGAATTAATTCAAGTTCCTAAATTATTGTATCTGTTCACAACCAGTTATGCTTTTCGTTATTCTCTGTTACAGCAATTGGAGAAGTATATCCACTCGCTCAATATTACTGTTGTTTATTCTTAGCTGCCTGTTGTTATTGAGTGATATCGAGAAACACATGAATTTTATTTAGATTCATATTCAATCTGTAGATTTTGCTCATTTCTCTTATACTGTTCGTCATCCTCTGTTACATCAACTGAAAAAAAAACTGGGAGAACGTTGCAAGTATACACAAAACGTATCCATAAATCATTATTTTCTTGTATCAAGCATTCTCCTCGTGAGTGTAGAGCTTTATACTCTATACAAAACTAGCTTCATGAGATTTGAATATACGCAGGATGAAGGCCTCTTCAGCATGCTTCTAACCAACAGGCTCTTGAGCTCTCCTTTAGCATTGGGGGTTCACTGTACTTAGTGATGTTAAAGCATTTTCGGTCTTCTTTGTGGACAATCGTAGATAGTGTTCTTCATTCTAAATATAAGTGTATCTTACAAACAATGATTTTCGAGCTACTGCAGCTACTGCGAAGATGGAGAAAGATTACACAGATCGACATGATTTTTGTAACATTGATAAGAATACTCTTTTTGCATTTCATTTAAGTAGATCTTAGAACACATTTTCACAGAATAGGCATAGTACGTCCCATTAACCTGCTACTCCTTTATATCATGGGATAATTTCAATTATTTGTACCTGACTTTAGAGTACAAATGTAAGGAGTACTTTGGTGCTGCAGTACTTTGGTGCTGCTGCTTTGGTACTTTGGTGCGGTATTGCTGTTTTTTTTTGCGTATATGGGACACTAGGGCAACAAAAGAATATTACAGTAAGAAAGACTGACCTCACAGAACTTCTCTTGAACCTGGTACTTCAAACATAAAATATGCCCCCCTTGTTAACCCCAAAGAAGATGCTTCTTCTGCCTCTCCATATTAAGCTTGGACTAATGAAAAACTTTGTCAAAGCTATGGACAAAGAATGAAATGGTTTCATGTACTTAAAAGAAATATTTCCTGAATTAAAGGATGTAAAATTATAAGGAGGCATATTTATTGGATCTCAATCTTCTAGGTGATTTCCGTTTTCAAGAAAAATTAAATTGAAAGGAATTGGCAACTTGGAAGTGTTTTGTAAGTGTAGTGAAATAATTTCTGGGCAACAAGAAAGATGAAAATAATAAAAACGTCATAGATGAACTCTAGAAAGCCTAAAAAATACTAGGGTGTCGCATGTCGTTAAAAATGCATTTTTTACACTCCCATTTGGATTTTTTCCAAAAAATTTTGGGTGCAGCAAGCGGCGAACAAGGAGAGAGGTTTCATCAGAGCATCAGGACGGTCGAAGCAAGATACCAGGCACGCTGGAACCCATCTATATTGAACGATTACTGCTGGATTCTAAAAAGAGATGAGGTTACAGAACACAAGAGGAAAAAGTGAAAGTTTTTGTCGCTGTATGACATCTCATGTAATATACGTTTTATTCACATAATCCTCAGTAATGTCTTTACATAGATTTAATACGTTTTACATGTTTATATTAGAGAAATATTAGATTGTAAAAATATGTTATCCCCTTTTCTTCCCCACCACCTACCCCCTGAATCAAACAAACTGATTGTGTTACAGTAATTAGCTTATCATTATCGGATTTAGGACCACAAAATACTCCATATACATCTATTTTCATCAATGTTACCTCAAAAATGTATAAATTTGTTGACTTGTGATATCGAATAGAACTTTTTATTATATTGATTAAATATAATTTTCAGTAAATAATTTTTTCTTTAATATTTTTCAAAAAAAAATGAAACGAACTTTTGCACCAACCCAACATCTATACAGCGAGTAAAGCACATTTATCCAACGTTAAGCAACTCAAAACTATTTTCCATCAACGGAATATTGCAATATAAAAATATATAATTTTTTTTAAATACATATACACAAGCAACATACAAAAAATTATTTTAATGCTAAAATACGAAGGCAAATCTCAAGGTGTCTATAAAAATTAAACTAATAAAAATTAAAAAATGCAAATATTTCCATAACGAGCATATTAACGGTATATTCAGTGTTCGTTATAAAAAAAAATCAGCATTTGCGTCTTAATGAACCATATTAGTGAATAATTACGTTAATTAATGAAACTTTATATATACAAGATTTTTTAATTAAATACGTTTTCATTAGGTACAATATAATTTTCTCCCAAAAACATACAATCACGATGTGACTGAACTTGAAATATTTTTCATGGATATCGAAAGAAAACTCTACAAACAACATGAAATCAAACGTTTAATAAATCTGAAAGCAGATTAACGTCAATTAACGACGCATAATACATAATCTATCAGTAATCTTTTTTTCCTCTCATTTTATATGGGTTAGATGATAAAGGTGACGAAATTACTAGTTGTTTGTATGCACTGGTGATTTATTGTATGGTAATTTAACTAAGGTCATACACCATAGATAGTCTGTGATAAGAGACTTTTTCAATAATCGTGCTTTGCGATTAAACAACGCCAATGTCAATTTGTTCATAACTTATATAACTACACATACTACAATGACTTTAAAATTATAGCTAATAAAATACTTAACTACTGTTTCTGCTTCAATTATCTTAAAAACAATAATTCTTAATACAGCATATAAAAATAGATGAAAATGTCTAGCTCTATTTAATTAATTATTTAAAGATTCTATTTATTTAAAGAATCATTCTATTATATTTCAAATATTCAAAAAACAAGAAAAAACGCCCCCAAACGTCAGTAAGTGTCTTCCGAAATCAGTTTCTGGGCTTTAGCCGTCATCATTCGAGTTTGGGCTGAACGTTCGGAAAGGAGCTGAAAAAATTATCAAAGATACGAAGTCTGCGATACTATGCAGCTCACACTATCCTGTGGTGAGCATTCGAAACAATTCGACTTATGACGGCTTAAGGCCAGAAACAGGTCTTAAGAGACGCTTACTGACATTTGGGGGAGTGGCTGAAGAAATAATCAATTATTACATGGTCATATCCAACAATTATAATATTATTTCTTTTTGATGCTGAGCTGTTCGACCCCAGGTACGAGGTCTTCAGAAAGGTTCAGGATCTGAATGCCTTCGGAGTCGGAAGAGGCGGCGGAGTTCTCCTTGCCGTTCATTCATTTTTACAAGCGTCAAAGCTCGACCTGTCTTTATAGGAGTCTATAGAGGAGTTGCTTCTGAGTATCGACATTGTTGGTTGCAAAATACTCATAAGTCAGACCATAATTTTTATTTTTTCTGTTCGAAACTCTTTCTTATATCATAAATCATAAAATTCTAATTTTAGGTGATTTCAATTTGCATTGTCAAAGCCCTGTTAACTATCAATTATCTAACCAATTTCTGCGAGCACAGCACGGCTTCCAGGTATTTTTTGATATTGACCAATACAATCACATATTAAATATACAAAACAACATACTCGATTTAGTTATTGCAATGGCGGGAACGTTTCTGTGTCCTTGATAGATATTTTTCAGTCCCAGCTTACTCAGTATAAATCAGCTTTTGAGAGGATGCTGAAGGCTAGTGCGGTGCTTTGGAAATAATTATTGTAATGATCTTAGAATTAATTTTTAATTTTTATATAAATATTTCTGTACCATTGTTAGGTTAGTTCAAATTATTGAATTGAAAACTTCTTCAGCCGCGTTGAGCGATTTTCGGTAAGGGCAAAACTTAAATGCCAGTTGTGTTTTAAATGTATTTTAATGTGTTTTAAATTAAATTTTTCCAAATTTCCAATTTGGTATTTAAATGCATTGATGGAAATTCCTCTAATTTTACTATGTTTTGAGTGCATCATTCGAAATCAGCCCCTTTTCCCGCTACTTGCTCTATGCCACCTGGCCATCTTTTTTGCGTCTCCCTCTGCTTCGTGTGGTAAGTATAAGTCTTATGTCTTAATTATTGTATTCCAACCATCTGGCTGCTGACGAGCTACATGTCCAGTCCATTGCCACTTCATTCTTAATACAATCTCATTTATGTCCATTACTTTTATATTTTTCCTAATTTGTTTATGTAGAATTTTTTCACGGAGACTAATGCCAACCATGGCTCTCACTGTACTTCTTAGTCTTATCATACTCTTTTCATCAATGTCATCGTCTCAAAACCAAACCATATGTTGTAACCGGGAATATGCATGTTTTCTAATTTTCTCATTTTAGATTTATAGATATATTTAAGATCTTCGTTATATGACTGACTTTATATTCGGCAGTTTGGTTCTCCTTCCCAGCCTAATATGTTCTTAATATACATATTCTTCCACTAGTTCAACTTTGTTATTACCTATGGCAAGATTGCCTTTTAGTGAACACATTACCTTTGTTTTTGAATATTCATTTTCAAAACTCACTCATTCTGACGTTCTGAGAAGCTCAGTCAGCATGTCTTTGAGATCTTCTATATTGATACTGAATAGGAAATACCGTCTGCGAATGGAAGGTTGTTTAAATAAGTTCCGTTGATGTTAAGACCTTTCTTTTCCCATTGTAGATTTTTAAAGATAAAATTGCTTCGGTAAAATAGTATGTTTTGATCACTTAATAAGTCATCATTAACCCTTCTCGTATGGAAGAAGTGTTTTAGATGAACGAACCTGTATGAAGAACCTTGTATCATTGCTGACCCAATATTCTTCACTCAATGAGGCGATCTTTACCAAAAAACCAACAAATTATTTCATCTAATTAAAAATCGTCCAGTAAACCACCCGGTATTTCTTCCGAAGACTGCATGTGTTTGGTATGCACCGACCGCCGACCATACGCTCACGGTATTCCTTTAATGTAGCAAAAACGGCGTGCTTATCAATTAAAAACCCCCTTCTCGGCAACAACCGAACCCGCTCGATGGCCAAAGAACCAGCAGAAGAAAAAAGGGAAGCAAAAAAACAGTCAGCGATCATCTATACCGGCCCGGACGCAAATGGAAATTCAACGGCTTAATACGGGTTCCATTATGATGGGCCTACGACGCAGTGAAAGCCGAAGTAAAAGGTGCAGAATACGAACGGTAATGTTCGCTGCTAACGTTGTTTATTTTGTTCGTTCGGGGTCGGAATAATCTCTGCCAGTGATATATTAGAGCCTTCGGGTACGATCAAGGCGTAATGCGAGAGGTACTGGGCATGGGAGGCAATGTTGCCAAAGCAAATTTCAAAACACGTTGGATGTATGGAACATACATACATACATACATACATATATATATATATATATATATATATATATATATATATATATATATATATATATATATATATATATATATATATATATATATATATATATATATATATATATATATATATATATATATATACATACATATATATGTATGTATGTATATATATACATACATATATATGTATGTATGTATATATATACATACATATATATGTATGTATGTATATATATATACATACATATATATGTATGTATGTATATATATGTATGTATGTATATATATATGTATATATATATATATATATATATATATATATATATATATATATATATATATATATATATATATATATATATATATATATATATATATATATATATATATATATATATATATATATATATATATATATATATATATATATATATATATATATATATACATACATATATATGTATGTATGTATATATACACATACATATATATGTATGTATGTATATATATACATACATATATATGTATGTATGTATATATATGTATATGTATATATATATATATATATATATATATATAAATATATATATATATATATATATATATATATATATATATATATATATATATATATATATATATATATATACTGACATCGCAATCAATTCAAAAAATTCGGGTAGCACAGAGAGTAATGGAAAGATCTATGCTGGCATTACAAGACGAGAAAGAAAGCCCTCCGTATGGATTAGGGAACAAGCTAAAGTATGTGACATCATTAGAAGAGTGAATCAATTGAAATGGAGATAGGCAGGTCATGTAGCGAGGCGATGGGACGACAGATGGAGCAGGGCAATCCTGGAGTGGATACCTCTTGATCGCAAACATCCGCGAAGAAGACCGAAAGCTCGATAGACTGATGACATCGTTAAGTATATAGGACCTGAATGGCAGAGGAATGCCCACGACCGTGAAAATTGAAGGAAGCATGCTGAAGAGTCCTTCATCCTGCAGTAGATTGACACGGGCTGATATATATATATATATATATATATATATATATATATATATATATATATATATATATATATATATATATATATATATATATATATATGCTGCCAGCCCGCATTGGACCAGCATGGCAGATTACGGCCCATACCTTCAACATGGTATTTTAATATGACAGTACAACCTCAAACACGGCCCTCATTCCCCGGATGCCAAGGGGGAACCTACGGCAGCGGGAAGACCTGCCCCAAGGCAGAGGGTGCTAAGAATCACCGGATTAGATCAGGCTGCCATTGGACTTTTGACATTGTAACGCTAAATATACGGATTATGAAAACGGAGGCCAGATTGCAAGAATTGTTAGTCGAACTTGACAACATACATTGGGATATTATTGGGTTCTGTGAAACACGTAGAAAGGGCGAAGAGTTAATTAAACTGGAACCAACTGGACGCTCCAGTTAAATAAATTGGAACCAACTGGACACTCGAGGTATGGAAAATGGCCGATGTGGCGGAATTGGATCCCTCCTTTCCCCCAATCGAAAGCTGAAGAACAGTGTAGTAAAATTTGAAAGTACATCTAACCGACTATCCCAATGCGTCATTCAGCAGAAAGTTTAGGCTTCAATCATCCATGCACCAACTATAAGCCATAGGGATGAGGAAGTTGAGGAATTTTACGATGATGTGGCCCAGCTTTTATACAAGGAGAAATGTAGATACAAAATCCTGATGGGTGATTTTAATGCCAGAATTGGAACAACAAGAACTGCCGAAAATGTAACCAGCCCATATGGGACTGGTGAGCGAGACAATAGAGGTGACAGATTGGTTCATTTTGCTGAAGGGCAAGAACTATATATTATGAATTCGTTCTATAAGAAAAATATCAGCAACAAATGGACATGGAAAAGTCCATCTGGGCTGACAAGTGAAATTGACTACATCATGACCAACGATAACATTTACCACAATATTTACCAATTGTACTGTCCTTAACAATTTTAATGTTGGAAGTGACCACCAAATACAAGCAAAAGTTAGGATTAACTGTTGAAGAGAACGCGAAAGAAGGGCAAAGTGGATTTTGGGAAACTGCTGGAAAGAGGAAGCGACTTTGAGATTGCTTTGTCAAACCGGTTTGCTGTGTTACAAGATCCAGATGAAGTGGAACTATCAGTTCAATATGAAGAAATCGCCAACAATGTGCTTCAAACGGCTGCTTCAATAGCACCAGAAGAAAAATGTCTCAAACAGACAAAAATATCCAGTAAGACCATTGATTTAATGAAGAAACGGCGGGCAATGAGAAATGCAGGTAGTCCTTTTAGCAGGGTCGAGTACACTGTGCTCTGCAAAACTATAAGAAAACGTATCAGAGGGACACGAGCCTATTCAACATGCAGCTATTGCAAAAAACCATGGAAAAAAAACAAAGGAATTAACAAGGCAAACAGAAGCTGAGAAACAAAAGAACGCAAATATATGCCTTAAGGTGTGAGGATGGCACATTATGCAGGGCGCGTACGCAAATGTTAAAGGTGGTCAGAAAATTTTATTCCCAGTTATATCAAGATCAGAACCAATCATAGACAACAATACCAACGGAAGAACAAATGTCAGATATCCTCGAGGAGGAAGTAACAAATACTATAGAATCGATGAAAAACGGCAAGGCTCCAGGAAAGGACAGTGTAACTGTCGAAATGCTAAAAGCTGGTGGTCGGACGGTACATAAAACACTGGCAAAATTATACTCAAAATGCCTCAAAGAACAAAAAGTACCTGATTTATGGAAAAATGCAGTAGTGATCCTTTTACATAAAAAGGGAGTACAGGAAGATTTAAAGAACTACCGTTCAATAAGCCTTCTATCAGTAATGTACAAAGTTTTAACTAAGATAATTTCTAAAAGAATATTAAAAAAACTGAATGACGCATAACCAAGGGAACAAGCAGGATTCAGAAGTGGATTCAGTACAATGGATCACATCCAGGTTGTACAGCAGGCCATAGAAAGGCACAACGAATACATCATGCCACTGTGCTTGGCTTTTATCGACTACGAACAAGCATTTGACTTAATTTATAAGCATGCAATAATGGATGCACTGTTTAGCCGAGGGGTAGATAAAGCATATGTAAACCTATTAGGGTCGATATATGATGGAGCTACAGCCACAATTCACCTTGATGATCTTGAAGTGGGAATTAATGTAGAACGAGTTGTACGGCAGGGTGACGCAATATTGACTATTCTATTCTGGGTTGGCCTTGAAGGAGTATTCCGCAAACTGGATTGGGAACAGGATGGTGCAAACTTAAACCATCTTAGATTTGCAGATGATATCGTTCTCCTTTCATAAGACCCAGAAGAGCTGCAACGATGCATATAAGAATTGCAAAGGGCTGGCGAACCATTTGGATTGAAAATAAACCTGAAAAAGAGTCAGGTTATGTTCAATAACTTCCCTCAGGGCAGAAGAATTTCATTTTTAGGAAAGGATTTGAAGATTGTGAACAGCTTTATATATCTTAGGCAGGGGAATACCACCCGGGAGGTGGAACAGCGTGTTAAATGTGGCTGGCTGGCAGGCATTTGACAGGCTCAACATAGTGTTTGAGCAGACTCCCACTTTGCCTGAAAAGAAAATTCTTCGATCAGTTCTACCCGTTATGATATACGAAAGTGAAACCTGGACACTCACATCGCACAAATTCAAAAACTTTTGATATTTGATTAAAATTTTGATATTCTCTAGTACGGCTTTGTAAACAGATAAAGTATGTGTTTACTGTTAATACTGGGTATGACTAGTTTTTTGTATTCTTGTACGATATTTCTGTTGAGTGCGATGTTCAATTTGATCAGTGGTAATAATTCCTAATAGTGCGTGTTTAATTTTTGGGTACTTTCTGCGATTAAAATGTCACACATTTATGAAAACAATGATTTAATTTTTGAAAGCAATATGGGCATAATATTAACTCACGGGGAGTGCCAACAAAATGCAGCCGCACCATGTCGTTTGTGAGAGGAAAGGTTTCCAATAAGAAATCATCCGACTCCGCGGATGTTTGTCAATTTAATGCAAGACTAAAGACACGACTTAACGACTTAAAGACGCGACACAGAGTACTTAAAGGCACAACGAGGAGGTCACGCTGGAAGACTTCCTCCACGTGAAATGGTAGAGATTGATGAAGAAATTTTAGAAATTTTCAATAACTAGCACTAGGTCTATAGCAGGTCAAGTTGAAGTTAGTCATAGTAAAGTGTAGAAAACAAGAACACTTTTATCCCTATCATTGTCAATGGGTACAAGCGTTACAACACGAAGATTATCTTAGAAGAGTTGAATTTTGCCAGTGGCTTTTACATCTGTACAACAGAAATAAAAATTTTGTCAAATTTATTTTGGCTACTGACGAGGTCACAAATATAAAAAATTGAGTAAATAATTTTCATAACAATCATGTTTGGGCAGTAGAAAATCCGCATGCTGTGAAAAGAACCCATTTTCAGCACATATTTTCAGTAAATGTTTGAGCTAGCTTAGTAAATGGCATGCTTATTTGGCCTTTCCTTCTTCCAGGTCGACTGACAGGTGAATATTATTTAGACTTTCTTCAAAACAATATGCAACAATTATTATGTTTATTTCAGTGTTAGACAGAATAAGTGGTTTCTACATGATGGAGCTCCACCACATTTTAGACGAGAAGTTCACGAACATTTAAATAATTAATTTCATAACAGATGGATAGGGCGCAATGGACCCATTTTTTGGCCTGCACGCTCCTCGCATTTAACGCCCTGTGATTTTTTTCCGTGGGGCTATTTAAAAAAGTTAGTTTATCACGATGGAGAAGTAAATACTGTGGAAGAACTACACCAGCGCATCGAAAATGCTTGTGATGTTATTAGTGGACACCGGGATTTTATTTTTGATGCGTGTAGTGACTGACGCATGAGTACCCCGAGCAAGATTTTGTGCTAACCGAACAAATGGTGACAATTTTGAACAATTTTTGTAACATGTAACATTTTTGTTTTTGTTATTCTGCTTTTTATATAAATGATTTTTGCTAAATTGGCGTATCTTTGCGAGTTCTACAACGCAGTGGTTGAGAAGATCAAAAAGTCAGGTCTGTTTTCAAATGTTGTAACTGTTAATACGTTTTTTATTTTACAACCTTTATATAAATGATTTTTGGTAAAATTACTTCTTTTTACGAGTTCCACAACCTGTTAAAATAAATGACTCAACTTTGAGAACATCCTGTATATTGTTTACAATCTATTTTTAGTTGGTTGGTTTTTTAATACATAATTTTTCCTCATTAAATACAAATAAAAATTATGTATGCCATTGCAGATGAGAAAGAGGCAGACAGAAGTCGAATGCATAAGTAATTAGTTAATACGGTTAATTTCTTTTACAGAGACTTCAGCTGGCTAGGATGCTATTTAGCAACTGGGCCTGGAGTTTAACGTGAGCTCCAAAGCACGGTCATTAACTATCGATTAAGCCTGGTGCAGCACCCCATGGACTATCAACCCTTTAGTTTTGTTGAAAACCTACCGACTGGCGAGTGATCACCGTAGAAGACTTCTAAGGTATCCGGCCTTAGCTTCGAACTGGCGTGATTGAGGGGAGCTTCCTTGTAGAATTTTACTCTCTTGTCTAGACCATTCACAATGTGAGCGGGAATCGAACTTGCCACCGCCTTGCCTTGAGTGAGAGTACGTATAAGTAATTCATATATTCGAAAAAATTCCCAGATAAAGCAGATAAAAACATCCAACTATGTAATAATATCCTTATGATTGTAAGTAAACTCCTTTCAATAAACTACTATAAAAAGAATTGCTGAGATATTTCGTATATTTTCAACGAAAAATAAGTATAAACAAAAATTTGAAACGGCTCGAACAGCGAATATTATATTATGAATATTTACTGAAGTGGTTACTTTTGTATGATGCTTAATGACTTCTCGTGTAATCTGACAACGCTGGTGGAGGCAATGGCTAGCCGCATCGTTAGACATTACAAGAATGCCCTTGTCTTGTTGGCCCGTCGGCAGTGGATTCCAAACCTTTTTTTTATTCAAATACGGACCGGGGTTTTAAGCACGCCCAGTGGCGTGCGCAATGAACATCAGCCGATCCTTCTGACCTAGTCCGACGGTTTTGCTTGGAAGCGCCACTCGTAAACAACAAATAAAAATATCTGCAAAGAACTAATGTTATTCAGATGCTATTCATAGATCTGATGAGTGTTATAATTTGTATCGGAATTTTTAGTAAAAATGTAATTGTCTGTATATTGTGCGAAATCAGAAACATACTGATGAACCAATACAGTGCAACACTTAGCATACACATTTGCATCCAACTGAAAATATACTTACTCTATAGCACATCTTGAAAATATATCAAAACAGTATATAAACCGGATATACCTTTTGCTTGTTTGCTTTTATGTTTCTGTATGAGCTGCAGAAAATATGGTAAACAGTTTAAATAAAACCGTCAATTATTTAAATGTTTGTATTTTTATCAAGTTATGAGATATTCAGCTTATGAGAAAGATACGAGCTATGGGTATGAAACGAGGGTATGGGTACGGTTTAAATTTTCGCGAAATAACGAACCGATTAGACATTTCTGCTACTGAAGTTATAATCAGGATTATGCACCAGTACGATGTTTTCGTTGTGTATCCTAGGACGTAACAAACAGCATCATAGACTTCTTGCTGAAGATGACTCTTAACAGACATTTACTTGCGATGGGGATTCGTGCGTATCGTCCTTATTGGGTGCTTGTTTTTATAGCGCACTACACGACGCGTCGCTTAGAATAGAGCCGAGCTAGAATTAATTGAATGGGACCTGGATTAAACTCTATTTTCTTTAGTGATGTTTTTATATTGTGTTTAGGCATACAACTAACATTCCAAAAATTATAGTATGAGGGCTGGGGAAGCAGATTACCGCTTAAAACCATCAGACGAAGTTTAAATATAGGCGATATATTACTGAATTATTGCAGTCCGTCGTTTAGCCGTATTCGCAAAGCTTATCCAACTCTCAACAGACGCTTCATAACACCAAGATAAAATACAGGATTGAAGGTTTGATCAGGTGGAACGAACTTCTTGTGCACAATTCCCTCTGAATCGTAGAAACAAATCAACATTGTTTTAATTTTTTACTTCACGAGATGCCTTTTCTTCGGATATGGCTCGCTCGCGTGCTTCCATTCGGCACTTTGACGCTTGGTTTCTAGATTATATTGAAAACACCACGTCTCATCACTTGTAACAATACTGTACTTGAAGTTTTCGTCCTTTCTCGACTATTTAATCAAGTGCTTTCAATGTTCGATCCGGAGCAATTTTTTGTCGTCAGTTAATATGTTTGGAACAAAGCGTGCATAAACCTTCAGTTCAGTTCAATTTCCATGTATCGCAACGAAGATTTTGGCTGATTTTTTTATAAATTCACGCACAATTTTAATGTTACTTTGAGTAACCACGGTATTTTTCGGACCAGGATGTTCGTCGTCCTTGATGTCCTCACGACCTTCTATGAATTGTTTAAACCACTCGTGGACTCTACCACGGGATAAATAATCCTCACCATACACTTGTTTCATTATTTGGAACGTTTTGGTGAATGTTTTACCAAGTTTAAAACAAAACTTAATATTCGCTCTTCGTTCGATGTTCATTTTTGGACCGATGGTATGAACATACTGACACTTTAAGCGCGACAACATGGCTCCTAATGATCCGAATGTCTTGAAATATTGTCAGAACGTCAGTGAAGAATGCATTTTTCCAACGCTTACCCTCGTCAAAAGTTGGCGCCATTAGAAATAGCTATTTTTAAAAAATCCTGTTTTCCGTGAGACGCACCTTCTATAATCATACTACACATAAAAATTATAAAATCAATTCAACAAAATATACTTTTTATAGTGTTTTTTATTATTCTCCTCATTCTTCTCTATTAGTTAGTATATTTCAATAAATATTATTGTCTTTACACTTTTGTTCTTCTACATTTAGTATGTTTGATCCGAATAGCTAAAATGACAATAGAGACACATCCAACCGAAAAAACGTAAAGCCAGAAAAAAGATATGTTCCAAAAAAGTTCTGGGTACAATGAAGTCTTATGAAAATATAATGGAAAAACAGACAATTATTGATCCACCTCTCTATTATTGATCATTATTACTTCTGCCACTTGCTACTTGATGACATACCAATGATTTTGTTTTCAGATTCTGTACTCACAAAGATGATGGAAAAAAGAACAGAACTGGATAATTTGCGATGACAATATTGAAGTTGTGAAGGAATTTACACATCTGGGAAGCAAACTAGACGAAAACAATATCACGAGAGATATCAAAAATCGTATTTTGAAGAGTAGCAGACTTACTCCAGTTTGTCCTAAGATCTAAACTTACACAAAGGAACATGAAAGTTAAGATCTATAAATCACTAATTTGGCCAGTAGTCACTTATGATTACGAGACGTGAACTTTCATAAATAAAACAGAAGCGATGCTTGTAGAATACTGAGAAGAATTTTTGGCGAGAATTTCGGGAAGTCGAATACCGAGGAAAGTCATGGAGGGACGAATAAGGGGTAGAATATGAGTCTGAACTGAAGAAAACGTTCAAGTGTCCGAAATGATTTGAAATTATCACAGCAGATTTGACAAATAATCAAACGAATTACTTTCGACAACATGTATATTATAAATAAAATTGATCTGAAAAAACTTTGAAGCCATTTCGACAGCGATTGACTGCAGCTGTACGTAACATAAGAGCCACGAGAGCGAAAGCTCGAACAAGCTTTCGAACGAACGACGGAGGAAAATTCTTTTCACATACGAAAATATTTTTCACTGTTAAAGGGAAATTCAACCCGCAAAATGACACTCATAGCTCTCGGGAAGTTGCTGTAAAAATTGGAAAATTGGAAAGAGACCATCATTCGGTTTCAGTGATGGTTTGGTGATGAGTGTCGTACGACGGTGCATCTCAATTGCATATCTACGAACAAGGGATCAAAATCCATACAACAAAATTACCAAAACGATGTTTTGAAGAAGGTACATCTTATGGGACCCTAAAAGCTGATTTGGTGAAAGTAGCAACTTCAATACCCTTGGAGGTGATGCTTGCGGCGATAAACCAAATGACCGAACAGAAATGTGTGAAAGCAAAGGGCGGACATTTCGAGTAAGTTTTATATTTTTATATTATCTCTTAAGTTAGAAATAAAATAACATAAATTTAATTATTCTTTGTTTGTTTCTCCGAACATGGGACAGACCATGAACAAGGGACAGACCTTATGGCAGGACTACATATAAAGAAATTGATGATTAAGAATGATACAGACTCAGCTGAATGTGTAGAAATATAATTTGGTAGTTAAAATCCTACTACTTCGAGTTGGATTTTGGAATAAATTTCAAACTAAGGTAAAGATTGCCTTACGAATGGGTGTGACTCAATAATGCATGTCTTATGGTCTGCATTGACATAGCAAGATACTAGAAGGGTTTCCAACAACCTGAGATAAAGAAAATCACAGGCAAATCTCGGACAAACATTATGGTCAACTTAAACCGCATTATATGTTGAGACATGATTGAATCTTGACCAGACTGTAACTGAGGAACTACTAACAACAACATATGTTTGAACGAAGCGCCGACGTAAAAAAACCTTTAAACAAACAACAGCAATGCTCGAACATATGTCGTAAAAAACGTTATCTGTGGATAGGACTGGAAAACATTTCCTCACGTGGCTACTACCTATTTTGACCATTAAAACATCACCTGCCGTGATAAACTCTTTAACGACGCGGTCCGAAAAACACCTCAATGAATGATTCCCATTAAAAAGCTGAGTGTGAGTGTTTTTTCTGAATACATTCTGATTTCATTTTTTTAAAAAGGTAGATAATGAATGTTTCTAAACTCTTGAACCAAAGCACTTTAACAATCACATTAATCTTGTTCCAAATGTTATTTCTCTCCGAGATAGAAAAAATCTGATTATAACAGCTCACTAAATGTCAAATTATTTTGTTTTGCTCGAGATATTATAAGAACATAATAAATTACGTTGTCACGCTATAAAAGCTATCAGTTTTACTTTGGTTTTTATTAGACAATAAAACAGAGTTGCTCGAATAGTCGTATTCTCGGAAAACAGATGACTAGTTAATGAGACCAATTAAAATAGTGAAAAAATTGGTGTGATGTTATTTTTCAATGTCCCGCTACTGATTTTTAAACTAAATCTTGTTCGTACAACCCAAAATCATCAAATCATCGACTACTGCTCGCGTGAGAAAGTCGTGTCCAATGTTTTGATGGGCACAGGTACTCATTAGTACAGTGTGGATGTACCTGGTACTTTTAAAGAAATAATATTACATGACGTCATCATATATTTTATTTCAAAGTCTAATTTATGCATCTATTACCGATTTGATATATACAAGGTGATTGTTAATTGATAGAAGTATTATTATAGACAGTACATAGTGACGCAAAAAAAAGATACCGCAATATAAATTAAAATATATTTTAGTTGGTAAATTTTGTTTTTTTCGTTGTTTATTTCAGAATAAGGTAAAAACTCACGAGTTTTGAGAATGGAGCGGTATTTATTTGCCGAATGAACACATACTCTTTTCTCGATGTATTATTAATGTTAGAGATGCTTCTAAACGCATAATTCGTAAACTGGTAGCAAGCTTTTCAGAATCCAGATTTGTGGTTGATGTCGGCAAACAAGGCAAACCACGAACGGCAAGATCAGTCGATACATGATGTATATAAACACCCAATGTACGCGAAACGTTCCAAGATTATCAACCCAGCGAAGATCTACCCAACGAGGAATAAACCCCTATAGTATATTTTAAAATAAGATCTCCATATCCATTCATACAAAATCCAGCTGCTACAACAGCTTAACTCTCATGATTTCCAGCTTACCTTCTTAAATCTTCCAGGATTTTTTAATTTTAAATCCTTTGGATATTCTAATGGACTTTATTTTGCCAGAATTTAAAGGTTACAATAAAAAAAAGAAAAACGAGTTAAAAATAAAGTTAAAAATCCAGGACTTAGCACTAATACGATTTTATAACCAATACTTAGAATATTAGTTTGGTCAGCCAATGGGGTTTTCCTTTTCAAGCGATAAGATTGAGAACTATTGTCTAGAAGATTTATCACCAGTGAGTGATTTTCAAGACACTCTTGGTAGGCAACACTTACAGATGCTTGAATTTTCATATGCATCTTGCCGGTGCACCTGAAAGGTTTATCAAGAAATCGTATATGTCTCATGACATTCAATTTCACTTAAATGGATTTGTTAATCTGTTTTCTGCACAAAGCATTGTGCACAGTTTCTGTTTGTGCACAATGTGTTTCAGTTGTGCACAGTTTCTGCACAAAGCATTATTGCACCTTTCCGTTTTTTACTTACTTACTTACCTAATTCTTCCTCTTAATACCCGGAGGTATCGAGGTGAAATTACATTTCATGTGTTAATGAAGTTTCTCCATAATTTACGGTCCTTGGCCAGGTTAACTGCTTCCTGCCATGTTTTGCCTCTTCTTTGTATTGTTTCTGCGATATCCTTTTTCCATGTCTTGCATGGCCTTCCCGTTTTGTTCTTTCCCATCGCTCTAGCTTCTAAAACTTTCTTGGTTTGTCTGTCTTGGTCCATTCTGTTTAGATGACCGCACCATCTTAGTTTTTGCTTTTCTATTTTTGATATGAGTGCTGGTATTTCCAAATTATCCCTGCCTATGTTATTCCTGACCTTGTCTATTCCGTTTTTTAAAATGAAGAAGAACGAGAAGAAACCATTAATGGTAATATAATTATAAATATAATGCTATACATACATATATACATATGTATACATATATACACATATATACACATATATACATATATACACACACACACACACACACACATATATATATATATATATATATATATATATATATATATATATATATATATATATATATATATATATATATATATATATATATATATATATATATATATATATATATATATATATATATATATATATATATATATATATATATATATACATGAACAGCAGAAGTTTGTAGTTAAAATTTGTAAAAATAAAGTTGTATAAGACAAAACATACACAGTACATGAGTGCTAATAAGTTTTACATCAGAAGCTGGCCACGTTTAGCGCATTTGGTGTAGCCTTCATAAATTCTTCGACGGTACAGGTATTGGGGCATAGTTTGCATTGCACGAGTTGAATAGTAGTCTGCTCATGTTCACAATCGCACAGCACCGATTCGTCTTAAACCCCCATCTGTCTTTTGGACCTTGCAACTCCGGAGCGTAGTCTATTCAAGGATCTCAATATCACCCACTCCTCTGTGTGTTCTGGGGGACGTTCCTCACTTGGTATAAACAATAGACATACTAGACATAGACAATTTAGTTTTTTCCCTCCTCCCTGCCACTTGGCGTCTGATGCTAGGGGAGCAATGCCGGCAAGGCAGTATAGTATTCGGTGTTGGTCTCAGACAGCCCGTGATGATACCACAAGATTCGTTGAGTGGTATATGCACTTGTTTGACATGGCTAGAGTTATACCACAACGGCATGCGTACTCAGCGGCTGAATAACACAAGGCCAAAGCTGTAGTTCTTACTATCCTGGGTTGTGCTTTGTGCTGGTTGTACTTTGTGCTTGCTGCTTTGGGTTTCATGTACGTAAGAGCTCTATCTAGACTAAGATGATGGTAAAATCAATTTTTGAACGCGACAATGGTTACAAGTGAACAAACATAATTTTCCGAAAACAGTTTGATTTTTTGATAGTAAATCCATTTTTTTTCACGCCATCCTCTGTTTACGGTAAATAAAATAAGACTATTAATGTCTAACTTATTAATCCAATTTCCCACTTTGTGGCAGAATAACAATTTTTGGTATTAATACTAACATCATTTCCGACGCTGTCTTTTGTTTTAGCTTCTGCCGGTTTACGATTCATCTTGCGGTTGCCCTTATTAAATGTTCACTCCCTCTGTCTATCTTGTTTCAATCTCTGTTTTCCTGTAAGTCTTAGATTTAAAGATCTTCTACCCATCTTCATTACAGCCCGAGTGATTTCAGATATGCCAATCATATTCAATCATTGATTGGTTTATGGCTAATTTTTTTTTTATCCTTTCTTGTTCTTCATTCTATTTTTTCAAGAAACTTCATTTCTATACTTTGGATTTTTTATTTTTGTTAGGTCACGTGTCCATTTAAAAAATCAGAATGGCATTAGTACTTTCTTAAATATTTCCGCTTTAACTTATTTTCGAAGTTATTTATAAAAGGAAAAAAAGGCCTAATTATCTCTTTTTCTGGAGTCCTGTTGTAGTGTGATTTCTTCTAGTTTAATCTATTGTTCCCTAGTTTTTATCATTGTCTCCGTGTTCGTTTATTTTCATGCTCATTGTTTACAAAAAATCCCTGTAGGTCTTAATCTAAATACTATCTAAGTACTATCATTGAAATCTCTTATTATGATGCAAATCCTTATTGTGAATAATAAAAAAACTTGGTCCATAATAGGGTCTATACTCGAAAAACCATTTAGTGAACATAACCCTCTAATCCGTCCATTAACAACCCAGAAGATTTCCCCTATGGCCCAAAATACTACAACCTGTTACAAATAGTTAGTCGCACTCATTCAAGCAACTTATCATAATGAAATTATCCGGTAATCTGTTCTCTTGTATATTTTCTGTCATTTTTTCCGCAAGGATTAACCATCAACACCCTATTTGACGATCGTTCCCTCTCTCTTCCTCTCTTATTGCGGTATTTATGATTATTAATATGCTATTATAACGTATCCATTAAGAGAGAGGGCAGTCCGCACCCCAACTACCCTGCATGGTGGATGTTACAACCTAAATGGGGTACATTATCCTTAAAGTGGCGCTATTGTAACTGTATATGGGGTGAGCTTTGTGCGCGCGGAGAATCAATTTGGAAACTGGAAGATCAGGGGGGTTATGTACCTGTTACCCTTAACATGTTTATAAATTGAGGGTGGTACAATGTTTTATGAATTTTTATATTTTATAATGCGAATAAAATACTGATAAAAAGTTTGATTAAAATTAATGTTTTCAGTCAGTTTTTCAGTTTACAGTCTTAGAATGTTTAATGCCACAACAATAAATAAGTTAATAAAAATCAAGAACAATTTATTTACAGCTTATGAGTTTTATCACGAATAAATTTAATTTATAACACATCGGTCAATAAGCCCTCACTTTTTGGAATTTGAACAATACCTTTGCTCGAGGAAGCAATTTTAAGTACAATTCATGCAATTTAGCCATTGTTGCCAACGACTGGTGACACACTGACTGCCGATTTGACTCCGGAGTGTAGTGATAGATCCATGTTTCCAAAATCCTTTTTATTTCGCTTAAACAGCTCCAAAAATAGTTTAATTGTTCAAATAATACGCTGTTATTTTTGGTCTATTGTGAGCAAACGTCGTACCCATTTCGATAACAATTTACGCATTCCAAAATGTTCATATAAAATGGTGTAAACACTTCCTTTCGATACCCTCATGATATCAACTGTCTCCTGAAACTTTACTTTACGGCTTTTCGATATCATTTTGCGAATTTTCTGATGTTGTCGGGGGTAACCACCTCATATGGACGTTCAAAGCGTTCAGCATTATTGGTGTTTGGACGGCCACGTTTGAATTCAGCATACCAATCAATTATGGTTGATTTTCCGGGGATAGTTTATCAAGCCATTGTTTTGCTTCAACGGTATTTTTCTTCATCAAAAAGCAATGCTTAATCAATGCACAATATATTTTTTTCCATTGTTTTGAAAATAAGAAAAGCACAACTCAACTCACTTAAAGCACAACTCAGAAACTAGTAGACAGATTGTCATGAAATTTTGACACATGACGTTTGAAGGTTGGCACAATCGACCACTAGTAAGGATTTTTCGTAAATGACGCTATCCATATATCAGACCAGGGACTAATTGACCGATGTATTATATACAGTTTAGGATATGTAGACTGAGAAAACTTTGTAAGACATTGAATTACTTATAACGGTAAGAGACAACCTATAGAACAAAGCGGTGAGAATAGCTAAGGGCAGAACATCTCGATACTTTACTGTACAAGAGGATCGGGATAAAAGAAAAATTGGAGAAAATAATAGTAAGGTTTGGTTGATAAGGTAACAACTACAGAAGATCTATCTCTGTTTTACTGATCGGGAGCGTTACAAAAAATAAATAGAAGTACTATATGAAGAATATTAGAAAAACCAGAAATAAAAATTATTACAAGTTACGAAGATAGAGTGAAAAGTCAGGTTTTTTTTCCGATAGATGGTGGTGCAGTTACAAAGATAATTGCTTTCTAAAAAGCAGTTTCGTTTCCAGTAACGCAAGAATTTGGAAGTGATCTAACTTGGAATGTTTTATCTTATCATGGAAAAAAAATAATTTCGGTTGTTGACTAAACACTACTTTTTGGGTTAAAAAATCATCGCAAAATATATAAGCAAATATAAGCCAATATAAGCGCAATCCGAAGGAGTGTCTGCAACGAATTGTATCTGCTGGTGAAAATTGGGTCTTCACTATACACCAGAAATGAAGGAAGAGTCAAAACATAGGGTTTTACCCAGCGAACATGCCCCGAAGAAAGCGAAGATGCTTCCATCGGTCGAAAAGATCATGGCCACTGTTTTCTAGATTTTGAAAGGCATTATATTCATCGATTATCTGAAAAAGGGAAAAGGAGATCACAGAAAAGTATTATGGTGCATTATTAGTAACATTTTACGAAGAGTCTATATAAAACACCTTCGTTTGGCGATGAAAAAAATACGGTGTAAGTGTAGCATCGACGGTGTAGCATTGATCTTATTCTCCGGACTTTTACCAATTTCTATCTCTTTCAAAAACGAAGAAAAAAACAATGACTGGAATGAAATTCACAACAAATAAAAAGATCATTGCCAGAGAGCTACTTTGCAAAAATCGACAAATCGTTGGGCGAGGTGTATCGAGTTAAAAGGATTGATTTCCAATCGATTGCTCAATTTAATTGGATCACATGATAATAATAGGAGAAGAAAGAATAGATATAATGCAATACAAAACATAGAGATATAGAAACAAGAATAGAGGAAACCAAAAGGGACTTCTTTCGAGAAAGTCTTCTTAGATGCAGAAAAGTAGCTACAAATTAACGATTGGTATAGTGTGGATCTAACGGGTAGTATGTCCTAACGTCCTATAGAGGTCGCTGCCAAACGAAGTGTGAATTTGCACGCCTCTAAAAATTGTCAAAATTATTCAATATAGCCTGGCAACGCTTGCAAATTGTTGAATTTTATCATCAAAATCTGTGTTCTGGGCACCAAAGTTATACAGTTATATTGGCTGAATTACGCCTATTATCGACAAATTACGAAAGCATTTCACGCTGCTCGATGTTAAAAAAAAATCATGATAAAAAACTGTGCGTTTCGAAGATCCAAATTTATCAATTCGTCGTCTGTCGCAGAAAGTTGGGATTTGTTATTCGACTACGTGGAAAATTTTGCGGTCTCGGTCTGGTACCTCTTAAGCTCCAGCTTGTCCAAGAACTCAAGCGGCAAGACCATGGTTTGTGTTGTATGTTTGGAGACTGGGTTCAAAATCACTGCAACTTCAATTGCAAAATCAAAATTGCAACTTGACCCAGAATTTAACCGAAAAATTTTGTTTAGCGACGAAGCTCATAAATGGTTAGGTTAATAAACAAAATTGTGTAGCGTATGGTGCGCCAGTGGCATTATTGGGCCGTATTTCCTTCAAAATCAAGCTAGAAAGCACGTTACCGTTAATGGGGATCGTTACAGAGCGATGATCAATGATTATTTAATTCTGAATTTGAATATTATTGATCTGGAGGAGACATGGTTCCAACAGGACGGCACCACATGTCATACAACTAACGCAATAATCGATTTATTGAGGGAACAATTCGGTGAGAAAATTATTTCGAGGAACGCACATGTTAATTGGCCACCACTAGTCATGTGATTTAAAGACTTTAAATAATTTTTTTGAGGTTATGTTAAATGCCGTTAAACCAGCCACTATTGATGCCTTGAAAGCTAACTAACTCGGACAATTGAGGACATAAGACCCCAATTGCTTGAAAAAATGGTCGGTTGGATTGACCGTATGCGCTTTGCCAGAAGTAGCATTTGTTTGTTTTTCAAACATTAATGCTATTGAACGTTATTTCACATAAAATAAATAGTTTCAAGGCATCTAATTTGGTTGTTTTATTTGAATTTAAAGTTCGGACGCACTAAAAAAATCACCCCGTAGAAAAAATATCTAATTGTATGCAAGATCAAAATTTCAAGTATAAACAAACAAACATACTAACTGAATAAAAAATGTGGTTTATGATTCCTGGTAGATATCCGGTGCTCATTGCTGGTCTAGATTAGAATTCCCTTGTGGCGTCTGGCCACTGCTCTTATTTTGTTATTTGCACATAATTAGGCCCGCTGCACTGTGTAATTATTCATATAAATGGCCGATAGACCCTTTGAAGTTATAAATACGGCTGTCTATATGTTGGATTGCGCGAATGCACGTCGGCAGACCGCGGTTCGCGCTCTCACTTTGATTTATGTGTTTTTGCTATATTATTTAACGCCCCGTTAGTGACACGCGATTTTGAGCGAGGTACAAAAAATAAGCGACGATGTGAATTATATCCTCAGACAATATCATATGTTAAATTAATTCTTGAGTACCTGAATTTAATGCCAAAAAATGTCGACCAGTACTTCCTCCCTAATTCAAAAACAGTTCTAGTTCATTCAAATATGTATCAATAAATAAATAAAGTAATCAATAAAAAATTGACAATTTCTGGAAAAATCGTCATCTGTGGATTAAAGACTCATTATTCTTCCTGATCCTTCTGAAATATTATGATCGGCAGTAACTCTTCTATCTAATAGATGGACTTAATATTGTAGAGCAGTTAACTGGAAGCTTGGTTGAATATCATCAAAAACATGACAGTCTTCCTAATGAGCCCTCTGGTGAGCACCAAAAAAAAAACAATTATTAATATATTCGATTTCAGTTAAATTAATTTTACTTTAGCTTTAAATTTGTTACGTATTTCATATGCTACTTCTATCTGTATTATTAAAGAAACCAATAGACCCAAGAGCGAGCTGTATCTTTTCGAACATTAGATCTCGTTAACTGAAGTTAAGCGATGTCGATCGCGGTTGTTATCAGAAAGGTCTTTGTAATAGGCAACCGAATAAATCGACACTTAGCGGTATAAGGATATCAAGGGCTTCCAAGTCCTGTAGCCCTGAATATTAATATTAAAAACGAAACCAATGCTTATTTAAAATAATGTCAAATAAAATAAAGTTAAAATTAACCCCACATTTATCATATTCTAGTATATCGTCTAGACTTAGATCCACCTTGATCAACTGATGTATTAGAACCGTTGAAGAAATGCAAAAATTCAAAGCAAGTAGAACAATTCGCTACGCATTGCTACAATTCATAATGCCTTTACTGACATAAAAAAAGTTCAATAAATTTACTTATATGTGTGATATTATCCTTTCAATATACATAATTGATCAAACACTTACCTGAAACAAAAAATATAAAAACTACTTAATATGTGAATACTATATATATATATATATATATATATATATATATATATATATATATATATATATATATATATATATATATATATATATATATATACCAACCTATATATATCGTGGGGTCGCAATCTCAATGCAACTCTCGCCATCCTACGGTGAATGTTCGCGGCAGTCAAAAACTTCGCGATACATTCTTCACACAACCTTGGATGTAGGTATAAGGTTTATAAACCCTCCATCGATATGACCAGTTGACTTGGTCTTCCTTTGTTCGTTTCGATTCAGCTGTTTCCCTGCGTTGGGCTCGAGCCCAGCTGACGACGGCTGTGAGGCCAGAAATCGGTCCTGGGAGGTACTTGTCTCGACGTGGTGGCGGCGACTGATTTAAGACGAGCAGTGGTACGTGGAAGTACGGATGAAAAATTTCTGTTTTTGAAATATCTCTCTCCACGGGCCCACTACGCTATCCTTTGAGCAAACCTTATATATATATATATATATATATATATATATATATATATATATATATATATATATATATATATATATATATATCATCATCAGCCCGTATCGATCCACTGCAGGATGAAGGCCTCTTCAGCGTGCTTCCAACCTTCACGGTCCTGGGCTTTCCTCTGCCACTCGGGTCCAATATACTTAACGATGTCATCAATCCATCGTGCTTTCGGTCTTCTTCGCGGACGTTTGCGATCAAGCGGTATCCACTCCAGGATTGCCTTGGTCCATCTGTCGTCCCATCGCCTCGCTATATGGCCTGCCCATCTCCATTTCAATTGTTTTACTCTTCCAATGATGTCACAGGCTTTTGTTTGTTCCCTGATCCATGCGCAGGACTTTCTGTCTCGTCTTGTAATGCCAAGCATACATCTTTCCATTCCCCTCTGTGCCACCCGAAGTTTTTGAATTGATTGCGATGTGAGTGTCCAGGTTTCACTTCCGTATGTCATAACGGGTAGAACGCACTGATCGAATACTTTTCTTTTCAGGCAAAATGGGAGTCTGCTCAAACACTATGTTGAGCCTGTCAAATGCCTGCCAGCCACATTTAACACGCCGTTCCACCTCCCGGGTGGTATTCCCCTGCCTAAGATATATAAAGCTGTTCACAATCTCCAAATCCTTTCCTAAAAATGAAATTCTTCTGCCCTGAGGGAAGTTATTGGACATAACCTGACTCTTTTTCAGGTTTATTTTCAAGCCAAATGGTTCGCCAGCCCTTTGCAGTTCTTGTATGCGTCTTTGCAACTCCTCTGGGTCTTGTGAAATGAGAATAATATCATCTGCAAATCTAAGATGGTTTAAGTTTGCACCATTGATCTTTACACCATCCTGTTCCCAATCCAGTTTACGGAATACTTCTTCAAGGCCAGCCGAGAAAATAGGCGATATTGCGTCACCCTGCCGTACACCTCGTTCTATATTAATTCCCACTTCAAGATCATCAAGGTGAATTGTGGCTGTAGCTCCATCATATATCGATTCTAATAGGTTTACATAGGCTCTCTTTACACCTTGGCTAAGCAGTGCATCCATTATCGCATGCTTTGAGATGGAATCAAATGCTTTTTCGTAGTCGATAAAAGCCAAGCACAGTGGCATGGTGTATTCGTTGTGCCTTTCTCTGCGTTGTGCCTTTCTTTTCTTCTGCTGTACAACCTGGATGTGATCCATTGTACTGAATCCACTTCTGAATCCTGCTTGTTCTATTGGTTGTGCGTCATTCAGTTTTTTTAATCTTTTAGAAATTATCTTAGTGAAAACTTTGTACATCACTGATAGGAGGCTTATTGGACGGTAGTTCTTTAAATCTTCCTGTGCTCCTTTTTTATGCAAAAGGATCACTTCTGCATTTTTCCATAAGTCAGGTACTTTTTGTTCTTTGAGGCATTTTGAATATAACTTTGCCAGTGTTTTATGTAACGTCCGACCACCAGCTTTTAGCATTTCGACAGTTACACTATCCTTTCCTGGAGCCTTGCCGTTCTTCATCAATTCTATAGCATTTGTTACTTCCTCCACTAGGATATCTGGTATTATATATTGTTCTTCCGTGGGTATTGCTGTCCCTGACTGGCTCTGATCTTCATATAACTGGGAATAAAACCTTCTGACAATCTCTAACATTTGTGTACGCGCCCTGCACACTGTGCCATCCTCACGCTTTAAAGCATATATTTGCGTTCTTTTGTTTCTCAGCTTCTGTTTAGCTTTGTTAATTCCTTTGTTTTCTTCCAGGGTTTTTTGCACTAGCTGCATATTGAATCGGCGCGTGTCCTCTCTGATACGTTTTCTTATAGTTTTGCAGAGCTCAGTGTACTCGACCCTGCCAAAAGGACTACCTGCATTTCTCATTGCTCGCCGTTTCTTCATTAAATCAATGGTCTCACTGGAGATTTTTGTTTGTTTGAGACATTTTTCCTCTGGTGCTATTGAAGCAGCCGTTTGAAGTACATTGTTGGCGATTTCTTCATATTGAACTGATATTTCCACCTCCTCTGGATCTTGTAACGCAGCAAACCGGTTTGACAAAGCAATCTCAAAATCGCTTCCTCTCTCCAGCAGTTTTCCAGATTCCACCTTGCCCTTCTTTGATCTTACCATTCTTTCGCGCTCTTTTCGACAGTCAATCCGAACCCTTGCTCGTACCATTCGGTGGTCACTTCCAACATTAAAATTGTTAAGGACAGTACAATTGGTAAATATTGTTTTATCGTTGGTCATGATGTAGATATATATATATATATATATATATATATATATATATATATATATATATATATATATATATATATATATATATATATATATATATATTATTTTTTTATATATTGGGATTTTCGGTCAGTGTAAATAAGTTTTAATTTTTTATTGTTTTATTTACGTTTCGGTTCTACAACGAACCATCATCAGAGTACTTCTAAAATAAAATTACTTTTATAAAAAAAAAATACAAACTTACATTTAAAAACCTACCAATACCAATTAAACAATTAATTTTTTGAATTTTTTATCTAATGTGTCAATTTTTTAAAAAAATTTTAATTGTCATATTTGACTTTTGACATATTTAACAATTCTTCCACCTTTTTTGTTTTTTATTATAACCTAATTGTTTTGAATTTTTTATGTGGAATGATATTAGATGCATTAAATTAATAATTAATGATATTAATGATTGTAGAACCGAAACGTACAGAAAACAATAAAAAATTAAAACTTATTTACACTGACCGAAAATCCCAACATATAAAAAAATAATAATAATACTAACCGGTCACGATAATATATGCAATAAAAAAAAAAAAAAAAAAAAAATATATATATATATATATATATATATATATATATATATATATATATATATATATATATATATATATATAGTAATCGCTAAAAATAGCCTTGGGGTACTAAGAACTAAAACAAACTTGTTGAAACAACAATAAAATAAATAGTTTATGCTCATTAAATGTATTTCTCAAGCTTCCACATTTGCAAACACTTCTAACGACAATATTAACATTCCTTCGTTTAACCAAACCGACGACGAGAAGAGTAGTAAAGTAGTATTTACAAAATGGCAAAGTTTAATAGGCTAATATCTTAAGTAAACCATCTTATAACTTATAGTTTTATTTTTCTTCATTTAATATTGATTTTTGAATCAATGTATTCCCTATTAAAAAATAATTAAATATTATTAAGGGTTGTCAATTAACGAGTGTGAATTTTAAAATGAGGCACAATAATAACTACAAGTAATAATCTTATAATTTTTATTTTATATTGAAGAACAAATAATATTTTGAAAATAATATCGTTCAAATGTACCCCGACTTCATCTGTGGGATGCATTCTGGAGACCCAATTTTCCATTACTCTTTCACACATATTGCCTAGTATATTCTCACTGGTGGCATGAATGTTTAGTTTAAGGTCAAGAATTGTTTGAGGATTATTTTCGACAGCCAGAGATTTAACACTGTCCCACCAAAATTAATCCAAGGGAGTAAGACTGCATTGTCTTGGTAGCCATTTGGCATTATCTTTTCGCGAAATAACGCGTCGTTTAACGTTTGCAATAAATTGATTGTCTGGCAAGATGTGTAACGCACCATATTTTTTAAAGAAACCGTTGTTTATATCCATATTTATCAGTTCAGGTCAAAGATATTCTGTTACCATATTCCAATAGCGTTCGCCATTAACAGTAACACGATTTCCATGATAGTCTTCAAAAAAATAAGGTCCTATCACTTCTTCAGTCTAAAATCCGCACCAAACAGTGATTTTCTGAGGATGAAGAGGTATCTCCTGAATCACTCTTCATTCTGGGGTTATGTTTATCCACAAACCGATTAAGCCAGAAGTGCACTTCGACTACCCTTCCAATTTCTACGCGCTGTTGAATCGTGAATATTTTCATAGTGAAATGACACAATGTACTGAACAGAGCAATCTATGATTGATATTTAAATTTCAAACAGTGTTGCCGCGATTATGTTTCAACGTTTTGACACTCTTATTGGAAAACTATATTTCTAATATTACTTTCTGATTTCTGACTGTTTATATAACTGATATTTTTCAGATATGAAAACGTCCAGAAAATATTTTATTCAGTAATGAAAATTTGATTGAATAATCTTTTGCTATCTTTCAGACAATTTATTTATATTTATTTCTAAGATAAATCCAACAAAAAAGTCTATAATAAGTGAATATACAAAATGACAAAACTAAACTCAAATACATCTATGTGAACATTAAGGGGAAATTCTCAAAGGGAATCGTGAAATTTAACACTGATAAAAGAAAAACAAAAAAACATAAAATACTACAAAAAAAAGTAATTAAAGAAAAAACCCCTATAACTATTTGAAATATATCTTATTATGTGACATGCAACTATAATAAGTGCTAATTAAGATATATAATGGCAATTTAATACTGCAAGTTGGAATAAATTAGTACGGATTTCAATTAATCAAAGGACAAGTTAAAACAACAAGCACTCACATACCTGGAACTGAAACAAAGCGATACCACAGCAAGCCAATTAAAATATTATTTAAATGTAATAAATTGAAAAACAGTTGTCTATCGAGTTGTCTACCATGATCAAAACAATCGAGCAATTAGTTGCATAAATTATAATAATAAACTACTTTAATATACAGGGAGAATCTTAAAAGTGCTGAGATTCAATCATATATATGATATGAATTGCAGAAATAAATTTAAAAACGTACAAATAGTACTAATAATATCCCCTTCATGCAATATATACATTCAAATGTCTTGATATCCTGATGCTGATTGACATAAATCGTATTGATTTGAAAATGTATTCATAAAAAGGTCTCTCAGGAAATAAAAGGTTATCCCAATAAATGTGCCAGAACTTGAGTGTGAGTGAGTCTCAAGTGATTGAGAACTTGAACTCAAATGAGGCACAATGATAACTACTCGTGATAATGCGGTAATTTTTAGTTTATCTTGAAGACAAAATAATGCATTATGATTTAAAAATAATGTTGATCATATGTCTTCCTGGGTTTCGTCTGGTGGAATGCATCCTGGAAACCCAGTTTTGGGAGAAAATAATCTTTCCGACGAAGCGCACTTCCAGTTTAATTGGATTGTAAACAAATATAACTGCAGGATTTGAACCAATGAAAATCCTCAAGTAACTCAGGAGTTACGTCTTCATCTTCAGAAAATCTTTGTTTGGTGCGGTTTTTGAGCTGATGGAGTGATAAGACCATATATTTCTAAGATGATGGAAATTGTGTTATTGTTAATGGTGGAGAATATCTTTGGCCTGAACTGATAAATGTGGATATAAACAATACTTTCTTTCAAAGAGATGGTATGACTTGTCACACATGTTACCAAATAAACGATTTATTGAAAGAAAAGTTTCCTGGACGCGCTTTTTTCGCGAAATAGTAATGGCTACTGGCCACCAAGATCAAGCGATTTCATGCCCTCGGATTATTTTTGTGGGGTTATGTTAAATCTCTGGTTTACAAAAATAAACCACAAACAATTCTTAACTTTAAACGAAACATTCAATCCACCATTGAAAATATACCACACGATATGTGTAAGAGTAATCAAAAATTGGGTTCCCAGAATCCATTCCAGCCGATGAAGACGAGAGGAACATTTGATCGACATTATTTTCAAAACATAATGACAATTAAATTTAAGATATTAAAATATATATATATATATATATATATATATATATATATATATATATATATATATATATATATATATATATATATATATATATACGATACGGCCGTTAATGTAGAGCGGGTTCAAATCCCGTACTAGGCAAAAAGTTTTTTTAAAATTCTTGTGAATGTTTCTAGGTAAGAGTGTATAATCTGACAAGGAATTACCCCTCAGTCACGCCAGTCGGTAGGTTTCTCGAGATACTTTCGGTTAAGCACAAAACCAAGGGTTGATGGTCCGAGGGGAGTGCTGACCGGGGTTTTCGGTAGATGATGACCGTGGTTCGGAACCCACGTTAAGCTGTAGGTCCAGTCGCTAATTAGCCTTCTCAGTTGCAGATGCGCCTCTAATCCCAAAACTTTACTTTACTTTTAATTTGTTTTATTTTTTTTTTATTATTTTATCGACGTTTCGGTTCAATAACGAACCATCCTCAGAAGATTTCTACAATAAACATTATTTTTATAAAAAAACACAAATTTACAATTAAAAACTTACCAATATTTAAATAAACAATTAATTTTCCAAATTTCTGTGACATGTGACATTTTTTTTTTTAATTTTTAAATGACATATACTTGACTCTGACATATTTAATAAGTCTTCCACCTTTAAATTTTTGTTTTTTATTATAACCTAGCTATTTTTGATTTGTTATGTGAAATGGTATAAGATGCAAAAATAAAAAAAATTGAAAATTTATTATTTAATTATGTTATTATATATAAAACTTAAAGTATCTGTATCATTTCTGAAATTAATGGTATTATTTGTTTTTTTATATAAATAATTTCCTTTATATTTCTTTTTTATATTGTTTTTCAAAATATAGAATTTTTATGTCGTTAAAATTAAAGTTGTGTTCATTATCTAGAACATGTTTTGAGAGGGCAGTTACGTTTGGTTCTAGGTTTCTAATGCTTTTTTATGTCCATTGATTCTGTTTTTTAAATGTTGTTTAGTTTGACCAATATATAAGCTTCGGCAATTTAAGCAATCAATTTTGTAAATTAAATTTGTTTGTTCCATTTTGGGTGTTTGTGGTTTTAATTTTTGGTTTTAAAGTATTTGTTTAGTGATATTATTGGCTATTTCTGCTATATTTATATTATATGGTTTAAGAACTTTTCTTATTTTATTATTTATGCATGGTAAAGGTATGTATTTTCATTTTTAGGTTTATTTGTTATGCTATTATTGTTATATATTCTATGTATTCTATTTTTAATTACCGGTTCGTAATTTTTTTTGGGATAGTTATTACCTTTTAGTGTTTTTTTTTATTTTATTTATATATTTTAGTCTATTGTTTGGATTAGTTAAAATAATAGCTCTATCAATTAAAGAATTAATAACACTTTTTTATATTTATTTGGTGTATAAGATTTAAAATTAAGTTAAAACTTATTAACTGACCGAAAGTCCCAATAAATAAAAAAATATTAATATTATTAAATGATCACGAAAAAAAAAAAAAAAAAAATATATATATATATATATATATATATATATATATATATATATATATATATATATATATATATATATATATTCGTTGTATCCAACTTCAGATTCCAAAGAGATCATTCGCTGCTTCTTTGAACTTTATTTACTATTCGAAAATGTTTAACTTACTTCTACACGCATTCTTTTACATTCATTTCTGCTTGACCCTTTTTGATTAGAGTAAAACGTTATTTTATTGTTCAATGCCCAAGAATACATAAGTTGGTTCCATCAAAATAAATAATATAATAATAAAGCAGATCAGAAGGCCTTAACGGCCTATCCATGGTTTCGAGTTTCTTTACTCTCTTTCTCCATTTTACTCTATTCATGGCTGCATTTTGCCATCCATACACCCTTGCTGAACCTAAATCCTCCTTGCATGCCTCCAACCACTTCCTTCTTGGCCGTCCTCTTTTTCTTCTTCGTCAATCTCCTCTTGACAATTCTTGTTTTGCCCATCTACTATCTGGCATTCTTAATATATGACCCAACCACCGCAATTTGGAAGACCTAACTATCTAACTTAATGGTTTTCCATATAAAAGTTTAATTTCCGCATTGGTACTCCTTCTTCATATTGTCTCCTGTACTTTCACCCCACCAAATATCTTCCTCTTCGCTATCAGACATTCAATGTTTCTTCTTCTTCTTCTTTTTTATTCATTACCCAACATTCACAGCCATATAGTACCGTGGGTTGAATAACTATTCGGTACAACATTAACTTTGCTGACCATGTTATTTTTTTATCTAAGCATGTTGTGAAACGCTCCCACAGATTTGCTTCCCCTTGCCGTCCATTTTTCAGTTTCCTTTATTTCATCGCCTTCGCTGGTTATGGTAAGTCCCAAATACTCAAATTCTTTGACTGTTTTAAATTTATAATGTTTACTTTGTTCCGTTTTAATAATAACTTGTTCTGCATCATCCACGTCCTCTCCCATCTCAAGGAATTTTGTCTTATTTTCATGAATGTGCAGGCAATATACTGGCGCTTTTTTTTTAACAGTCTAAAGATTCTTGCTAGCTCTCTTATTGTTCTTGACAAGAGTACTACGTCGTCTGCATATGCTAATATTTGGCTCTTGCTATTATAAATTGTTCCTCCTGCTCTTATTCCGCTCACTCGGAGTATTACCTCTAGCACAGCATTAAAAAGGACAGTAGACAGGGGATCCCTTTGTTTCAATCCCCTTCTCACTTCAAATTTTTCTGTGGCAAGGCTTCCCTCCATCACCACTCTGTATTCTGCTTTCCTTCATGTCATCTTTGTCATTTGAATAATCCTCTTCGGAACGGAGCACGTTCAATGCTTGGTATAACTTCCTCCTATGACTGAGTCATAGGCTTGTTTGAAGTCGATGAACAATAACTTCAATTGAAGCTTTATAATTTTAATTAACATAAATGAAATTGAATATTTTGAGAACAATTAATCTTCTACTGGAAAATAAATATTTCCATATTCCCAAAAAAAAGAGACACAAAAAGTCATTTTTGCGTACACTTTTTGTAGATGTGAAAAAAAATGTGAAACAACGATTAACATTAGCCATTTCAAATAATTCAACTTTTCAACATAATCTCGACAACATGAAAAAAAAATACTTTCTTGCAAGTCATTAATTCACAACGATAAAACATAATCGTTGAGGTGTAGATCTGGAAAATAATTCAATATATGTTGTTTTATAAACCTATATAAATATGTTTTATATGTTAATTTGGATAGTAGCCAGTGATATACAACTTTTTAATACTTCAGGAACTTTCAGTATAATCTATAAGCATTCTACCACAAGAATATCAGAAAACGTACCCCTTTAGCGCACTTTCACTTGCTGGCCATCTACTGTCTGGATTGTTGTTTTTTCTCCAGCATGTAATTGTGAACCATGTTTCATTCTTAGAGAAATGTTCATTCGAATATTATCTGTTAATATGTTAAAATGTTTACAATATCAACAAGCTCGCGAACCTTCAAGTAGCGATAATTTCATACGACATTGTGGATTTTTGTGACGATATTTTAAGTAGTAGCGGTCTACAGTGCGGCATCTCAAGTGATCATCATCTTCAATGGATGTTTGGCCAGGTACTAAAAAATGACGGGGAAAAATCCCTTAAAGGGGAATCTAACTCTTTTCTATATCATTTGGGGTTAAACACTATAAGACAAAAAAAATAAAACAGCCCCAACTTCAATTTTATCAATTTTCCAGAATATGTCAAAACTTGCTTGGTTTACTCGATCCCTACAAACAAGTGAGCGAAAAATGCTATTATAGCCATTTGGTCATACTTGCGCCATCTCTATGCCAAACCCAAAAAATTTCCAAATCATCATTTTTAGATCTTGAACGAAACAAAAGGATATGTGCAAGTCAAGTAGTATGAATGTCAATATTTTTTTTTAATTGCCAATTAAAGCCTACTATGTTAAATACAATAACTTATGAATTACCTTCGTATTTTGTAGATCAAAAAATAGCTGTTTTTTATCATATAATAAATTAAGATTTTCCCATACAGTCATCGTTTACACATTTTAATTAAGTTTCTCACTTTAAAACTTGAAAACTTCCAGTTTATTTGGATAAGTACCTCTGTAGAAAAATTTATGGTTCTGTTGTTCTAGAGGAAAAAAAATCAAAGTAAAACTTTCCTCCTGGATAATTTACGTACATCTGGATAATACCGAGATAAATTAAATCCAACTTGACGTTTTGGCAAAAAATGTTCGACCACAAATTTTCGGGTTATAATCAAGGTTGACATTATTACCAAGTTACTCAATTATTAAAGTTAATGAGAGAGCTCACTCTATTGTAAACAAATTTATTCTAATCTGTTTATATTGGACCGATATGTTTACGTTAAAATTGTGGTCTGTTTTCTATGTGCAATTATCCACTTTGTATTGCTTGTTTGACAATGTTTTTTCCCAACTATATGTTTCACCATTAAATATTACAAGGGCAAATTAAAAAAGGAAATACACGAAGACATAAAACACACACTACATCGATGCAATTTATATAAAATATGGCTCATTATTGTGGAAGTTTAATTCATTGTACGTTCAATTTTAAAGAAAGATAAAAAATCTACGGATGGAATTTATAGATTTCTTCATTATAACTGAAATAGAAAAGTTGTAAAAAAACATGTGAAAACATTTGGAAATAACTGCGGTGAGCCTGCATTAGCTAATGGCGTAAATAATTGCTCGAAACTGCTTTTAATTGCTTATCACATAATTAGAAAATACAAATATTCAAAGTAAATAATATTTTATCTGGATAAAAAGGAGAGCATTCACTAAAAAATGGTCCTTATTTAAAAATTATGATCGAAAGAAAAATTATGAAAAATTGTGACCTTATTTGAAAATTATAAGCCGAAAAGAAATGCCTGAGGAATGGTCAAAGGTTCTAATATGTTCAACATATAAAAAATGAGACAAACTGCTCTGCGAGAATTATTGAGATTCCTATCTACTCTTATCTTATAAGAACTTCCTAAATGCTTGAAATACTTTTTATCCTTTATTTTGTACAAGTTTTTAAAATTATCAATCAACCGCAGGAAACGAATTTAATGACAGTGAGACATTCCATAAATCATACCTATTATCCTGATTTAGTTCATGTGATATGTATCATGTTTGTTCTTTATAAATCCTTTTTATATGTGAATGTTGATCAGTAAATCCTGATAATATATTTGGCTTATATTTCATAAACCAGTGTTAAGTGGTTAGGAGACTTGTAATCTTTCTACTATTCCAACTTAAAGTATATAATTTAAGTAGGAGTAGGAGAAAGATAAACACATTTTTGAGTGTTACATATGTAATATCCACAATTGGATATTATATATGGGTCCATATATATTATATATGTGTATGAGTCCACTGATGAGGCAAATGAGTGACTTGTATACTCGCTCATTTTTAGAAAAACAGACAAAAATTATCTTAACCAACAATTATTTATATCATTTTAATGAAAAAAGTTTCTTACAACAACAATCAGAAACTAACGGTTCCCGAGAAAAAAAATGCAAAGTTATTAAATTCAAAAAAACCAATCGAACCGCTACGATAAGAATCACTACTTTAACCAAATATGCGCAAAGCCGATTTGGCAAATATTAATTGGTTATTACTTAATGAATAAACTACAAAAAAATGAATGAACATTGTTACATCAAAACAAAAACATCGATACGGCAATAAGTTCGCAAAGAATGTTATTTCAACATTGCGACAAAAAATATTTCAGTGTATGTCAATGCGTGCATTTAAATTCGATTTAAAAACAAAAATATATTCTGTACGCGAATATACGCTTTTTATTTAGAATGTGGGCAGCACCGAGAAATCGGTCCTGAAGTCGAAGGATAAATTTTACTTGTTGATGAGGATCTTAAGTACTCAGTGTTGCGCGACAAGTTGAAGCTTCTCATTGAATTGTATAACAGAACACTAAAAGAGCAATTACTCTACCCTTATCATGTATACAGGGTACAAGCACGCTTACCCGCTGATTTTTCACACAGGCAAAAATATTGCGAATGGCTTATTGGCCAAAACCAAAGGAATTTAAATTTTTTGATTAATATTTAATCAACCTACGAAGCTTCTTTCACAAGGAATGGGATGGTGGACATTTGGAACAGTTAATTCAATAAAACAATCATGTGTTTTTCAATGTGACGGCAATCGTTTAAAAATTATGATATGAAAAATTACTGATAGTAATTTCAGCTTTGACATTAAACGACAATAATGTGTAAATTTGCCTTTTTTTGTAATAAAGCAAACCAAATTTGTTAGATTAACGTCGCCGTCGTCGTCGTCGATTAACCACTTTGCCAATTGAAGAAGATTTCCATAAGTTCTGACCTATTTTCAGCAGAAATTATTGCATTTTGAATAAATGTTTCAAGGAAATTTTTTGTTCAAATGATGTAAAGAATCGTTGGTTAAATTTTCGAAAGTAGTTTCTTGAAAATTCTCTTAAAAATCGCTGTTTGAAATATAGTGAACATTTAATATACAAAATCTGTATCACTTATGTGGTCAAAAATGGTCACTTTGATCAAAAATGAATGCTGTGGTTTTAGAAAATGTGGCCCTTCAAACCCAAAAATGCTCTGTTTATCCCATTTGTGTATAATTAACTCCCTCTTCTTCACTCTCTCCCTCATATTTACCCTAAAAATTATTTTAGATTTACCGCCGCATTATATGCACGAATTATATCTTTCATCTACGAATCAATATCGATTACATGTGTAACTTTGTAATATATTTGTCTCCAACCAAACAACATATGTGTATTTGCCCTGTTGACAATGGTGCTTTTATGGTGGTAAATAGTTATATATCTTGCGCACCCCTAGTTTTGAAAGTACTGACTCGACCTCAGCTTAATTATCCTGAATGGGACCATTGATCGATCTCCTGATGGATTCCATGTCTTGTTTTTTTTATAATATAAATATTGGTTTAAAAATCGGAAGAGTATGTGTTATTTCGACGCATAATTCAATTTTAGTTATTAAGTGCCGATGTACCGCCAACCTGCTAATAAAAGGAGCTCATATTCTCATGATTTAAATCATGTGATTAAATCAGGTTTGTTCATAATAACTTTTGTTATGTTATACAATAAATTCTACGTAGCCTGAAATCTGTAAGGTTTTGGTAATGGTTAATCATTTAGATTGAGTCTCTCATTTATCGTTGGTAAAAGTAGCTGATTTAAGCTCCGCTAAAGCTGACTGCAGATTTTTTACGTTTGTAAGTCTGTCCATCTCTTCTATATTTATTTTTCCACAAAATTAATAAAAAATACAAAATTGCGATATTTCTAACAGAAATGTGTTTTTAATGAACCGAAAGAACTACAATATTTTATCACAGGAAATCCTTGTAGGTAGACCCAGGATTATCAATATTTTTGAAAGATGGCCCGTAACAATTTGGGCGTACGGTAAAATAGCAGTTTTATATGTTGGCGTTGCACCAGTCTGAGGTAGACTTTGTTTTATACTACTATGATCAAAAAGTAAGGAGATTTTAGTTTTAAACATTCTCACGACTTACGTATCGATGCAACAATTTGTTTTTAAGTTGTAATAACTGTCATTTGACATCTGAAAGAAATTTCATACCATTTTGCTTGTTAAGTTAGAAATTATAGCGTCTTTTCTAACTGTAAACATTTTTTGCGGCTATTTTTTAAAGTAAAGAAATTTATCGAGCAAACAATTTACATCAAATTTTATGTGTTGATGCTTTAAAAATATTAATAGTGCTGCGGCAATATCAAAACAAATTACAAGTGGTGCAAGAACTTCAGGAAGACCTTCCGCGTCAGTCAATGAAGAAAACATTACAACATCAAGGATCTTGTACTGAATAATCGTCAATTAAATATTAGACATTGTAGATATTGCTGCATTGACTTCATTCAATTTTGAAGAACATGTTTGGCGTATCTCGTGTGTCTTCTTGCCTTGTTCCGAAAACACTAAATTTTTTTCAACACCATGAAAACCATCGTAGTGTTGAGATCACTGAAGACATACTTTCTTTGGATGATGACATTGTGAAGAGACATGGATCCATGATTATGTTCATTAAAAATCAAAAACAAATACCGTTGTTTATCAACCACTATATTCACCAGCTATGACACCATGTAACTTTTACCTGTTCCTTCGATTGAAGAATGAACCATTTCGTGGACGCTTTGTGATTCCATAGAAGCTATTCAAATGTTTTCTTTGACCGCTTGTCCAATAACACACATGCCCGAGTGTAGTGTCCTATTATCTAGAGAACTTACTTGAAAAGTGAAGAAAATGTTAATAGAAAATTCCAAGACGAGATATCCTTTGAGAAACCGGTTTATCCCAAGTGATAATGTACAACTGTACAGCTATTAATTCTCAATTTTCCGTTAAAATCATCTAGTGAGAAATGGATATATATTTCATAGTTTCATATCAGACCAGGAAATGTAAACAACTAATTATTTGAGAACGAAAATCAAAACGTGCTTATCGTGTTCGATGCGTGTCAAGATAAAATCGAATATTATATTGTATAACATCGCTTTTTTGACAGTTTGTTTACGCTTGCCAAACAAACAAGGGTACACTCGAGATAGTTGTTCACGATTCTATGAGACAATGAAACATTGCCACATATATAAAATTTTTATTTGAATGTGTGTCGTTATTGAACGTTTTTATTGAATTCCATTCTCGGACAAAAGCAGATAAAAGTTTATCGTTTTATTTAGATAATATGTATATGTTTACTCTTTGTCATTACTCTTGTAAATCTTCGATCTCTTACTTATTGGTCGAAATAATCTCACACATATTCATGTAATGCCGAAACAGAGGTTTGTGGGGATCATATATTTAATTCGCTATGGACCAATAGGGCGAAATATTTAAATAGTTTAAATGAAATAAAACATTTTCTCTTTACTTTACAATGTTACATTATCAAACTGACTTTAAAACTATGGTATGGGAGCTGTTTTACCTTAAACCTTATAAACCTTACGTTAAAAACAGCTGCAATACCTTAGTTTTAAAGTCAGTTTGATAATGTAACAGTGTTTTCGAAACTATAGTCACAAAGTCAAAAAATAAAATAAGTGATTTGAACAATGAACTATCACAAAGTAACGGACAAATTAATCAATTATTCAAATAATTGCTTTGGTTCATAAAAAAAACCGCAGTTATCAACTATCGATTAATTCCCGTCGGCACCCACCATAGGCTATAAGCCCTTGGTTTGTTCTGATTCTCTAATTTCTCGAAAAAGGAGATCGGCCGACCAACGTGGAAAATCTCTTAGGGGGCATTCCAGTTAACTGTAGCGTGAGATACTCCTAATTCCCCTAAAAGTTTCTTAGCGCTTCTTCAAGGATCAGTAGTTATAGTTGCTCTTAAAATGTAGGTATCGAGAGACCGTGAATGACTTAATCACCTAATATCTTTAAGCCTCATGTCTCCCTTCCGGAACTTTTTGAACCAGAGCGATGTGGATTAATACGGTACCTTCCCCGTCCACCAAGTCTATAAATATGAAACCGGAATTTACCCATAGATGGTCATAGCGGTCAATGTAGTTCCTAGTAGAATCCTAAGCGTAAAAGATCATGGGTAACTCCAGGCGGACCATCGACATCGACTGCAAGGCCAAATCGTTATGGATGTAAGACAATGCCTTGTGTTTGGTTGGATCAGAAGGGTGTGATCTATTATGAGCTACTAAAACCTGGCGAAACCGTTAATATTGAACGCTAGCGACAAAAAATTATCGATTTGAATCAAGCTTTGCGTGAAAAACGACCAGAATATCAGAAAAGGCAACACAAAGTAATTTTGCTTCATGACAATACACTATCACACACAGCAAAATTGGTCAAGGAAGCGATTGAGGCATTTAGTTGGGAAATACTTTCGCATACGGCTTACTTACCAGACTTGGCTTCGTCCGATTACTACTTGAATTAGCATCGATGGGGCACATACTTGCTGAGCAGCGTTTGACTTCTTACGAAAATGTGCATGGCTCGATGACTGGTTTGCCTCAAAAGAGCAACATTTTTTTTGACGTGGCATACACAAATTGTCAAATAGGCGGGGAAAATGTATAGCTAGCGATGGGCAATACTTCCAATAAAATATTTTTTATTATTTTCATTTAATGAACCTGTATTTTCTATACAAAAATTCCAGTTTCATATTTACATATCTGATATATAGCAAATCTCCCAAGTAGCGACAGTCATTTTGAAGTCTTGTTTAAAATAATGTCTTAAATTTCCCTAAATTCGTGACATTTTACTCATTCATCGACTAAATATTTCATAGTGGAATCACTTTAATACTAAAGACAGGATGTGTATTTGTTGGAATAAAAAATGGAATCGGATTAAACCTCCGAGGAGTGAAGTATAACCCTATATTTATAAACAAAGGAAAAAACGCAAATACTTTTGTTATAACCTAGTATTTTACTCAATATTAACTTTGTAGTATATGTATCACATCACAAGGACCACAATGCATACTTTTCATTTTTCTTTTGTCAATACTTCCACACAAAAAAGGTTAACTTTCTTTGAACCATTACACAAATTAGAATTCACCCAACAGATTATTCTCTCAAATAGACCGTTATCATCAAATATTCATTAATTTTATTGTGAAGAATTTTGCGTATGGTACAGTTAGTGTAAGGATTGAATATCGCCGTAAGAAACCGAAAATAGACTTGCCGCCCGCTGATGATACTGCCATGTCGATGGGGGAACGTAAAAACAAACCGTCTCCAGCTTTATAGCTTTACTATAACCGTCTTAAATAAATAAATTTTCCGAGTTTGTGCAATCTATTTTCATCGTCTGACTTGGCTGACGCGTCTCAGACTTAAGGGCGTGAATGTATCTTAAACAAACCCGTTCTGGTTTTGGGCTCAGCAAAATATAAACGATATTTCAGGAATTCGATGCTTGTTGTTTTTGCGGCTTACAAAAATGGGAGTCGGATATTTCTTCAGTTGTTAAGCTGGAAGTTACCGATACATTCCATAACATTACTGGCTTGTGGTAAGGTTTAGGTTATGTTGTTTATGTTGTTTATATATATATATATATATATATATATATATATATATATATATATATATATATATATATTACCAAGAGGCCTAAACTATCAAGATAGCTCGATTTCAATGACCATGATTAATATACAGGTGTGACTGAGAATTAAAATGCCTTATTTAAAAAATTAGAAATATACCACGTAACAGAAGAAAAGGAGAAAGGAGAACAATATAATCTGCCTTCCATTGCCTTCTCTTTTCACAATATCTAGAGGAGCTGCAAAGACACATACGAGAGCTGCAAAGACACGTAGAAGAGCTGCAAATACACGTACAACAGCTACCAAGACACGTACAAGAGCTGCCAAAACACATAAAAGAGCTGCAAAGGGCTGGAGAACATTTTGGCTTGAAAATAAACCTTATGTTCAATAAATTTGCTGTTACAGAAGAATTTCTATTTTAAGAAGGAATTTGGAAGTTAGGATTGGTCAGGATTTCAATGAAGGGGGATATCGCTCTGGGGGTGGAAGGGCGTGTTACCTGTGACTGGCAGGCTCAACATAGTGTTTAAGAATAAACTCCCACTTTGCCTGAAAATATAAATCTTTGATCGGTACGTCCTGCCCATACAGAAGTGAAACTTGGACATTCACGTCGCAATCACTTTAAAAACTTCGGGTAGCACAGAGAGAAATGGAAATTTCATGCTTCGTATTGCAAGGCAGAACCGAGAGCCCCACAGATGAATTCTGAAAAGGTTCCATTGAAAGTATGTAACATTATTGCTGATACGCAGGTGGGCAGGCCATATAGCGCGAGGCGATGGGACGATAGGTAGATACAGACAATTCTGGAGTGGATACCGCTTCAAAACAAACGTCCACGAAGAAAACCGAAAGCACGATGGACTGATGACATCAATAAGTATAATGGACCCAAATGGCAAAGGGTAGCTCAGAATTGCGAGATTTGGAAGCAACCTGGAGATGCCTTAATTCTGCAGTGGATGGGCACGGGCTGATGATAACTATATGATCACAGAAGAAAAGGCATTTTGTCTTTTAAATACAACGTTTCTTCTAAACTCTCTTCAAACCTCAACCGTACATTACTCATTACATGATGCAACATTTTTGCAGTAATTCGGGGTTATTTACAGCAGTAATATTAAGAGTTTTGTTGTTGTTGCATTATCAATCTTGTTAAAACCACGTATCATCATTTTCAGGAAAAAACCTGATGTGTCAAAAACGTTTCAATCGTAAGAAAAAAATTAAAATATTATTTAACTCTTATTTGTACCTCCAATAAGCAGATGTATTTTATTGCCTGGCAACAAAATGCCTGATACGAAGGATAGTAATTTTGCCTTCAAGACTTAATTCAATATTTAAGAATTAGGGTTCGTTTTAGTTTTATGTACTTATCACTTAAGACTAAATGATCACAAGGTTTCAGTAAGTGTGATTGTTGGCTATTGTACAGTACATTAACAGTGAAGAAGTTAGAATGTACTTCTAATCCCGCTAGGTACTTTGCACTCGCTCATTTGATCAGTTTTTACGTCCAAATCGTCACTTTATATCCAGCCAGCTTACTGGACAGCGAACGCTTAGATTTTCTTCCAAATAACCAATAAAATTTGAAGAATTTTAGAACAAGTTGCTTCTTTTCATAAATATGTCTTTTCAGCTTAATGTTCTATCCAGGTGAATGCCTAAATAATTCACTATGTGTGTCAGTCTGGGAGAGTTGTGGATTAATGTGAGTTATACCAGGGCATGTTTCTTTCCTCAGGATGTGAGTTATCTCTTAGCATTTTGATTCTTTCAACCTTATTCGCTATTTTTTTCGTTTATTTCTGAATGTTGTGGATAGCGTCTTGTTGTTTTTCAGATGCATAGGTCGTGCAATGTAACTGCAGTGTAGCAAACCTAGCAGTAACTGTTTGGAATGATAGGCAAGTCTGCTTTTGGCTAACACTGTAGCTTCATTAGGATGATGTGGAGAGATTCACCAAAACAAAATTTTGTTTATTTACAAAATCCGAAACGCGAATGTGTGTCATCAATGTGTTTCATCAGACAGTCAAATAAGCAGAGAACTGGTGATTGGAATATATGCGATTAACTTGATCTTGATTTTTCAATGGATACATTGCATGAATTTAGTATAAGTAAAACTTCCAATCTTGATGCAAAACATGTTGTAAAACTCCCGACCAAACTTCACAATGTAACTGCACGACGACGAACAGATCGCTGTGGATTGAAGCGAAGAGATCGCTGTGGTAGGTAGGTAGTTCTTTCTCTACTTAGAGGCGTCTTTTTCAGTGCAGAACCAGCTGATTAAAAAATTTTAACTCATATTTCGAGAGCATGATTGCAAATAATCCTTGAGCTGTCGCAATTCAATCATTATTTTTGTAATGTGCCTTAATGACGAATTCACGTTGATGACGTGCACCATTCCCCTAAATCATGGTACTTCAATTATAGTGATGGTAGAGCCTTAACCCCAATCGAGAATTAGGCGGGAAATTTGATACTGAAAATCGTCCATTAGATAATGAAAAATGTTAACAAACATTTCAATTCAAACCATTCTTCTTAGCCTGTATCTGAAATAAAAGGGCACCGCAAATTTGAATAATATTATACTGTATTATCCAAATTCAACGTCATACATTCGCTTTACTTAGCATACTGTGGGGATTGGTTTGTTCGTCCTGGTGTCAATGGTATTATGTATATTCATAGTATTTAGTTCAATGAACCAAGCTAAACGTCACAATAACGCCCAACCATAAATAATCCAAATCTAGATTAATATCGGAGACCGCGAAATATACGAAGATCTGCTAGCTGTAACAGCCCCAGCTCAATAACGATAAATTACAGCCAAGGCAAAAACGAGAGTAAAAGTCGAGACTTCTCTCTCACTCTCCGCGGAAACACGGATCGTGTCTCGGGAGTTTGAACCGCCGCCAGAGTCGTAAAAATGGCGACGGACCGTTTTAAACAATATAAAACCGATATAAACTCGGCAACAAAAGATTTTCGGGGAATGTTAAGTGCCGTTTAATGCTGGTTTTCGCCCGGTGGTCTCGCCGTTTTTCGAGTAAGACATATATCAAATTTTTATTCGCCCAGACGCCAATAAAAGAGCGAATCTGCCCAAGTGGATCGACAATAGAACGACGATCTAAACGTTTAACATGGTAAAGCAATAACAATCAATAATATATAGTTTATTAAATATCAACATATACTCTGCCTTATATTAGTACAATAAGTAATATACTATAAACGATTTTTTTCCATTATAGCGAGCTTTGGTATCCATGACATGACGATATGTGTAAAAATACTGATTGTAATCATTTTGGCTTCTACTGAATACATCCGGTATAAAACCATGCAAGTTTTAAATATGCTCACCATATGACTTCTTTTTTATTCACTTCTCTCAGTTTTCTCCTTCATTCACTTCTCTCACTTCACTCTGCATAATTAACATACAAGTGATTCGGTAATTATTATTTTATCTTAAAAAAAAATAATGGTATTACTAAGGTAGTCTAAAAAGTTTCCAGCGTCAACATGAAGATGGCGTTAGTCGTCAAAAATATTCTGGTAATATAATTGCGCATGCGTTGAAAGATAACCTTAAAAATTTCAGCCATATTAGATGTTTAGCTATTGTTTAACAATCATTTATGTCAGTCGATGAAAGTGTTTCTTTAAAGATGAAAAAAATCGAATGTTGAGCCGTCATTCAATTCTTGCATTTGAAAGGCAATACATCTACGCAAATTAAAGCCCAGATGGATGCTATTTACGGGGACTCTGCACCACCATTTGCCACCGTGAAGTTTTGGGCAGCTGAATTTAAACGTGGTGGTTCCAGTTTGGTTGACGATGAACGTTCGAGGCGGCCAAAAACTACAACCACTACCGATAACATTGAAAAACTTCACCAAATGGTGCTACACAAACGTCGAATTAAGGTTAGAGAGATAGTAGAGAATGTGGGCATCCCAAAAGAACGTGTTTGTTACATGTTGACTGAATATTTGAGCATGAAAAAGCTAACCGTGAGTTGGATGCCTCGATTGCTCACTTAACTCAAGCAGTTTAAGTGAAATAAGTCGGTGTTTTGGCGTCGATTGAAACTGAAACTAACGTAGAATTGAAACAGTGGACTGCGAAGGGTGAATCGACTCTGAAAAAGACGAAGACTGTTCCACCAGTCGGGAAAATGATGTTTTTTGGGATAGTTGTGTTAATTTACTATCTTCATTTTCAGGGGATTTTAAGGTAAGGTTATAGAGACTTCTCGGACTTTGGTCCAAATTTGTGGGATCCACATCTCACTACCTTGTTTAGAATAATGAACTTAATGCCAAAATCTAAAAAATCGGTTAGAAATGTTTGTTAATTTTCAATAAAGGAATAATGAGCAAAGAATAAGAAGAAGCACTATTAATTAATTTCTTACCTCGTTCAATAGTCTTAACTTTGATCTTTATTAACGTATGAGTTTATTTTAAGTATAATAATAATTTTATTAATAAAGACTAAGAGGGGCACCGTTTGTCCGGGTTGAGGGTCACGCGTCCCTATGGTCTGACCCCCGCTTCTTCTTCTTCTTCTAATCAACTATCTTGAAATGGAAAAAAAAACAATAACAGGGGCATACTACCCATCATTACTTGAAAAACTAAAGCCAGAAATTGCGGAAGAATGGCCGCATTTGAAGAAAAAGAAAGTTTTGTTCCACCAAAACAACGCACCATCTCACACTTCAGTGGTCGTCTTGGCAAACATTAACGAATTGGGAGTCGAATTGATTGACCACCCACCGTATTCACCAGACCTGGCCGTCAGCGACTTTTTTCTCTTTCCTAGGCTTAAAGTTTCGCTCGGAGGACAGAGATTTTCATCCAATGATGAGGCAATCACATTCGTAAACGACTATTTTGCAGAACAATATGTCAACTATTATTTGGGCGGATTAAAGAGATGGGAGCATCGCTGGGAAAAGTGTACAGAATTACAAGCAGATTATGTTGAGAAATAAAATTGAATTTGCCAAAAAATGCTTGTTTTTCTGTTAGGCTGAAAACTTTTCAGACTACTCTCGTACATTTCGAAAATAATGTCGTTCAAATGTCCCCCTCTACTTCGACTGGTAGAATGCATTCTGGAAACCCAATTTTCGATTACTCTTTGACGCATATCGACTTGTATATTTTCAACGGTAGCCTGAATGTTTCGTTTAAGGTCAAGAATTATGGGGTTTAAATCTGTAAACCAAATATTTAACATAACATCACAAAAAATAATAATGCCTAAGATCACATGATCTTGGTGGTCAGTTAACATTACCATTTCGCAAAGTAAGGCGTCTAGGAAACTAATCTTGTAATAAATCGATTGGCTGGAAAGATATGTGAAAGGGCGGTCTCGTTGAACGAAAATATTGTTTATATCCACACATAACAGTGCAGGCTAAAGATGTTCTGTCAGCATATTCACATAACGTTAAACGTATTAAAAATAAATAAGGTCATGTCACTCGTTCAGCCCATAAACCGCACCAAATAGAAGGGGAAGAAGTAACTCCTGAATCATTTGTGGATTTTCATCGCAGCAAATGCTGCAGTTATCTTTGTTCACATTTTGTTACCCATTAAGTCAGAAGTGTGCTTCATAAGAAAAGATTGTTTTTCACTAAAGTGGGGAACACGCATTTTGATGGTAGATACGAATAATTTCCATGCGTTTCTAAATCATGTATCTTTACATGGTGAATTGACACAATGTACTAAACATAGCATTCTAAGAATTGCATTTACATTTCTAGCAGTATTACCCCTATTACGTTTTAAAATCCTGACTGTTATTGCAAAACTCACAGCTTTCAATATGACAACACTGTAGGCTTCTCTTAGGGGGGGAGGAAGTCAGACCAACATCTGATGAGTCTTCAGTTTCCCTATAAAACTCCCTATAAACTCCTCCTAGAACTTCCTAGAGTCCCTTGATGGTCCGTAGCAATTTTTTTCTTAAACGTTCTGGAAATGAGTGTACATGTCAAGCAACTGTGCGCTATCAAGTTTTACTTAAGGCTTGGGCAGACTGCATCAAAAATTTCTACAAAACTTCGTACTTAAACTAGTTCTTTTCACGTTCTGGCACGTTATTTCCGAATCTTATTCAAAAATTCAAGAGTCACTAGTAATGAGACGTTCCAAGCATGAAGGGCATTGTTTGCCAGCTGTGATCCTTTTATTATTGCGAATGCTTTTTCGTGGAGGCTTTTTTTGGATTCTGTTTTTATTTTTTAAGCTTTTAACTTAGTGTTAAACCACCTGAAAACAACCTGAACCACATGAAAACCTACGCCGTCTTGAAGTTAGCCTGCCTTACCTTCAAAAGAGAAGCATCGCTATGATATATGGAAACGGTCAAATATCTCGAGAACACTTTGAGATTTGTTAATGAAATTTTGTACACAAAGATCAGGAAATGTTTGTCACTTTTTCGGTATATTTTCATTTTTTTTTGTCGCATATTTGAACTCCAACACTAACTTGATTTTTTTTAAGATAACAGTACTTGAATTTAACATCATTCGAATTAACATTTTTTTCTCTTCAACGATGTAAATATTGTATGTTTTTTTTTCAAAATATATTTTAAAAAATGCCTAAAAGATGTTTCGGTTTGTTTTAGGGTAAACATATTTTTCATTTAGTAGGCTATGAAACTATGGATGAAAAATGAAGTATTTGGCTACACCTGAAAACTGTTAACGTCAGTTTGTGAATTTCAATTAACTGAATTTTAATTTAACTCACAGAGGATACGGTTGGATACGGTGACAGAAACCACACATATGCTGAAGTTTGTCGAGTATTTAATGAAGTCCATTTGAATAAAAACAAGTCAACAGTTTCAAAAACGGTGAAAAGATTCAATGAAACGGGCAAGGTCGTCGAGAAATTAGGAAGACAAAAAACAAAAACTAATGACGAAAATTCGTTGAATATTTAATTGATGTAGCTTGATAAGGCAGTGATAAGGTTTCCGTGCAACAATTAGCTTTAAATCATAACATGTGTTAAGTGAAGATGATTTTGATCGAAGAGTTGAGCTTTGCGAAGTTATGATGGAAAAAATAAATACCAATCCAAATTTTATTTCAAATATTAGTTTTATGGATGAAGCAACATTCTGTTTAAATGGTCATGTTAACAGGCACAACTGTAGATACTTGGATGATACTAATCCGCACTGGATGGAGCAGGTTCATAGACAGTATCCTCAAAAGTTAAATGTTTGGATGGGATTTAGAGGCAAGAATACTATAAGACCTTTTTTCATTGATGGCAACTTGACAGCAGATAAGTATTTAAATATATTAGAAGAAAATATCATCCCTCAACTTTTGCGTCTGTTTCCAAATTGAATTAACCAACACCAGGAAACATAGTTACAACAAGATGGTGCAGCAACACACTAAGGCATTAACCTTATAAATTTTCTTAACACTACTTTCCCAAACCAATAGATCGGTCGATGAGGAGCTATCGAATTGCCGGCAAGGTCACCATACTTGGCACCACCCGATTTTTATAGAGCTACTTAAAAAGTCGGGTTTACGTTAATAGGCCAGAGAATCTCAAAGATCTCAAATTACGAATTCGACAAGAAATTGGCCTTATACCTCTTACCTGGTGGGAAAACGCAATTCAAGGCTTCGTCCGACGTATCCATTACTGCCAGGAAGTTAACGGTGTACACTTTGAACACTTTTTGTAAACAGTTCTTTAATAAAAAAAAAATATAATTTTGATTTTTTTTTAAATCTGATATTGACAAAAGAGACCAAAACACCTTTTAGTCATTTTTTAAATCTATTTTGAAAAAAAAACCATATAATATTTACCTCGCTGAATTCAGAAAAATGCTCTTTCCAACAATTCAAGTACTGTTGTCATTAAAAAAAATCAAGTTAGCCTTGGATTTCAAATATGCGACAAGAAAAAAAAACAAAATATACCCAAAAAGTGGCAAACATTTCCTGATGTTTGGGTACTAAATTTCATTTTGAAATTTAAAAGCGTTCTCGCGATTTTTTACCGTACCCATACATAACAGTGACCATGTATAAATATTACAATAAGTCTCGAAAAAGCCGCGTCGCGTCGAGTATCAGTTTTCCATTATTGAAGTTAAGCGACGTCGATCGAGACCTAGATGAGCAGCCGTAATATGGGAACGACTCAACAAACTAATCCAAGGATCAAATCGTCCTGAAGAGCTAAAATTAAGCTAATATGTTTAGAAGTTATACTATCGTTTGGAAGTTACACCAGACACCGCAGACTTTTACATCCCGTTATCAATTTATCTCGTCTAATGCTCAATGCCATCTCACTTAAAGAAGGGCTTATTACCACAGCCCAGGTATGCATCGTTAAATAGAATGATTAGTATTAGTGACAACAGGATGTCCAAAACCAAAAACGAAACAAAGAGACCAATGAGATTCACCGCCTACATGGGCCACGAAACGAAAAAAAAGCTGGTCGTTCTCTCTTTTGACAATATTTTGAACTTGATCTAAATTTAAAAACGTTATTTATGCGGGCCCGGTCGAGGTGGTTTGTTCGTCGCCGATAAATCTTCGTCCAAATGTCGGTTGCGGTTTAGCGTGTTCTAGGAATTTTTTCCTTGTTAACACAACGTGAATGCGCGTCATCCTACTCGATCATTAAGGCGAATAATGGCGGCATGTGTGTGTTTGTGTGGATAATCTTGACTTGTTTTAGTCACAATTAGAAACTATCGTCGTGGTGTTCAAACAGAACGTGCGCTCAAATTGGATTTGTATCGTGTACGGCAAAAAACGAAAGAATTTTAATTTTAACAGTTTAACAGCGTTGTTAAACTTTTTTTTTTATACATATACCTTACCGATGATATATAAATTGCTAAAAAACTATAATGTTAACCAGAAAGTTCTATAAAAAGGGTACGAAAATGTAGTATAGCATAAAACACCAAATTTTCATAAATTGCCTACAAAATTATACTATCAGTAATTGGTGGGACATAAACAGGGAAACTGAAAATTTTTTAATTTAATAATTCTTTTTTTTTTCAGAGATGGCGCTGAGAACAAGAGTCGATTCACAGTCTAATGCCTTATGTCATTTTGATGTTATGACAGTAAGTTTCAAAACGCCATTGATGTTTAAACGATTTCGAGTTAGTGTCATATTTTTCGTGTAGCAAATATGTCGAGTTTCGAGTCAAATATAGATCATTTGCGGCACATACTGCTATTCTTATTCAATCAAAAGAAAAATACAAGACGGTTGTGCGCGATGATTTAGACTACTCAAAACTGGTGATTTTGACTTGAAAGACAAAGAACGCCCAGGTAAACCGAAAAAATTGAAGATGCCAGATGCCGAACTGCAAGCATTGTTCGATCAAGATGATATGCAAACTCAAAAACAAATAACAGATATAAAATGTTGATCACCGAACTATTCCTGATCGTCTGCATGCCATAGAAAAAATCAAAAAGACACGAAAATGGATACCACATCAGCTGAACGACAGACAGATGGAAAAACGAAAAACGGTGTGCGAAGTTTTGATTTCTCGGTATTAAACAAATACTTTTTTGCATCGAATCGTGGCTGGAGACGAAAAATGGATATATTTCGAGAACCCAAAATGCAGAAAATCATGAGTTGACCCAGGACAAGCCTCAACATTGACCGCAAAACCTATATCGTTTTGGAAAGAATACAATCCTGTGACAAAACATTTGGTGGGATCAGATTAATCAATCATCTTTAATGTACTTTTATTTTCAGAAGGGTGTCGTGTACCTTGAGCTTTTGAAATCAGGCGAAACAGTTAATACCATTCACTATGGTCAACAAATGATCAATTTGAACCACGCATTGATCGAAAAGAGACCAAAATGAACTCAAGACATGGAAAAATGATTTTGCAGCCCGACAACGTGCCATCACATACATCGAAAGCGGTCGGAGACACTATTTATGCAGTGGGCTGCGAATTCTTGCCCCACCCGCCATATTCACCAGACTTGGCCTCTTCCGACTATTACTTGCTTTAATCGATGTCTTACGCATTTTCCGTGAAACACTTCAACAATTACGGAGATGTCGAAAAACAGTTTGATGACTCGACCACCTCAAAAGATGTACGGTTTTTCTGGGAGGGCATCCACAAATTACCAGGGAGATGCGAAACATGTGCAGATGGCGATGGCGCATACTTTAAATAAATCATTTGAACCTTTCTCCCAAATTAAACGCATTTTTATAAAAGAAAATGTTAAGAATTATTAACCGCTACTCCTGGTATATATTTGAAATAAATTCAAAATATATTCATTGTATAGCATATTTTGAACATAAAAACTAGCACACTTTTTGCTTGTTTACCTTTATGTTTATGTATGGGATTATTAATTTGTTATTTTGTTTAATAGAGCTTCCTAAACAAGAAGATAACATCCGCAGACAAATAGCCAATATACAATTCGCCATGGGACAAAGAGGGATTCAAAACTTTACTTTTAGATTTAGAAAGTAAAGTAAAGTGTTTGGGTTAGAGGTGCATCAGCAACTAGGCTATTTAGCGACTGGACCTACAGCTTAACGTGGGTTCCGAACCACGGTCATCAGCTTCCGACAAACCCAGGCCAGCACCCCCCTCGGGCTATAAACCCTTGGTTATGTGCCTACCCATAAGTCTATCAGGAAACCTACCGACTGGCGAGTGACCAACGCAGAACGCTTCTCAGAAGGCATCCGGCCTTACCCAGCCTTTAACTGGCGTGACTGAGGGGTAATTCGTAGTCGGATTTTACACTCTTGCCTAGAAACAATCACAAACATTTAGGAAAGATAAACGGACAGAAGAAAGAAAAATAACCATCCGAGCGCTGGAATCGAACCAGCTCCCGCTCCAGCGCGGATGCGGCAAAGCAGACGCTCTTACCGCCGCACCAACGCGACCGGCTTTTAGATTTAGAGAATACCAGAGACCCGAAGGTACACATCATATGACAATATTTAAAAAAATATAATCATATCATAATCATATCATCATCATCATCATCATATATTTTCATATAATCACTAATTTTACAGTCAGCAATATATACCTTACACATTTTACCGACAATAAAGTCTCATTTTATACAAAACATTAATATTTAATAAAACTAACGTAACTCGTATTTGGCATACCGAAACACTATTCGTACAAGTTTAAAATTCTTATCATTAAATATAGAAGACGTAATAATCTCTATTAAATAATAGGACTAATTCTCAAAATCAAATGATGCGAAAATAAATATTGGAATATATTAAAAGATAAAAGTTAAAGATCAGGTAGCACATTTAATCGTTAATGCCGCTAGAATTACGGCACCTTTCTAAAAAAAAAATCCCTCCGCAAATAAGCCAAACCGAATCTAAATTTCGACATAGACGAGTCCATTCAAGTTGCATATATTCACGGTTATCCGCTCGTGGTAATTGAAGAACAAATTTCCTGAAGATTTGTTTACAAATCCGTCAATAGTCGAGCCGGTACGGAATGAAAGAGCCCCCGTGAGAACGGCACAAAAGCACCGAAAAACGTCAAAGCGAGACAGGTCGACATTATTGTACTCCTCAACCTGCTTTTTCTTCTTATTTCCATTATTGAAACCCTTATTCCAACACCCCCTAGCGTCAATACAAAATATATATGATTTCGTTATACTAGTAGATTGGGGAACAATGGATGCAATAGTAGGAATCGGGAAGTAGCAGGTAATCGACATCCAAAATGACAAAATATTGATGGTTTTTTTTTGTAAAGAAAAATTGGCGGGCGTGCTTAAATCTGAGTCGCGGTCACTCATTCAATCGTCATGCAGAACAATGCCGTTTTCGATAAAATAAAAAGGTGCTGTTCGAGCGCTTTTCGTAATAAATGAGATAAGATTTCGTGAAATGTTTCGTCAGCGAGAAAAAAATTATCTTTAGTCTAGGAAATGTCCTTCGTGATTAAGTAACTGTAATTTAATCCTCTAATGGATATGTGAAATAAACATTTTTTTCTCATCGATACACCACGAATCTGGTACAACAAATATTCAAGAGACCTTAAGCATTATTTTTTATATAGGAATTAAATATTTATTCCTATATAATATATAAAATATATATTATAAATCTATCAAACAGAATAATAAAAAATATCTGTACGGGATGTGTAAATACAGTAATGAGACTAGTATCGTAACGTCCCATCTGGTAAGATTGTTGGCTTCTCTACCGGATGGGAGTATTATCAACATCTGATGCGTATTCACAACGGGTTTGAACTCCCTAGAGTCACTTGGTCGTCCGTAGCATTTCTTCGAAACCTAAAAAATTCGGGAACCGGATTTTTCTAGTTCATTCTGAAAATGAGTTACAACAATTTTGAGTAACGGTGAGCAATAAAGTTTTGTTTCAGACTTGGGATCAGTGCGACGGAAATTTTTGCAAAATTTCAATAGGACTATGAAAACAGCGTATTGTGGTTCAAGGTACTATCCGAAGGCCAATCGTCGATTAAAGTTGAACTTCGCAGTAAGACCTTCAGCTGCAAAAAGTGACGAAAATGTCCACTGAAGCCGGGATCTTGTGCGTTCTAATGGTCGGTAGACGATTGAGAAAGAACGCCTTAGAATTAGATGAAGGCAAACAGTTATGAAATATATATATATATATATATATATATATATATATATATATATATATATATATATATATGTATATATATATATATATATATATATATATATATATATATATATATATATATATATATATATATATATATATATATACATCATCGGAAGAGTAAAACAGTTGAAATGGAGATGGGCAGGCCATATAGCGAGGCGATGGGACGACAGATGGACCAAGGCAATCCTGGAGTGGATACCGCTTGATCGCAAACGTCCGCGGAGAAGACCGAAAGCACGATGGACTGATGACATCGTTAAGTGTATTGGACCCGAGTGGCAGAGGAAAGCCCAGGACCGTGAAGGTTGGAAGCATGCTGAAGAGGCCTTCATCCTGCAGTGGATCGATACGGGCTGATGATGATGATGATGATATATATATTAAATACAAAAGTAGAAAAATTAATCAAATGATTATTTTATACCTCCAATTAAAATCTAAATTTTTCACAGAAAAAAATTGTTAATCTCAAATGGAATAGATAAAATAAATTAAAAATGAATATAATGTCAAAAATTGAATAGACAAAAGTATTGGCACCCTTAAATGTTTATCAAATATTTTAAAACAAGACGCTGGTAAAAACTTGTTTCTACCTATGGAAAAGTAATTATTATGGTCGAATATTATTATCGCGTAGCCTTCTGATAAATGCATTGGTCGAAGTTTCTAGAAAATAAATACTTTTTAAATAAAATGGGTCGCAAATGTCAGGAAACTACAGTGACTGAAAGAAAAATAATAGTTAATCTGCATCGTGATGGTAAATTATATTCTGAAATTACGAACGTAGTAGAAAAAGTCGTTACACTGTCCGTAGTGTTATTAAAAAGTTTAACAATAGCGACAATTTTCAAAATATCAGGGCGACCATCTAAACTTACAGAAAAATAATTAGGCAAATTAAAAAGGATCCTCATACCTCAGCGTCGGAAATTACTTCAATGATTAGAGAACAGGATAATAAAGATATTAGTGCTAAAAATGTACGGAGAGTTCGGCATCGTGCTGGTTATAGAGCAAGGATTGCCAGAAAGAAACCGTACATTAACAAAGTCAACCAAAAAAAGCGCTTACAGTTCGCAAACCAGTATGTTGAGAAAACTAATAAGTTTTTGGGAGACAGTAATATTTTCAGACGAAAGTAAATACAATATATTTTATTCGGATGGACGATCTCTTGTCTGGGGGCAGAAAAACACAGAACCTGAGTTGAAGAATTTACATCAAAACAGTTAAGCATGAGGGTGGAAGTATCCTAGTGTGGGGACGTATGGCTGCAGGAGGCGTTATACATTTTCTCTTCATTGATGGAATATGAACAAAACCGTTTATTTAAATATTTTAAAAAACAATCTACGACAAAGTGCTAAAAAGCTAAATATTGCCAACAGTTTATATTTTCAACAAGATAACGATCCAAAAGATACAGCTTATGTTAAAACAGTGGACAGCGTATAACGTGCCACATCAGTTAAACACCGAGAAGCGGGTTAGAAAACATCACATTTCAAGCAAAAGTTAATTGATGGACATTATTCTACGAGGATGGTCGTCCTTAGGGTAAGAAATTACTCAAAAACTAGTTCACTCTATGCCAAACCGGCTAAGAAAAGTTAGCAAGAGAAAAGGACTTCCTACAAAATATTAATTTTGAATATGGTTCTTTCATTAGGTGACTGTGGTAATACTTTTGTCCATTCAACTTTTGACATTATATTCATTTAATCTATTTCATATACAATTTTTTTGCATAAAATTTAGATTTTGGTTGGGGGTATAAAATAAATAACTAATTACATTTTTTTACGTTTGCATTTTGGAAATATATATTATTATTTAAAACAAAAGTTTAAAAATTTAAACAATATTTAATACAAAAGTATTGGCATAGCACATTTGTTTTAAATAAAAATATATATTTCCAAAATACAAACGTAAAAAAATGTAATTAGTTGTTTTTTTAGAGTTTTTGTATTATATGGCATAATTTAAACCTTTTTTATAATTTTCAGGTTATAATTTACAGCAAGATAGATGAAAATCAAATTAAAATGCATTTCGAAGAAAATTCTGATTCTGACTATGAAGATGGCAACGACCGCGGGATAAAGGATTTTATTGAAATGCAAGAGGATGGATACGCAACCGAGCAAAAAGGTGATTCTGAACATGAACAAATTGATCATTCTGCAGGAGGGTGATTCTGAAATAGAGTCAGAAGATCATCTAACGTCTAGGAATTATTACATCCTGAATTTGACTTTGTGTAACATTTGCTAATCTTAGGTCGTCTTTAATTGCAGCCATCCATTTAATTATTTCTACTTTAGCTCTATTCCTATTTTCATAAAATTCGACTATTTGTCTAGTTACCCTACTCGGATTCATCCGTTTTATGTGTTCGTAAAACTTAAGTCTTCTTTTTCTCATATCACTATGTATATCTGTGTATTGTTTGATTTCTTTGTTTTCTCGAAGTCGGTATGTTGTGCTATTTATTTGTTTGGGGCCTAAGATTTTTTTTTCCTTCTTTTCAATCTCCTCGATGTCTCTCTTTCTAATCAAAATGAGCATTTCTGCCCCATATAGACATTCTGGCTTAATAACTGTGTTGTAATGCCTCAGTTTTGTATTTTTAGATATGCATTTTTTGTTGTAAATATTTTGTGTTTGTATATATATATATATATATATATATATATATATATATAAGTAAAGTAAAGTAAAGTGTTTGGGTTAGAGGCGCATCAGCAACTAGGCTATTTAGCGACTGAACCTACAGCTTAACGTGGGTTCCGAACCACGGTCATCAGCTTCCGACAAACCCAGGCCAGCACCCCCCTCGGGCTATAAACCCTTGGTTATGTGCCTACCCATAACTCTATCAGGAAACCTACCGACTGGCGAGTGACCAACGTAGAACACTTCTCAGAAGGCATCCGGCCTTACCCAGCCTTTAACTGGCGTGACTGAGGGGTAATTCGTAGTCGGATTTTACACTCTTGCCTAGAAACAATCACAAACATTTAGGAAAGATAACCGGACAGAACAAAGAAAAATAACCATCCGAGCGCTGGAATCGAACCAGCTATCGCTCCAGCGCGGATTCGGCAAAGCAGGCGCTCTTACCGCCGCACCAACGCGACCGGCTATATATATATATATATATATATATATATATATATATATATATATATATATATATATATATATATATATATACATACAAGTTGCGAGCATTATCATAGTACTCCAAAGCATCTGACAGGACAATCAAAACCACAATATTTTATTAAAAAGTTTACTTTTTATCCAGTTTGCACCAAAGGTTGAAAAATTATGTGATACTGAAGTGTCACAATGACAAAATGATAATAATAAAAGGGCATATTCGATTATTTATCTATATCCCCTTTCGTCTGAAAAAAAATGCTGCAAAAGTTACTAAAATAATGTATGTTGCATATAAAGAAAAACGATGTAAGTCATACCACGTGCTAAAAGGTGATATCAGTCTTGGAGATAAATTGTATGCTTGACATTCGCAAAAATTGGAACCGACGAAATCCAAACATTACATGTTAGAAATTATTCGTAAACTAAAAATGAGTTTGGTGTTACGTTATTTATGGTAACCGTACATACAATGTAAGTCTTATGGTAACCGTACATGTAATGCACAGGGCCTAAAAGGAAGACAGGTGCTATTCAAAAACAGCAAAAATCAATGATGTGACATCACACTCAGAAAGTAGCAGAAAAAGGATTTCTTGTGCAAAATTACTAGAAGTGATAAAAAGTGGATTCTGTAAAAAAACAGCTTAGCTTAAAAAAGAGATTTATAGATTGTAAGCATTAACATAAAAAAAACAATGAAAGAGCCATTAAAATCCGATTATTAACATTTTTATTAACTATGTTGTTATCAGAATGTTTCACACGTAATTTCTCGTACAAGTAAATATACGGAAGTCAAAGTTTAATAAGTTTAAAATTATTTCGTGAAATGTATATAAGGCAATTAATAATTCATTGAAGCTTCAACCGCTTTGTGACTAGCTACTTCTTGAACCCTTCCCACTAATTGATGACAAGTAGTACTTACACAATCCATATATAACAATTATACCTAGTTAGATTACAAAATGTGTACCTGTCTAACATGCCTAACAATACATAGACTCTGAATTATAACAAATGATGATGCAAATATTAAACGAGATAATGTAAAGCTATTTTTTTCTTCCAGACGAATAAATATAATTGTAGCTTTAACCAATCGACTAATATGAATACCCCATCGATCTATTCGTTTCTATTATACCATGATAACAACATAACATACAACTAAAATCATATAACGACTAACATGATTTTGTTAATATGAAGGTCGTTCAAAAAGTTCTCGACCTGATATACAGATGGGACATGTATGATCAAATGACTGACATTTTAATCAAGAACGATTCACAAAATAATGTAATATTTTTACTGGATAACCCACTATTAAGTATAAACTAATATTAAGGATACTACCTTGGGACACAATACAGGACATAACTCAGAAAACTTATTGCGATTAGACAGAAATGTCTATTGATTAAGTAGGGTTATAGCAGAGTCCCATCTGCCAGCCCCTATCAAATGCCCATGTGATATCTAAAAAGGAGGCTGAACGGTATCGATTCCTCTCCATATATTGGTTGACTTGTTTGACTACCCTATAGTATATGGTTCCATGATAGTTTCTAAAGCTGAGTTTTTATAATCGCCAATAAATAATAATGGATGGAAAGATATTTTGGTCGAGTAAATAACTAAAAGAACAGACATTACACATTAATGTCGTTTAATGTCAAAGTTGCAATTAGTATCACTAATTGTTCATACTATAGCCCGTTCTAAACGATTTACGTATTCACGTGGTCTTAAATATAGACAGAAATATAAAAAAAAAAATCTATATGACCAAAATATCAATGAAAAATAAAATTTCTCATTTTGAACGTCGGTGAATTATCATAAATTCAAGTAAATTGCACACAATTCACGTATAACAGCACTAAATTTATTTAGTGCTGTTATACGAGTTTCAAAATTCAAAAGTTATTGTATCTTGATCATCCATTCATTAAAGTAAATATTCAAAACGTCCACCATTTAAGCCTTACACTGTCAACCTGTTTTCCCTAACACGTTGAAAATGTTCTGACAGTCTAACCTGATCGGTTCCAGTAGAAATACATTTTATTAATACGAGCTTCTTCGTAAATAAGAAGCATATCGGGATATTCGCGCACAAAATATATTTTTTCGTTTTACATAGAACTTAAAGACTTGCGCTGACATTGAAATGTGGATGATGGAGATATTGCGCCGTTGCTGCATCTTTCTTGGCTGATACAGGGCATGGTTTTTAATAAAAATAAATGTTTTATCAATGTTCATTGGTTTATTTGTAGTTTATTCATTAGTAATAATCAACTAATATTTGCCAAATATGCAATATGCTAAATAAACCTAATTTAAAAAAATATGCTAAAATAACAAAATAAACCTAACTTTTAAAACCGCAATATTAGACATTATTTCACACAGTAATAAAAGAACACGATAAAATAGTTCGGTATTTATTGTATTCTTAGACACAGCAAAAAACATGCTGGTTGTCCGTGAGTCTGGTTCGATTTACAATTCAATTTCTTCACAATTAGCCAGCAAAATAGGTAGAAAAACTGTATTTCAATCCACAACAATACCTGAACAAGTTTTACATCTTTACTTGGGCCGGTACAGGTAAAACAAATCGATTAGTATTTATAGATCTTGCAAACGAACAAAAGAGAAGAGGAAGCTATTCGATCCCATTTACATACAATACACCACATACCAGTTAATGATGCTTATAAGGAACGTATTTTCGGCCTTTTAACATACACTGATGTCGGATCGATCCATTGTTAGCGACAAAAAACTATCGATCTGAATAGTAAAGATTTTTGTTTAGACTCAGAAACATAAGACGCAATTTATTTGTTTTTTGATGATGTTATACACACTGAAATTTGATTAAATAGTCTCTATATAAAAAGAGAATAAACCGACTATTAATTAATAATTAATAATTTCCAAAAGGTTTACGTATCATCATTTCATTAAAATAAGTATAAACTAGTAGATGGTGATAATTTCCTTTTCCTCTACAAGTCCTTTGATCATCTAGAGGGTCCCCAACCACAAGAGACAACTTGCTTAAAGAATCTACAACTGTACACAAGTACATCACTGATTTAGTTGATATAATGAGGGTCGGAATTTAAAAGTGGTCTTAATTATGGACAGAAATATTTTTTTTAAAAATGTTCTAAATGACCAAAATATCAACGAAAAAAAAATTCTGATTTTGAACATCGGTGAATTATCATAATTTCAAGTAAATTGCACGCTGTGGCATGATGAAAACATCCTCGTACCACAGCACTAAATTTATTTAATTTCAAAATTCAAAAGTTATTGTATCTTGACCATCCATTCACCCAATTGACCCGATTTGACTGCTTACCCTTATTTTTTCTTTCTGTATTAAGAGGGTTGCTATTTATGTATCCGAAATAATAAATAAAAACAAATATTTATCATAGAAAATGATTTTCGGTATACTTTCTCGATTTACGATACACTCTCCAAAACATGTATTTTGAACGCATCAACCGCTTCTTCTGGTGCCGAAAATCGTTGACCACGTAATTTATTCTTCACGGACGGGAACAAAAAGAAATCGTGGGTGCCAAATCATGACCGTACGGCGGATGATCCATCAATTTGATGTTTTGACCGGTCAAATATTGAGTTGTTCGGTCCGATGTGTAAGAGCTCGCGTTGTCGTGGTGAAGAATGATGCTGTGTCCCTGGTTTTTTTTCTTAGTTCTTCAAAGACTTCTGGCAAACACATGGTTGTGTACCATTTAGAATTGACCATTCCACGATTCTCTAGTGTCACTGTAACCACATGCCCATTTGTCCAAAAAAAAACAGGCGACCATTTGCTTCGAAGTGATTCTTGCGTGAACAACTTTTGCTAGGTATGGCTCATTTTGAACGACCCTTACAGTCGACTGCTGTTTACTTTTGGGCTTATACGCTGAGACCCAAATTCGTCATCTGTGTAGATGTTATACACAGCTTTGATGCACTACAACTGTATTTTTGAGCATTTCTTTGCACCAATCGACATGAGCCTTTTTTGAGTGATTGTAAATTATGCGGAATCCAACGCGCACAAATCTATTTCAGGGCTAAATGTTCATTTAAAATCTTGTGTATGCGTGTCAAACTAATGCCCAGGGATGCGTCAATGTCACGGTACACATGAAGATTTTGTTTTATCAGTTCGCGCACAGTATCGGTGTTTTCTGGCACAACCGATTTTGGACGATCTTCTTTAAATTCGTTCGTGAGTGACAGACGGCTATGATTGAATTCGCTAAACCGGTGGTATACCGGTTTTAGATGATGCTTCATCGAAAAAAGCATTTTGGTGCTGCCAAAAGTCGAAGTGAGGTGATTGATGCACTGTTGATGAGATCACGTCGAAAGTTGTAGTAAATCATCGCACGAAAATTCTCTCGAGTTGAGATGTGATGAAGTTTTCAGGTCACTAAACAACACAAATAACATCCATATGACAAATCGTTCTGAGTATGTATATAGTCAACAATGTCAAACTTTACGATGTATATGTCAGATGGCGTCTAGCAACACTATTGTTGCCAATTTCGATTACATAAATAGCAACCCTCGTAGTATTAAGTTGATATGGAAACGTTTAGCTTCTACTCTGGGAACCCGAAGTACAACTGATTTAACAAACATAGACTATCAGTTTCATAATATAAAATACAAATAAAAATACTATACAGACATTTAACACTGTAGCTTCTTTAGAACTGGCTATTTTCGATGTTAAAATAGGTATAAATACAATAAATTCAGGTGAACCTGAACAAATTCCCTTTACCGAATTTGTACAGACAATAAATATCTCTGTGGATTTCTTAAAAAATATATATTTTATTGTAAAAACTTTTTGTATTTATAAACGTATCAATAGTAATAATAAAGTGGAAATCTAGACAAAATAGTCTTTCATTAAACATTTATAAAGAATTTTCATCAGGTAAAAGTCAACACACTAAAAAAAACAGAACTATATTCCCATTAGAGAGGGTCAAGTTAATTGGATCTCTCAAAGAACGCACATCCCCGGGAGAGACAATACCAAAATAGTTCTCTATATCGCAGCTATCATAACCTCGTCGGTAAAACCAATTTTCGCGACCAACTACATCTAAAAACATTCTGAAGGATTTGATGGAATGGATAATAGTCTAAGAAATAAAAGTCAATTCAGATAAGCGCAAGGTACTATACATTTCAAGAAAGAATTACATTTATGTTATAATGGATTAGTTCGGTGAATCAACAAGATGATATTAATATTGTTATATATAATTATTTATTCTTATATCTGTACCTGTGAACTAATATTAATTACAAAATAAACAATTATATTTATGAATTAATTATATTACTGAATTTGCTCTGATTGGACTTCTTCATTGCTAATATATTCTAAGAATGAAATAATAGGCTTATGGAAGCTAAGATATGTTATAAATACTTTAGATTCAAGTTTATTTAAATATCTGAATACATTTTTCGCTTTTAGTAAAATGCAGCACAAATTGTAGGCACTTTAAATATTACACAGACCATATACAAGACACGCGTATTATATTAAAGTACTACACTGATTACATGCAAAATGTGGCTAATGAGGACTGGACATGAGTATACACGATTCAGTGCGTCACCGACCCGACCGTGTTTGATGTCGAGTGGAGCCGAGTAAACCCGATTCAGCGTCACTGACATAAGCGTGACGGTTCTGTTACGTTCACTCCTCAGCAAAAACGCGCTTAAAGAAGTTTTCACTTCAAACATTTTCTACTCAACTATCAAAGCAGCAGATTGTCAACGCGGATAAAATTACTCTTAGTAATGTCGCCATGCTGCCTATAAACAACAGCCACTGGGAAATTCACAGAGAGCTGGTGGACTTCATTCGAAAGATTCCTTCAAGCAATGCAATTCCTGCACAGGGAGATGTAAGCGGAAACTTATATGAAAAAATATTGGTTAAAATATAAAAATATAGGTATGTAGACCGGTAACCACCTATCAGATTAAAGCGATATTTTTTTGGGGGCAGTAATCCCGGATAAAAGATGAGCTTTTTTCGCTAGTTGCAACCTTAAACAAGTTAAGTCATATGCAAATAAGTATTTTTAACAACCGAAAAGGTTAGTAAGATTATCTATCGCACAATATTAATGCTCAGTAGCACCCCTAGATTGGCAATTGAATTACTGACTGATTATATTTTATCCAACAAAGCATTGACGGTTGATAATCATCATCATCATCACCCTACTTATCACCATCACCATCCAGGTATCTCCGAATGTAGGTCTCTTCCAGTTTTCTCCATCTTTGTCTGTCTTGTGCTGTTTATTTTCATGCCAATCCTCAGTACCTTTTTAAGTCATTTACCCATCTCATTTGTGGTCGTCCTCTATTTCTTTGACCTTCATATGGGCGCCAATTTTGGATGACATAGTTCCACCTATTGTCTGAGAGCCTTTCGTTATATCCTGCGAATTTCCATTTAAGTCTAACAGCATGCATGACGGGATAATCCGGTAATTTTCATTTTATCTTGATTCAAATGCACCCTCGGCCTCGCCTGGTGGAATGTAATCTGGAAACCCAATTTTCGATTATTCTTTCACACATATCGCGTGTTATATTTTCAATAGTCGCCTGAATGTTTCGTCTAAGGTCAATAATTGTTCGGGGTTTACTTTTGTACACCAAAGATATAACATAACCCTACAAAAATATTTCAAAGTCGTGATAATGCATGATCTTGGTGGCTAGTTTACATTACTATTAGTAGTTTTTTTCTAGTTTACATTACCATTTTTGCTAGTTTACATTACCATTACCAATCTAATATTTATTTAATATAAACATGTAAAACGTGTTAAATCTATACAAAGACATTGCTGAGGATTATGTGAATAAAAAATACGAGGAAAAAGATATAAAATACGAGGATAAAAACTCATCAGGATAGCGACAAAAAAGCGCCAAAACAGCCTCAGAGTCGACCACACGATTGCGTTTATTCTCCACTGAGAGCAAACGCGGCACACATCTTGCCGAAATTTTTTCACACCCAATTTTTCGTGCAAAATTAAAAACACTGTACCTTGCGATAAGCCTATGGCCTCAACTATTTCGCGCACTTTGATTTGTCAATCACTTAAAACCATGTCGTGGGTTTTGTCAATCATTTCGGGAGTAGTCACTTCCAGTGGATCAGGAGTAGTCCCCGAACGATGGTCATCTTTTGTGGATGTACAGCCACGTTTAAACTCATTTACCCAGTTATAAACAATTGTAAACACAGGAGCAGACGTGCCATGAACTTCATTCCACTCAGCTTTAATTTTTTTCCAGAAATCCTTTCACTACCGTTACAAATCACTTCCAAGCTGCCAATTCCTTTTGTTTTAATTTTTCTTGAAAAGGGAAATCAGTGGTGCCACTATTACGTTTCAAAGTTCTTACACTCTTATTGGAAAACTTTCTACTTCTTGTAGTTTTTTCTTGTAGCTTGCTACGATTTTAGAAAACTTGTGTATGATCAACCTGGAATTGACAAAACTGCCAAGTAAAAATGAACAACGCGAGGGATCCGTAACCCTGATGTAAAATTTAAAAATATTAAAACATATTTGGACATCAATATATAGTTTAGGGTTCCTCTTTCTCGATGACGTATCCTAAGTTAACTGATCGATTCTAACGCGGATTAACGCTGACGTGGGGCCCGTGAAAATTGATAAGACGTGTTTAGCGATTATTTATGCCGCCTCGGCCAGATATTAATTTACCGGGGTCCATAAAATTCAACAAGCAAACCACAGAAACGTGTAAAAACAGCCATAATCGTGAACAGCTAACAACTCGGCCGATAAATAATCGGGCTGGTTAATTTAAAACCGGTCCGGCTGGACCCCGGTCGTGGCACCGCGCCTCGTTTTCGACACCGGCGCGTACCCAGAGCTTCGTCGGCACGAAGAAGATGTTGTCCGCAATGGAGGATGGTCAATATCGAATGACGTTCTTAGGAAAAATCCTATAGTTACCAAAAATATTTCCATAACAGCAGTAAAGTAACACAGTAAGAATCAATGCAAATTAACACCAATAAGAATGAGAACATCGAAAAGTTCGTGCGGTATTATAAATAGTTTTAGTTCTAGTTCTAGAAATGTTTATAACGATATCGATTATATACACTCAGTAAAAAAGTCTCCTGACTTTGACTTGGTGAAAATATGTGTGCAAATTATTTATTATTCATAAGGTATGAAAAATATTATTATTGTTAACCCCACATATTAATTAAAGACTTTTGAATATTAGAAAATCAATAGTTAAGTCAAAGACTATTTATTTCCGTTTTAATGATGAATTTATTAAAGCAGAGAGCAAAGTTTCTGAACACCTGTATACGTATAAACATAATAACATAAACACTTTTATTTACCAAAGTACACAGTCTACATCTTGACCCTTTGATTTGTTTTCACAGTGTTAACACTACCCCAACCACCAAATTTGAACCTTATCGAGCATTTGTGGGACCATATTGGAAGGGGATTTATTTAAAAAGAAAAGGATTTAAAACAAACAGCACCTTGGGGAAGAAATTTTACAGGACTCATATACCCCTAGATGTAACAAAAAATTTAGTTTATTTAATGAAAAACCGTTTATCGGCTGTTATAAAAAGTAAGGGTGGTCCAACAGGCTATTGAAATAAAATTTAAATAATATCTTTGTTCATAACAATTTTGAAAAATAACGTGTTAGGAGATTTTTTTTGCATCCTTCTGTATTTTGTTTTGAAATTATTGTTGTGTACATTATACAGTTTTATTTCTAACGAATGATTTGTGCATGCAATAAAGTTTATTGTTACACGAAATTGTTTTTAATTAATTTTAGCATTTGACGTTTTGTTCTCCCAATAAAGAAGTTTGTTTCAATTTCACTACAGGTGTTCATAGATTTTTACTGAGTGTATTTTATAACGATATTGTAATGTGTTTATAACTGAGTGTATTTATAACTTTTTATTGTAGTTTTCGTATTAATATGTTAGTTTGGAGTCTTAAAATATAATTTCTCAAGAGTGTCTCACATTTTGACACTGACTGTATCTTTCTTTAAATTCGAACTTGAATTCAATTTATCTGCAATTTTGCAGATAAAGTGCACATAAAAACTTTTTAATAAACAGGTCGAATTGATATAAAAATGTTTATTGTTATTGTCTATGACGAATAAAGGCATTATTGTTTAATATAAACATCTTTCTTTAGTTTTGTCAGTTACTATTATAACATTATATCAGGTTACATTAGGATATACAGATAGCCTAAGCATATTAAAACGATCGATAAAAATTATTAAAAGATCCAATCTAGAAATAAATATAGACAAAACAAAGGTAACAACGGAAAAGTGAATTAATAGAAGCAAATAACAGAACTGGATAATCGGCGATGATAACATTGAAGTTGTGAAGAAATATATTTATTTGGGAAGTAAAGTGGACGAAAACAACATCAGAAGAGTTATCCGAAACCATATTATCAATAGTAACACAACTACTTACTTCCTGAAGTTTGCCCAAGAACTAATACAAATGAAGACAAAAGTTAAAATCTATAAAACACTCATTCGGCCAATGGTCACTTACGGCTACGAAACGTGGACCTTCACAAAGAAATATTAAAAGAAGAGATGCTCACAGAATTTGAAAGAAAAGTAGCCAGAAGAATTTTTGGAGCTATGAATGATAATGGAAATTGGAGGATCAGGTATAACTTCAAAGTCCAGCAATTATACAAAGATCTGGATATTGCAGACTATGTCAGGAATTAGCGACTCATCGGGGAATACCAAGAAGAATCATAGAGAAACGAATAGGGGTATGTCAAATTGAGCAGTTTTTTTAATTGTTGAATAAAACACAAATGGCGTTGTGAATTTGCCTAGGTCTAATTTCATTTCAGAAGTGTAATGTAATGTAACGCGTTAAAATTGTGGAATTATTTTATGAAATTACGTTTTTAGAAAATTACGTGATATTTAGAATTTGCACAATCATCCACCTGAAAGCACTATTAATCGAATTGTTCAAAAATTTCAAGAAACTGGTTCGATGGAAGATAAAAGAAGACCCATCGAATCGTAGTGGTCTTTCACAAGAACATGTTGATTTGGTACATAAAAGTGTTGTTGAAGACCCAGAAATTCCCATTAGTCGACGTTCACAAACAACAATCTCCACTCAGTGAATCAACAACATGGCATACTCTGCGAAACAATTTAGCTCTGAAGGCATATAAGGTTCAAATAATACAGAAACTAAAGCCACTGGATCATTCAAAACGTCATGCATATATCAATTGGATCAAAGAACAAACAAGATTTTTCTCAAAAATCATCTTTTCAGATGAAGCACATTTTGGAATTGGTGGCTATATTAATAAACAAAATTGCCGCCTTTGGGGTGAGGAAAATCCACGAGTGATTAATGAGAAACCTTTACATCCTAAACAGTCAGTGTTTGGTGTGCATTATGGTCAGGAGATGTAATTGGGCCGTATTTCCTTCAGAATGCTGCTGGTGAAGCTGTAACTGGGAACTGGATTTTTATGAACTGAATTGAATAATATTAATTTGAAGGATACGTGGTTCGATCTGGATGGAACCGATCTGGATGGAACCTTCATATCGATCTGGATGGAACCGAAAGTTCAAGGTCAATGTTCATTGAGAAGCTGTAGCACTACACCAAGCAGAAGAAGAAAATGAAAGATTACATTAACAGATTTGTCATTTAAAAAATTATTTTACAACTAATATTTCAATATTTACTTAAGAAAAACGAGAAGCCAAAAAAAATTCTTGAAAAAAAAACAAGGAGAATTCTAATACTTTCCAAGATAAAATTCTTTCAACTCTAATCTCCTAAAAGTTCGCTGAGTAACGGTTTCAATGCGTCTGAAATAAAAATACTTTTCTTGTTCTGACAGCCACTAGTTCAAAAAAGCAATTAGATAATTATCGTCTGAAAAATGAGTTCCCCGTAAATATTGCTTCGGCTTATGAAATAAAAAATATTCGCTGAAGACCAGATCTGGAAAATAGAGAGAAAATGGAGAGAAACATGTCAAAACCAGTGTCGTGGACGGCTGTAATTAAAGAGCAACTACTGTAAGCTGGGCGATGTTCTACGAAAACGTGTATACGTGCCTCGGCTCTATTTCCTCGCCTTTTTCTTATACTACTTCACGAGCTTTCAATATAACAACCACATAATATTTGACTTTTCAGTAGAAAATGTTGACAAAACTTTGCAGCCCAAATCGGACCTTTAAAAACTCTCCTAGCCGTAGAATACATTGATGATATTGCTTACTTACGTGTTCCAGATGTCAAATAGCAACAGAAGAAAATTTTTAATCATCAGACTCACCTGAAACAACAAAAAAATATTTATTAGATTTTTAAACATATTAAATGGTTTTTCAACATATTAATTTCTTTCGGGTAAAATATCTATTTTCTTTTCTTGTATCTTTTTTTACTTTTATTTTTGTTTTATACCCTTATTATCGTTATTTTTCCTTGACTTTCCTTGAATATTCCCTTGGCAGCTTGCACTGCCATTAATTCATTATTTTTACGGAAAACTGTTTTTTACATACGGAATGCACTGCTAAGTGTTTATCTACATCTTGGACCCCATTACTGTTGATATAGACTAGAATGTTAACGATCAAACACGCATCAGGCAAATACCAGAAAAAAGTTATGGCGACAGTGTATGAAATCTACGTGCATCACTATTCTCTACTAGCAAGCGAGGCAGATTCATTATAAATCGAATCAAACAGATACAATACAAGGAAAAATTAACGTAACTTGTTCCAATATAACCTTTACTTCTCAATGACATGGGTACTTTTTGTAAAATCCTCTGTATCTTGGGTAGTTTTAGTAAAATTCTCAGGGTCTTGGGTGGTTTTTGTGATACTAGTAGAACCTTTTGACCCTATTTTCTGATAATCTAACACACTTATCACTACAAGACTAGTTGAACGAGTTGCCACCATGGGACCTTATCGTGCTCTTTTAAAAAATGAAGAAAATGGACTTGGGCAGTTTTTGTAAAAACAGCCTCAAATATTCTAACCACATCTTTAAACACTAAAAAAAGTAACACTTATACATTAGAACATTTAATTTTTGAAATCAATTTCAAGAAATGGAACCCCCCAGAGAAGGGCAAAACTAAAAAGCAAATAAATTTACAACGCTGCTAGATAAATAAAAAACCACGTCTCTATTTACAATTCTAGTTGTTGGTTGAATAGTTAACGACCGGCATAAATTTTGGGTTCTGGGTGTCTTTTCTGACCTGGCCTTTTTGTCGAGACCCTGACCTTCTCCGTTGCCAAAGGATCTCTTCTCTCTCTACCTGCACGAACAATTTATTTCCAAACTTCATTTCACCGTTTTATGGGCTCTGACAGAACCTCGCCTTCGCTCCGCCTGAAACTCAATACGAACACCACCGAAAGACCATTTAAAAACGAACGAAATTACCTTCCTCCTTTGGGAAACGTCGCTCTAATGGGAAGAAAAAAAAATGTTAATTAGATTCATTTTTTGCTCCGATGCCCTTTCTCGGGCTGAAATGATTAGGTCATTATCGTTTTCAATAAATTACGAATAAATTTTCGGTTTTTAGGATAATCGTTCGGCATTTTTCGTTGATTGGTCGATTTACAACTTGGATAAGTGAAAGGGAGTTAAATTTAGCTTTTATTCATTTAAATTATTGTTCGATCTCGCATAAAATGTTTAGTTTATCACTTAAATTTATTCTATTAAATTTCGAATTCGTCTGATGATATTTGTATTGTTTTCTCGGCAATAATTGGCGGCGCCATCTGATATCGTAAAGTTTGACAACGTCATACATACGCTATTTGTGTTGTTTAGTAACTTGAAACATTCATCTGTCAAAAATGGAATTAACTCGTGAAAATATTCGTGCGATGATTTACTACGACTTTCGACGTGGATCATCTCAACCACAATGCATCGATCAACTCACTTCAACTTTTGGCGATGAAGCACCACCTAAAACCACTGCATATCACTGGTTTAGTGAATTCAACTATGGCCGTCGTTCGCTCATGGACGAATTTAAAGAAGGTCGTCCAAAATCGGATGTGGTGTGCCAGAAAACACTGATAGTGTACGCAAACTAATAAAGCAAGATCATCATGTGATCTACCGTGAGATTGAGGCATCCCTGGGTATTAGTATGACAAGTATACACAAGATTTTACATGAACATATAGCCGTGAAAAATATTTGTGCGCGTTGGAGTCCGCATGATTTTACAATCGCTCAAAAAAAGACTCGTGTCGATTGGTGTAAAGAAATACTCAAAAAATATAATCGTGGTGCGACAAAAGCCGTATATAACTTCTACACAGGTGACGAACCTTGGATCTCTGCGTATGAGCTCGAAAATCAACAGCAGTTGGCTGTATGGGTCTTTCAAAATGAGCCAAACCTAACAAAAGTTGTTCAAGCAAGAAGCACTTCGAAGCAAATGGTCGTCTGTTTTTTGGGTTAAATGGGCATATGGCTACAGTGCCACTAGAAAATCATGGAACGGTCAATTCTGAATGGTACACAACTATTTGTTTGCAGAAGTCTTTGAAGAGATAAGAAAAAACAACAGGGACGCAGGATCATTATTCACCATGACTACGCGAGCTTTCACACATCGGACCGAACAACTCAATATTTGACGGTCAAAACACCGAATTGATGGGCTGTCCGCTGTACAGTCCTGATTTGGCACCTAATAATTTTTGTTTTCGTCCGTGAAGAATTAACTACATGGTCAACAATTTTTGACGCCAAATGAAGCGGTTGATGGGTTCAAAATGCACGATACCTCAATCGGAATGGAAATAGTGCTATGAAAATTGGTTCAAACTCATGCAAAAGTGTATCGATAATTGCGGAGAATATTGCGAAAAACAATAAATTCATTTTCAATGATAAATATTTGTTTTTATTTATTATTCCGGATACATAAATAGCAACCCTCGTATCATTTATTCCTGAATATTAGTATTTTTTAAAATTTCTTCCCTTTTTTATTTTTAACATTTAAAACTACCCTAATAATTTTAATTGCCTAATATCGGACGCGACAGAGAAACAGAACCGAAATACTTCATTTTAAAAAATAGAAAAATGCCATGTTACAGAAGAAAAAAATGCATTTAATTTTTTTAAAATAACATCTGAAAGGTGACCTCCGTCTCGCCGTAAACTCCCTTCCAATGTCAAAAGCACATAACTCATTACACCATGCAACATTTCTACTAAAATTAAGGTTATTTCTTGTTAAATTCCAAGTTTTAGCTACGAAACTTTTTTGTAGGGAGCTAACGTCGACCTTGCTTTCAACGACCTCACAAATAAAAATCACATGCCGTTAAATCTGGTTGATCAAGGAATACAAGTTATGCAACTGTCTAACAATGAACTGTCGCGGCAGCTTGCTGAAACCGAAAGGGTTCAAGGTTTTCCGTGTCATCATTAACAACAGGAAATATGCTTGCGCCAAAAAAACAAGGACCAATAATGCCCAAAGATGATATTGATATTGCACACTGTCACCTTTGTACTGTGTTAGAGTTCCTTGTGCAATTGCTGAGAGAATCTTCCTCAGACAAATATCGAAAATGCTGCGAATTCATAAAACCTGAAATGTGACAATGTGGTTCATCAGACATATACATTGTGAATATTTTCATATTCGTCCAAAATAACCGCGAATTGACAACGAAAACATATGTGGTTAATGTATATACAAGGTGATGGAAAACATCACTTTTTAAAAATAGCTAATTCTAGCGACGTCATCTTTTTCACTGACGTTCTGACAACATTTCATGACATTTGGATCATTAGAAGCCAAGTTATCGCGCTTAAAGTGTCAGCTTAAAGAGAGAATATTAAGTTTTGTTTTAAGCCTGGTAACACACTCACCTAAACATTTCAATTAATGAAACAAGTGTATGGTGAGGATTTTTTATTCCGTGGTAGAGTCCATGAGTGGTTTAAATGATGCAAAGAAAGTAGTGAGGACATCAAGGACGATGAACATTCTGGTCCGAAAAATTCCAATCTCAATTTCAATCATGTTCCATACTCAAGGTAACCTTGATATTGTACGTGAATTAATTCAAGCATTGAAAAGATTCAGTTAATCGCATTTTGACTGATCATTTGGGACTTCAGAAAATTTGTCGCTTTAGAATTATCTTTTTTTTAATTTTAGCTCTTTAGGCCGAGTTGGTCCATGGCTTAGTTTGTAGGATTACCTATATTAAGGTCACGCATTCAGGTCTCGACCACGACTGACGTCGCTTAACTTCAGTTAACGAGAACTGATGCTAGATGCGGTTGATGACACCTGCCACTAAATATTACGGTTTTAAAATCATCTTTAAATAATTGATATCGATTTAATGCTTTGTAATTAAATGGCGGTAGCTGAAGTGATAGTTGTTAGCACGCTTGTCTTCTAGAAATTATCAAGCACCCTACTGAATATACTCTAATAATGTCTCTCTAGTATATCAAACATATGCGTACAGTAAATCTTAAGCTGGGTCCACACCAATAAAATTTTGTGTGTGTGGCAAAAAAAGTATCGACGCAAAATTAGCAAACACAGTCAATAAATATGTATGTTGTACGCGTTGTCCGCCCCGCTTCGTCTGTATGTATGCAATGAGATGTTAGTAGGCTATGCTTGTTTATACTTATTTTCTAATTTTTTGTTGTTTATACTTTACTGTTTTGATACAAATGCTTCATCCAATAACGCCTTTTCTTTGGACTTTTTTCCTTTTTCTTGATTAAATTGTTCATTGTTATAAATGCAACACACTTTTTCAATATAATAATATGCAGGAACATACGTACTTTGACTACAATCAGTTACTCAATAAATAATAAATTACTAATTAAGACATTTTAAGATAGCCATGTCACGTAGGTATATTTTACATTAGCTAGTAATTGAAACATTAATTTCACTTCAGCAAGCGTCCATACACAAATCCTGTGCGCCACAAATTCCTTTGACGTTCCTTTGACGAAAATATTTATATGTGACCTTGTGTCTCAGAGCGTCTATATTGCCACGCACACACACCACATACAACGAATACGCTCTGCATAACGCAAATTTTTATTGGTGTGGACCCAGCTTTTCATGTAGCCCTGGAAGTAGAAATCTAGAGGATTACGATCAATGAAATCGTTAAATAACATAAGTTTTTATTTAAAATGCAGTCTACTTTGGGCTCCCTAAATTCGAACATAACGATACAGGTCACCCTGTATATTCGTTTTATTATTTCATCCTTTGTTACCTGCTCTTCCGATATTACATTATGTTTCATTTTATAGATATTTAACATCGTCGATTTTTATTCTTTGTGTATCCTCGTTTGTTACACACAGCCTTTATTAAATTCCAAAATACACGTGAAGTAAATGTGGATAACCAACACGACAAGCTGGTAATAATTAACACGAAATCACTAATTTTCTTAAACTATGACATCAGTTAATCGTTTTTATCAGTTTTTATAAATACTCTTTTTATTTGAATTATATACACCATTTAGCTATCACAAAGTAGATGCCATGGAAGGAAAAAGAAAAAGAGAAGCGCATTTCGTTGTTTTTTTTTCTAAGTTCCTAAGTTTGAATAAATCACTAACCTCGTGGATTACATGAGCACTATTATTGATCTTGCATAGTGCAATATATCGGAAAAAAATTAAAACTTAAGTTTAAAAACCTTTATTTATTAATTATCACATTTGAAATAGGCCTCGTAATTCTAACAAAAATATGTACCTTGCGAGGTAAATTTGAATTTTTCCAAAAATTTCTTATGCGGCATACGCCCAATATGAATGCCTATTACCTTGTAAATCGGTTTTACTTCTTAATTCGCCTCATCATAATATTAATTAATAGAACCGCCTAATTAATTATTCACCATGCACGATCGATGAAAAACAATTTTAAAAGTCTTTAAGACATCGAGAACGGCTGTCCGCATCTTCGAAATTTATGGTTGCGCAGGTCAGAGAAAAAAAATAATTATGCCCGAACGCAAAACGCCAATTCATCAACGTTTAATCTGTTCTGACTTATTTTCGTTATTTTATTTAATTTCTCGCTTTCGACTTTTTTCATTCGTTTTGGTCGTTTTGAACGGATTATCTACGGTGCGTCAATAACATTGTTGTGGGACCAGGAAAATGATTTGGTGGTCGGATATTATTCTTTTGTTCCATAAATAAGACTTGAGAACTAGATATGATTTAAAAAACAAGGTATTGATTCACCATATTTTATTTTAAAGGAAGAATCTGCTGTATAATTCTATCCCGGAAAAAAAATAACACTAAGAAAAATATTTGTTCTTGGATTAATTTTTGTGTACAAATAATTTTGTAATGATACAAAGTCCACTTACATTTGATACAAATAATAATAATAAAGTCTAGGTCCATCACAATTCTAATAACACTGTAAATCTATGAAACATGGTGCGAAGTCCTTAGGTGATAAAATATTATCATAAAGTACTTATTTTGTCTCCTTCAAAGTAATCCTCTCTCACTGCAATACCCGTATTCTAGCATTATGTCAGCTCCTTCAGAACGTGTGCCGCTTTCTCTTTCCCAGCTTCAACGGACTCACGTCTTGTTCCTTTTAATGCAGATTTCACCTTAGGAAATAGAAGTCGCACGGCGCAAGATCCGGTGAATAAGGCGAATTCTCTAATACTGGGATGCTGTACTTGGCTACAAACCTCTTGACAGACAATGTGGAATGAGCCGACGCATTGCCTTGGTGGAGAACCCATGACTTGTCCTTCCACAATTCGGGTAGTTTTTTCCTTATTCTTTCACGGAGTTCGGCAAGAATCACGGAGTTCAGCAAGAACGTGAAGGTAGTAATGTTGATTAATAGTTTGATCCTAAGGAACCCAGTTAAGGTACACAATCCCATGAATATCGAAAAAAAAACAATCATCATTACTTTGAAGTTCGATTTGCTCATTCGAGCTCTTTTGGGTCTCGGTGAATTTGGGTTCTTTCAGTGAATGGATTGGTGCTTCGTTTCAGGGTCATAAGTAAAAAACCACGATTCGTCACATTTTATTATCCTTTCCAATCAGTTTGGGTCATTTTCAATGACATTCAAAGTGTAAGAACAAACATTTTTTTTTTTAGAATTTTAGGCACCATTTTGGCACACACTTTTTGATTGTTAAAATTGTTATGCAAAATTTGCCGTACGCATTATTTATCAATTCCTACAGTTTCAGCAATCGCACGAATAAATTATAACCTTTCGGCGGTTTTTCCAAGTTTCAAGTGAAATTTCACAACAATTCGTTGCTCTATTGTTATAAGTTGTTACACAGCTGTTGGTCGCTGGCGTTTGGCACATGCGTACTTCTTCTGTTGTAGCAGCGTCAGTCTCGTTATATAATAGCCACACCTCGTGTGTATATATATATATATATATATATATATATATATATATATATATATATATATATATATATATATATATATATATATATCGAATATTTTCACGGATGGTAGACGGATGTTTCTAAATCATTCCGGGTGTCGATCCGTTCGTTCTGTGAAGAATCACGACGTTTCGCCAATATCTCATTTGGCATTTTGGAATTCAATCTGGAGTCTCTCTTCTCTTTTCACACTGGAGTTGAACTCTTCATTTGAAGCGAACAACACTTGAATATGTCAAATGAGATTTTGGCTAAACGTCGTGACTGTTCACAGTACAAACGGATCGACACCCGGAAAGATTTAGGAACATCGGAAGCGACGTCGGTCGTGGTCTTGATCTGTTGGGTGATTGGGTCAAACCAAGTCATGATCAAACCAAGCCAACTCGCCCTGTAGAGCTTAAAATGTATATATAACAATCCAAAGGTCTGGGTTTAAATCCTGGTTCGGTTATGGAAATTTGGTCATGGGATATTATGAAATATTGTTACAAATAGACGCTAAATAGCCAGTGTACCTGATGTATCTATAATCATAATAAAAAAACTATGTATCGCGCATAGCATTTGTATAATGATGATTATTTAAAATGATTTCCCGTAGTGACGATGGAAGTTAATGTTCGATTTGACGAACGAGATGCAGTGCAGATGCAATCTGCATTTTAACTGGCAGGCAATTTGCGGCGGCGTACTTAAATTAGACTTTGATTTATTATCTAACAAACCATCACACTAATGCCTCTGTACTACGGTTTGTACTCTAAATCTAAAAACTTCTAATGCCATCTCATTTACTAAATGTCACGTAAATGTTCTGCTATTGAAATGCAATTTTCGAAATTTTTACTTATCTCCCATTATTCCATTGATCTACACTTCAATAGGTAGGGCTTTCTAATCTACTGTAATGTGTTCTTAACGAGTGTTAACTCATATCCAATGGAAAGTAAGCGACTTTTAACAAAATTAGTCGACAATAAATATCAGGCGATTTTTATCTACAATGGCAGTGAGTTGAGGAATAATTTAACGTTGATTTCATATATCACCCTGCCAAAGTTATCCTCTCGCTTACCTTGATACATCTACACTTTTTCTGTCTTCATTTATTCTAATATTGTGTTGTCTCTTTGCATGCTATTTTGAATTACCTACGATTGCTTCTAGTAGTAAATTATTTTAATAGATATGGAAATAATGTTCAAATTCAATAATTTTTGAGTAACGAAGATTTGGAAGGATGAACAACACATTTCTGATTCTCTAAAATTCCAAAATATCATTCTATACGTGATCGTAATGGTCGGTAGAGTCCTGTTTGTATTGGTTTTGTGTATAATTTTTAGAAGATTTCTTACACTATCGAATTTGTGTAGTGTTATATATTTATATATATAACACTACATATATATATATATATATATATATATATATATATATATATATATATATATATATATATATATATATATATATATATATATATATATTTAACCTTATAATGAATTTACTCTCCGCTTCAAACCAACTAACTTCTAACTTATGGCAAACTAAATAACTAACTTATAATTAAATATCTAAATACTACGAGATTAAACCACAACAAAAGCCATTAAATTCAAATGAAATAGGTAAACTACTAATAAATCGGGAGATAAAATTGCTGTAACGTGTTCGCCGGAGTGTTTTATTGTCTATCTAATCGAAAAGTTTTCTAATTTAATCCCGATAACTCTTCAAGTTGACATACTGCTAAAATGGAGAAACTTCTTTACGTCGAGTGGAAGTAAAGAACCTTTTGACTTCGTCTATATTGTTTGTTTTTAATCAAAAGATCATTGAATAATTAACTGAACAATTAAAGAACGGAACCATTGTTTATTATTTACATTTGATTGATGAATAAATATTCGCCTAATAATAAATTATAATTTAAAAAAACTAAAAAATATGCTTTAATGGTAAACCGAACTAAAAAGTAAAAAATAATTTTGAGTATAAGAATAAAGTGATGAAAGAGAAAATTAATGTGTCATTGTGAAAAAAGCGTGGGGTGCTCGATGTCAGTTGTTATAAATATTCCATCAGTACCATTTCTATACGCAAAGTTAGTATGAAAATGTGGTACAAAGCACCCCACGCTTTTTACAATGACACTTTAATTTTCTCGTTCATCACTTTATTCTTATGTAAAAAATATTTTTTTACTTTTTAGTTCGGTTTACCATTAAAGCGGGTTTGGTAGTTTATAGTTTATAGTAGTATATAGTTATTAAATAGTTGTATTGTCATCGGTCCTTGATAAGTGTAAAAAGTTTCAATTTAATCTGACGTTTGAAGTGGGTGAAAAAGACGTTCAAAGATTCCGTTACATAGATAGATACAGGTAAAGCTAATAAAAGGGTGTTAAAAAGGCGTTATTTAGTGATCTACTATTAACGCGAGAACTATCAAACTGTTTTAAAGGTTATATTTGGCAGCTGCCAATTATCGCATCGCTACGTAATTAGAGAATCCGAACAAACTGTTAATTACACTTCACGTTCTATTACGAATACAATTTGCAAGGTCTGGTACAGCTTAAGCTGAGTCCACATCAATAAAAATTTGCGTTATGCAACCTGTATGTGTTGTATGTGGTATGCCTGCGCGGCAATGTAAACGCTCTGACACAGAAGGTGCAGCAAGCCCACGAATCATCTGTCGTCCATCAGATAAGTCAAACAAATTGTTCCAGTAAATTCAACACATACGCAAAATTTTATTGGTATGGCTGGGTCTTTTTAAGCTATATTAAGCTATACATAAAGTTGGATGAATAGCTTAAAATTACAAATTATGAACCTGATATAGAATCGTATTATGAAGGGTAACAACGTTCCTTACTCCATGCAGTCTGCAATCAAGATCAAGATCAAAACTTATTGTATCAGTAGTCATTTATGGCTGTTAAAAGTGGACTCTCACAAAGAAAATAAAAGAGATGCTTGCAGGATTTGAAAGAAGAGTAATCAGAAGCATTTTTGATCAGATATAACTTAGAACATAAGTTCAGTGACTAAGATGAGAAGGTTCAGTGACTAAGATGAGTTGAGAAACATGGCGAGAATGTCAGAAAACCGAATACCATGTAAAATTATGGAGGGGCGAATAAAGGGTATCAGTAAAAGGGGTAAACCAAAGACACGATGGGAAGATAAAGTAAGAGATGCTGAAGAATAACTGCATATTTAAAAACTGGCAAGAAGCTACAGGGAATCGATCCGGTTCAGGTGAAGGTTGAAGGAGGTCAAGGCTCACTGACGGGCTGTAGCACCACAGGAAGAAGAAGAAGAACCCGATGTTCATAATAAATTATGAGTACTTTTTTGAAAATTTCCTTGTTAATTTTAAATTTGATCTAATAAAATTATTTAATAATATAGGTCAACAAATTTAAACTTTTTTGAGGTAATATTGATGAAAATAGATGTCTATGCAGTATTTTGTAGACCTAAACCCGAAAATGATAAGCTAATTACTGTACCACGTACATTTTTTTTGCTAGAGGCAGTCGGTGGTGGGGAAGAAAAGGAGACGACATATATTTACAATCTAATATTTATTTAATATAAGCATGTAAAAGGTGTAAAACCTATGCAAAGACATTACTAAGGATTACGTGAATACAAAATATATTACATGAAGTGCCAAACAGCGACAAAAGTTTCACTTTCCTCTTGTGTTGTGTAGCATCATCTCTTTTTAAAAACCATCAGTAGTCGCCCAACATAGATGGGTTCCACCGCCCCTGGTATCTTGCTTCCATGTCGTGGTGAAACCTCTCTCATTGTTCGTCGCTTCCTGGACCCAAATTTTCCGGAGAATCAAAATATATTTTTAAGGACATGAGACACCCTAGTTTTTCATAGATTTTCAAAAGCTCATCTTATCAAGAGTTTATAGTTTTTTATAGAATATATTTTTATAAAATATTTTGTATTGTTTAGAGTATCAAGAGTTTATAGTTTTCATCTTTCTTGTTGCCCAGAAATCCTGTCACTACACTGACAAAACACTTCCAAGCTACCGATTTCTTTTCATTTAATTTTTCTTGAAACAGAAATCACCTAGAACTTTCCTTATTTGAGGTTCAATAAATATGCTTTCTTTTAGTTTTGCATCACTTAATTGAGGAAATATTTCTTTTAGCTACTTGAAACCATTATCTTCTTTGTCCATGGGCTTTGACAAAGTTATTTATTAGTCCAAGTTTAATATGGAAAAGCGGAAGAAGAACCTTTTTTGGGTTAACAAGGGGGGAAATGTTTTAAATGTTTGAAGTACCAGGTTGAAAATAAGTTCTATGAGGCCAATCTTTCTTTCTGCAATGTTCTTTTGTTGCCCTACTGCCTCATAGACACAAAAACAACAATACATTGTACCATACTACTCTTTACTTTTACGAACTCGAAAGTCAGGTACAAATAATTTCAATGAGCCCATGATATAATGGAGGAACAGGTTCTTGAAAATGGAACGTGCTAGGCCATTTCTGTGAAAAAGTATTTTAATAACTACCTAAATTAAACGCAAAAAGATTCCCATCAATGTTACAAAAATCATGTAAATCTATTTAATTATTTCTTATTAAAAATATCCCGGCACATCGACAGGTTGATAAAAAAAAGTTTATTGTAATTTTTGGCACACATATATAAAAAGGTTCGCTCACCATTCAGGACCGAATACATGTATGTACTATGAATCTTTTGTGATGATAAATTCTTCTTCCAAACATACTTAATAACAGTTTTCGTTTTAAATTCGTCCATTCCAATAAAGAAGAAAGCGAGATAATTTTCTGGATGTACCATTTCAAAGGGAACCGCCCCATTACAAATTTACCATGAAATAAGCAAAGTCACAAGTCCCAAAAAGTCTCCAGGATTGAATCTCATCTCGGGCAAAATACTACAAAAGGTCTCCGAAAAATGTTACAAACTTATAAAATTCATCTTCAACGCATTACTGAGAATAAACTACTTTCCCAGCACCTGGAGGGTTGTTCAAATTATTATAATCCTTAACCAGGGAAAAATGAGAAAATCTTTCCTCCTAGAGACTTATAAGTGTACTCGTAATATTTACCAAACTTTGAGAAATTATACCTCAGGAGTTTTAAAATAATAATAGACGAAAAGAAAATAATTCCAGACCATCAGTTTGGATTCCGCAACAATCACAGTACAATAAAGCAAGCACAAGCAGATGTCTTGGTATACATATGGCAATATATTGGAGTATACATATGGACCGACGACTGACATATATTTATCAGAAGGAAACAACTAGGTACCAAACTAAGCCAAATTTACTGGTTCATTGGCCGCAAACCAAAGTTATTATTAAACAACAAAATGTTGCTATAGCATAGACATCCTAAAAACCAACAGAACATAACCGCCAACAACTCCAACATGTTCATCCTACAAAGGTTTCAGAACGAAGCACATGGTTTGTCCAGTAAGAATCGGGACTGAGGTCATAAAAATAAATCTATTGAAGAAATTTGTAAAGTAACTTAATAAGTTACTTACTACTATTTAAGCTACTCCTGCATAAATACATCGCTGTCAACGGTTTTTCCAGACTTCATACGCCCCCTGGCAGTTTGCAACAGCAAGGCTATTCAAGCAATCCGTCGAAGCCTTTTGAACTGCCTCAATCGTTCCAAAACGATGTCCTTTCAGGCTCCTGTGAATCCGAGAGAACAAAAAAAGTCTGGGGGAGCCACATCTGGGCTATAAGGTGGTTGGGGCAGCGTTGCCACGTATCCTCCTCAAAATTTGCGATGTATGACCTTTCGCATTTACAAATCATCGGTTACAATTGAATGCACACTTGATTTCTGTAAATTCAACTCCTGTGCCATCAAAGGAACACTTAATTCTCTCATTTTTGCCCCATTTTAATCGGTCCAGTTTTCAACGTTTTCCCGGCCTCCTTTAATTATTTTATTACATTCAAAAACACGCGTTCTGGACATGGCTTCGTCCTTGTAAATCTTACGGATCATATGAAAAGTCTCCCTAGCGGATTTGTTCATTTCACGCTAAATTTGATAGCACATCGCTGCTCGATATCTTTACTCTCGACGCGAACTTAAAACACGTTTACTTCTTGCACGATCTGCGCACTCGAATGTTTCGGAGACAACTGAGCCAGGTTTCCCAAGTTACCTGACATCAACCACCTCCGATATCACTTATAAAAACCACCGTCCACCCCTTCCCCTTTGTAAGAATAAATCAGTCCTGATATTTATTGGACTAACCCTACATTACGAAACATCGTTGATGCTCTGTAGTATATCCCCAACGTGACATCGCCCTGGAATCCGTCAAAGAAACTATTCGTCGACTTACTGTTAAGTACAGTGAAGAGTGTCAGTGTATCCTAATGTGTTAGTCACCCAGTTAAATGTGCCTGAGGTCAATGAAGTGCCCAGATTGGCACGTCGGCTACCATACGATCTGACTACAGGACTCAGATAAGCCTTGACTAAGACAAATGCATATAAATTCACACAGACTTAGACTTTTGGATTTAAACCTTGGACATAGATTTCAATTAAATTTGAAAGATGATCACTTACTGGAGTAATACTCTACATGCTAAGTAATGTCTGAATGATTGTGGCGTGTTCATATATTTTTTCTCCTTTATTTGGGTTTTTCGCCACTGTCTAAAACTCAAAAAATATCAAAAATACCTGTTCTTATTTAAAGAAAGAATCACTGGGTAAAAAACAAAAAACCAAACGGAGACAAATTTCTCAGTGATTCTTTTGTGTAATAAATTTGGCTAACAAAATTTTAAAGATATAAAAATGTTATAAAAAAAAATTACAAACTTTTAACGTTAACGTTTCGGAGGGTAATCTCCCCCCGTTTTCAAAACTAAACTAAAAAATAAATTATATTAATTTGTAATATATAAATTAATTTATTAATAATAAATAATAATAATAATAATTAATAATAATAATTAATTAATATATAAATTAACAAATTAATATAATTTATTTTTTAGTTTAGTTTTGAAAACGGGGGGAGATTACCCTCCGAAACGTTAACGTTAAAAGTTTGTACATTTTTTTTTTATAACATTTTTATATCTTTAAAATTTTGTTCGTTAGGCAAATTTATTACAAAAAAGAATCACTGAGAAATTTGTCTCCGTTTGGTTTTTTGCTTTTACCCAGTGATTCTTTCTTTAAATAAGAACAGATATTTTTGATATTTTTTTAGTTTTAGACAGTGGCGAAAAACCCAAATAAAGGAGAAAAAATACTCTACATGCCATTCACCTATATCATATCAAAAGTTTATTGATCACTGGGCAGATTGCAAAACTCTCTAAGACTTGAATAAATAATAAAAAGTTTTTCCATTTTTGAATAAATACAAATACTACAATATACATTCTGTTAAAAAAGTACCGGGAATTGATCATTTGAAAAGCCCTCTTAAAGGGATTGTCAAAATTCTTTTTATCGCTAAGTTGGCACAACTGTCCTCTATACTGACGTGGAGTTTGAACGTCATCTATCATTTAGTTTGTTTACAGTGCCGGATTTTGTCAGGTCATCGCAAGTGTGTTTTGCGATTTTGACAATGGATAAAAAAAACGAACAGAGAATTTGTCTTAAATTTTGCATTGCAAATTGAATTTCGTGTACCGAGTCGCTGATGATGTTGCAAAAGGCTTACGGTAAATCGACTCCATCAAATACACTCGGGTCGGCCATCAACGTCTTCAACTGAAGTTAACATCGGTAAAGTGAAGGAAATGGTGAAATCGTCATTTAAGTTTGGGAGAGATAGCCGCTGATCTTTCTGTGTCTCACGAATCAATTCGTACAATATTAATCTATTTTTTGGGCATGAAACACGTTGCCGTTCAACTAGTGCCGAAAGACCTGAATTTTCTTCAGAAACAATTGCGTAAAGTCGCTGAATACATGCTAGAACGAGTCAATTCCGACCCCTCATTCATAAAACGTATTGTAACTGGTGATGAGACATGGGTATATGAGTTTAACATGCAATATAGTCAACAAGCTTCGGAATGGCGCCCCCAACTGAGCCGAAACCGAAAAAACTACGTCAAAGTCGATTAAAAGTTAAGGTGATGTTGACTGTTTTCTTTGATTATCATGGTGTTGTGCACTCGGAATTCTTGCCAAAAGGTCAGACGGTAAATAAAGAATATTATCTGAGCGTTATGCGGCATTTGAGAGAGCAAATTTGTCGAAAAAAGTAAGATTTGAGAAAAGAAATCTCGGGGATTTTGCATCACGACAAGGCTATAATTCACAAGGCTCTCTCACAAGGCTATAATTCTGAATGAATTTCTGGGCAAATACTCAAAAAACACCATCGAACAACCACTGTATTCACCTGATATGGCTCCAGCCGACTTCGTTCTCTTTCCAAAACTCAAATTACCACTTCGAGACACCCGTTTTCAGTCGATAGAAGACATAAAAGAGAATTCGAGAATCGGCGAGAACCGAAGTCGATTCCGGAAAATGCATTTAAAAAATGTTTTGAGAGTTGGATTATTCGTTGGCATAAGTGTATTATTTCGGAAGGGGCCTAAGTGGAAGAAGATACAATAAATTTAGATAAACAATAAACATTTTGTATTTTATTCCCGGTACTTTTTTGACAGAATGTATTAAAATTAATAAATAATAAAGATTTTGTAAAGTCCCAAACTTTTGATCAACAGTGTATATACTTAACTTAATTTACACACCGTACTGAATCGTCAGTGACTAAATAGTAATTCCGATTTAAAAATGTCATTTGTAGTCGAAAACCAGTCTAAGCAAGAGCAGCAGGCGACCATTCAACGTTTATTGCTGCAAGCGTCCAACCATAGCAAATCCATACATGAATACGAGCTCGTTATAGAAAAGTATCTGCTGGGTATCCAAGTGTGAAGAAACGATGCAGGAAGTTAAAATCCGAGAATAACAAATACAGACTGACTAGGTGCAACGATTGCTGACAACAAGGCCTGTGTGAAAACGTCAAGTCCGGTAAAATTGTTGGAAGTTTATGTGCTAGATCAATATCGTGCATTAGACACGGTACATCTCCTCCGGAGATTATATCAGTTAGACGATCAAATAGATCAAGGTCGTTTGTATAATAAATAGTGAAATAGAAGGTGAATTGTACCAGAACGATTACTTTTGACGCTAGTATTGGTTGCAAATTGAATGATTTAATAAATACGCCTTTAAACAGAAGATATATGAGTAAATGAGCTGAATGAGGGACATTAAGAAAATGTTTTATAATTATTGAGAGGACAATAAAAGGATAATCAGAAACTCAAAACGATTAACAGCAGTTCTCAATATTAATAGCCAAGACTGCAATTTATTTTTATTAATTTTCTATACAATACATGTACCTCGCATTAACCATCGCCAACCTAAGAATAATAAGCCACGATATTAATATCAACACAAATATAGTGTGAAGGAGGCGAAATTTAAATAGACACAGAATAACTTATAGTTCGGTCAACCTGACCCTTGATCAACTCCATCAACCATAAATTATTCGAACCATAATTTGAATACACATAACCCATAACGCTCATGAAAAATTAACATAACTCCTCCATAAACATACATAAGTCATATTAACGTTCACAATATCTTACATAAAGGGTTGCGTAACATAATGCTTTTTTAATTTAATTTTATATAATTACACAGGTCGACATGGTTTTTGTAACATTGATGAGAATGCGTTTCATTTAGGTAGTTATTAAAACACCTTTTAACAGAAATGGCCTAGCACGTCCCATTTTCAAGAACCTACTTCTCCTTTATATCATGGTACCATTGAAATTATTTGTACCTGACTTTGGACTGGACAATGTAAGAATTACGACAAGACCGAAGAGCGGGTATTTCCACAGTATTATGCGAACCTTTAAGGGCCGTTTTATTGTTTTCTATAGGTTAGTTTGTTTCTGTCCCGTTTACAGTACAGTGTTTCTGTCGATTTTATATAAAATAGCAAGTTCTAGTCGTCGATTTTGCAAAAATCAAGCCAATAAGTTTTGTTATATATGCGGACGATTTATTTTAAAGTCACAAGCTAGATCTATATCCGAGGAAGTCAAAAAAAGCATTTATTTTCGAGCACTCGGATGGTTGTTTTTCTTTAATTCTTCTGTTCATCTTACTTGCTACCCCACACACACACATCTATATATATATATATATATATATATATATATATATATATATATATATATATATATATATATATACACACACACACACACACACGCACACACATATATACACACACACACACACACACACGCACACACATAGCGACATCTAAATGTCTGTTTTCTAGGTAAGAACGTAAAATCCGACAATGAATTAGCCCTCAGTCACACCAGTTAAAGGCTGGGTAAGGCCGGATGCCTTCTGAGAAGTGTTCTACTTTGGTCACTCGCCAGTCTCTTTCTTCTGTCTATAAAGTCTGTATGTAAATAAAGTCTGTCTTTATATCGATTTAACACGTTTTGCTCGTTTACATTAAATAAACATTAGGACTACAAAATACGTCATAAACACCTATTTTCATGTTATTTCAGTTATTCATGAAATAATAACCAATTATTACTTGCCAAATATGTTTTTCCCCAAATTTGCTTAAAATGATTATTCTTATCATAGTTTTTCGATGGGCGGTTCAATAATATTGCAACTTTTTTCACCGAAACCGTTAGGTTTATAAACCTTGTTGTAAGGAACTTTTTCTTTCAAATAATGTGAAAAATTGTTGGTTAAATGTATGCTAGTTATTTCCCTTACACCGACACATATACTAATAAAAACAGCAGAATTTGCTATTATAATGCTTTCAAAATATTAAATCAGTCTCAAAAAGTATGAACAAAAATATATATAACTATAATTTAGCCATATAACACATGGCTCTTAAACACCAAGATAAAAAAGGACAGACAAAAATATAAACAATGAAAAGGTGGGAGAAAACACTATTGATGCATCGACCGATTCAAGAGAAATATTGATGGTAAGTTCAAAAAAATTAATGAGAGAATACTACAAGTATATTGACAGAAAGTAAATAATTAAATCGGATAGGTCATGTGAAAAGAATATATTATATAAGGGAAGAAAACAAAAAGAAAATTAAAAATTAAGAACAAATACAAATCGCCTGTTTTTTTTATTACCTTGCCTATTATATATTGAAGTTGTCACTAAATCGTTTTCGGATCGATCGTGATCTAGACTCATACGGCCCAACAAGAAATAGAAATCAATGAAAAATAACAAATAGTGTAACAAACCCAGAATAGAAAGAAGCGAAACGTAGAGCTCACTACTACCATAACATAAATATAGCCATAACGACGATAAGTAAAGTAACATGATGCCCCTTGCTCCTTGATGGAGGTATGAAGAAGAAGAGATGTTGGAGGTGTTGGAGATGTTGGATGGAGGTATGAAGAAGAAGAGATGATTACCAGTAGAGAGATGATTAATAGGCATCTATTTGACCGAATTATATAGTCCACAATTTTCGATAAACATTTTTCTGGAATTGTGCCTTCTGCCTTCTTCCTCGAGCAAGCCAACAATGGACTATCAACTTTAATCAAGAAGGATTGTAGCTTACATTGTTGAGGTTTCTTGAAAGCTTTCTTCCCTACTTATTTTATTTTTTGACTTTGTCTTGTTTAATCTACTTTCATCCCGCTCATCTTAACTCTCCCTTAAACTTCATTTATGACTCTTTTTTCAAAAATCATTTCAGAGCTATTTAAAGTTTCAGAACCTCCTTTGGCCTATTTGTACCTTCGTATGTATTTGTATTTTCGTACGCGAGTTATGTGTATCAGCAACTAGCTGATACCGACACTAGTTAGTCTTCATTTTTCATTCTTTCTAGGTGACTATAAAAAACGGAGATAGTCTTAATTAAAGTATCAACTAAAGGTTTTTGTTTGTTTAGCACTTGGAAATCATATATTTCTCAGGATGGTTGTTTCTTCAACCTCTAGTTTCTGCAAAAATTACCAACATAGCAAATAATTTTATAGTTATGATTTCTACTCTGTAAAAGCTTATTGTTTTTTATTAGAACAATCTATTTATTTAAATAAAAATATCTATTGCATCTCCTGTATTTAATCCAATACTAGTTTAACAACAAATTTAAGCTCCACGTTGTAAATGAACTAGCTCGATATTATTTGACCCAAATGGGCTTGTTATGTATATATGCAAAATATGAAAAAATGTAAAACATCCAAAAAGTTTTTATAGCAAAAACACAAATAAAAACAAATGAAAAAAATCGTGGTATCATGGAATTAATCAGCGTGACATTGTAATACGTCCGATCGGCGAGAAACTCTCCCAGACGTATTAAAATTAATATTTAAACAGATTTAACGATGGCCAACGACGGTATCCTTAGTCAATTATAAAAAGTCCTAATTAAAATTGTCTTGTCATGTGGCGGCATGACCGGTTTTTGCCGCAAATAATTTATTTCGATTGAATGCGGTACGCTGTCGTCGCCGTCGTTTTGCTCCTTTTTCCTGCTGTCCGGATCCCGGCCGAGACGCGTCTCTATGATATATTGGGTGCGGTGGCAGTTTAGCTGTCTCTCCCATGGCGTTAATTTCTGTTACTGCGTTAAAAAAAACCCTTCGCATCTTCAATATATTCGGTTGTAATGTACAAACTTTTAATTCAATATCATCTGGCATAACTACAGAAAGACAAGGTGTATTAAATATATTTCTCGATATATAATTATCGCTCTATATAAGATTAAATATTACTTTAAATGAATTCTTATGTTTGAAAACAGGTTTGGACACGTCAGACTGGCCCTTCTAATTTGTTAAATTTAGATGTTTCATACCACGTTGATATTCTTTCTATTCAAGGTATTCTGCGTCGATCACTCGCCAGCCGGCGGGTATTCAACAAAACTAGAGGTTAAGCGAAATATTAGTATGATAGCCCATTGAGGATGCTGACGGAGGACGACGTTAAACTGTAGGTCCACTTAGTAAATAGTATTGACGCGACTGATGGAAATTAACAATATAATAAGAATAGCAAATAAATGCTTAAATTTTTAAGTTCAATTTTTCAGCTACATAACGAAGTTACAAGCCTACTGTGAATATTAATTGTAGCTTTCTGTAGCACTGCTTTCTTTTTGCCTTTCTACTGAAAAGAAAAATACTGCAGAAGCTCAGGACATTATTTGTACGGCTTTTGAAAAACTTCCTACCTAAGACTGCCTATGACGAAAAGTGGATCTCCTACTATAATCCAAAGAGACGAAAATCGTGAATTAATACTGGTAAACCATCAACCAGTGAACCAGTAAACATTCACGCAAAAAGGTGCCGCTTTGTATATAGTGGAAGTGGAATCAGCGTTTTACTTGAGAATAACATTTGTTCTACGATCTGGGATTCCAGAGTCTCCTGAAAAGTGGTGAAAATGTAAAGAAAGTGAAGTAGATTTCTTTCAAACGCTACCCAAACAATAAACAATATTTGTGCGGTTACCGAAAAGGTAACCATCCTGGAAGATGGATGTCTTTCAAGCTCTGGCAGTCGAGGAAATAAAAGGCATAACAATCGAAGATCCATGTATCACAATCCGTGATATAGCAGTTAAGTCGAATATTGGTAAATCGACCGTTTTTGATCATCTGAAAAAAAAACTTGGTACGATATAACTTGCCGATATAATATGTGGATCCCTCACGAACTTAATGAGTCAAATCTGCTGGACGGAATCTTTCAGTGCGATCTTTTGTGCGACGCTGTGGCTTTATTTCTGAAGTCGATTTTAAAAATATGATGATGACCGGGGAAAAGTGGATTGTGTACAACAACGTACAATGAATAAAATCATCGGAGTTGCTTTGGTCAGCGGTTTCCAGTATAACGAAAACAGTCTTCATCTGAAGAAAAGTATGCTTTGTATTTGGTAGGATTGGAAGGGACCCATACACTTTGAGCTTCTTCTACGTAACCAAACCATCAACACCGGCCTCTACTGTCAATTGAAGAAATCGGCCAGAATTAGCGGAACAGAAGAGAGCAAAAATTGTTAAGCTTCAATTGGGATGTTTTGCCTCATCCACCTCACTCACCGGACACCACACCCTCGAACTCTAGAAACTGGAAACAAACTGTTAGCCTTTTTCGGCAATAAAGATGCTAATTATTGGCAAAAGAATTTTTCAGATAGAATTCCAGTAAAAATGCATCTAATAGATTTTCCATAAAATCCATATCACTAGTTTGTGTTTCGTTAACCATATTAGAATCATCAGGAAATCATTAAATCAATTAATGTCACCAAGCTGGAGATTATGCTGCTGAGCTGAAGCTCGTAAAGATCATGAATAGTATCGAGGTTGTCGAAACATTGTATTAAGTTTTCTTAGTTTCTTAGCAAGTTACTATTTTTATATCGATTTTGATGCTTTCAATTCTACTGAAACGGGCCAAAAAGATTGATACGACGAAGATTGATAGGACTTATGGACCTATGACTACGTTAGCAGAAAGTTGTAAATAGTAATGGTAATTACATAAGAATCAAATAAATAATTACATAAACTATTTGCCTTTTTCTTTCTCTTACAAAAACCCTACGAACTTTTCTGACAACCCGATATTTTTTGTATAAAAATGTAATTTTTTTTTACTGATCTATCTAAATGATTAGGTAAACTAAATGATTTTTTCTGCTTTAGTTGGAATCTCGTTTCACGCTAACACCATAAATGTTTCCCCCCATGATCAATTTTTCCACCAAGACTTAACTACCCATAACTATCGTCACGGTCGGACACCTCCTCATCGAAAATGACATTTTTTTGTGTACAAACGTCTTCTAATCAGCCGTATCGTCTCGGTACCCGACTATCTTCGTTCAATTACCGAGCGCAGCGCCTCAACGCAGCCCGGTTCCGTCGGGTTCCTTCCCCCTGAACCGGACCTTGACCGTCACCGCCGAGATAGGGCTGGTAGAAAAAAAAACACGCTCGATGTAATCGATAAATGCGTGATGTAAAAAGATTGATACGACGAACAGATAAAAAATCAATTCTTTGTTGCGGTCGAACGTCGAAGGATCTCGTGAAAGCCGACGGTGAGAGACCGGGTTTGTTGTTGGTGTTGGTTTCCGATTATCATTGAGATCGTGTCTGGTTCTAATGTTTCATTTTTTTTCTTTATGTTGAATAGTTACGTTCAATATACAATGATGGTATATTTTTGCTTTACTATTATTTATTTATATTTATATTTATATATATATATATATATATATATATATATATATATATATATATATATATATATATAACGCCAAAGTCTATTTTTGTCAAATTTATATTGATCTATCAGAATTCAGTTTTTGTTACATTGGCGTCTTAAGGTATTATTTGAAAAGAAAATATAATATTTTTTTAATAATTTTCATTTATTCCATACGTATTCGCAAAAATTTGGTTTGCCTTATTAATATATAAAACAAAACATATTATTGGCGTTTATTGTCAAGCTTGAAATTGTTATCAGTGATTTTTCACACTGTAGCACGTCTTAAACGATTGACGTTACATTAAGAAACACATGATTAATTTTTTTTGTTATATTAACTGTTCAAAATGTCAACCATCCCATTTGCCGTGAAAGAAGCTTTGTCGGTTGATAAAATATTGAACAAAAAATTTGGATTTATTTGGTTTTAACGAAAAAATCATTCACAATATTGTTGCTTGTGTGAAAAATCAGTGGGTGAGAGTACTTGATGCCCTTGTACATGATAAGAGTAGAGTAATTGCTCTTTTAATATTCTAAGTACAATCCAATGGTAAACTCTAACTTGTCGATCAAATTGAAAATAAATTTACACGAAAAAAAACCCGAGCGCATGTGACGTCACAATGTTTATTTCAGCTCAATATTAATATAATCAATAATCAACTTATTGTTGTTATTATCATCAGTATATTGATAAATTTATTGAAAATGTCAAGTCTAATTAGTTATCGTGCCTGTTTCGTACCATTTTATACGAATTCAACAAAAACTCCCGAAAAAATGTATTTAAATGTACCACAAGATGTTAAACGTCGAAAACACTGGTTCCAAGCAGTATGGCGTATTAATCCTAAAACAACATCAGATTTTTATAACAACCTGTCATCAAATATATACGAAAGATTATTATTTATATTATATCAATTTTTTTATGTTTGAGTATTTTTTACCTGCTGAAGCTACACAATCGTAACATTGAGTGTCTTGAACTTATCTTAGTTTTTCATTAATAATTAAGGTATACTAAACTAATAATTAAGGTTATTGTCAAAGCTTTACTCAGAACTTTATGTTCTAGACATACAAATTATGTTTGTATTCACCAAAATTCACTTTTTAAAAACAGTTATTTATTTATGCAGAAAGAATATAGAATCAAGCTTTGATCAGTGTTACTACAATAATGATCGATAATTAAAAAATTGGTTCTTATAAGCCATGGTTGTTTAATGGTATCCAGCACGTACGTCACCATGAACTCCATCGTCAGCAAGATGTAGGGGTAATTGATTGGTTATAGGCCATGGTTGCTTAATGGTATCCGGTACGTACGCCAGTATATACACCATCGTCAGCAAGATGTAGGGGTCATTGCCTGGTCTATTTCGGATATAATTTACACGTTGTTTCACAGCGCAAATATTATATTATATATCACAGTGTAAAAATTATTGCTGTTAAATTGAACATAACCTATAGCCTTATCACCATAACTTTCGCGTGACACCCTACAAATAATTTTACATCGTACATCGATTATCAATATTATTTATGATAAAGTTTTAAAATAAAGTAAAAAAATCGATAATTATTTTTTATTCAAAGACCCAATTGTAATTGCCATTGAGCAAAAAATTATGAAAAATTAATCTTAAATTTTTGATAAAAAACTCAACGAATGTCATCGAATAAGTTCCGTATTCGCCAGATATAACCCCGGATGACCTTTTTTTCCTCAAACACAAATAAATACTTCGTAGAAGTCATTGTGCGTCTATTGAAGCCATTAGCCAAAATTTGCAGAAGGAGCTTTCATACCTGAAAATACCTATAAGAAATGTTTTGACGACTGGATTATTCGCTGACATAAGGGTATAACCTCCTGAGTGTATGGGGACTGTTCTGACAAAATAAATCTGGATGATTAAACCAATATGTTATGTTTTATTAAACAATTTCCGGTATTTATTATTTATTACAGAATGTACTTTACGGATCCTATATTTTCCTAATAAATTTCAATTGCAGATCAAATAACAAACAGTTCAAAAAGCAGAATCGTATCGTAAAAAGAAGAAAACGTATCGGTCGTCTTACCTGTTTTCGGAAATAACTGAGCTCAATGATAAATATCTCCGAGGATATTTATGTGTCTGGTAGACACCATTGTCTAGCTCGACGGCAACAGCGTGTGATTTTTAATTATGGAAGAACGTGTACGAACGTAAACAGATCCTTTGTTTAGACATTCGACGAACTGAAGAGAGAGAAAGGAGCCATCCTACCGAATATTCCACCGTTCATAAGGAAAATACGGACTGGGTACGGCGATGTGCGTGTGGTCCCACTGTAAATATTTACACGGGCTATATTCGACACTAATTGTGTAAACCACTCGCGTTTGGTCAAAAATTTTATGGTCGCTTCTGGATTTTGTTTTTTTCGGATGAAATCCGGGGCTAGGCCTTGTTTGTCGTCTAATTAGGCAGTTTCTCGTTTTCTTCTTATTTTTTTTTTGTTTAACGTCATGGTTAACAGGAAGAACTTACAACCCATGATGGGTGCTTAGAACCTGTTTTATGAGGTGCCTTTATATTGTTTTTATAGATTCGAATTTTAGCAGCTCATAATAACTAATTTCTTTGCAGTCCTATATTACACTTAAAAAATTAATCGTTTTCTTCATGTTAAAACATAACTAAAACATAAATAGAATTATAAGGAATTAGAAATCAGCCTTGAGAACTACGAAGAGCAATTGAACTTGAAAATAACTCTCTTGGAGAAATATATCATAAGAGAACCACTAAAAATTAAAATAATTATGCACATACGCCCACTAGATATATCTTGGCCAACGAATCTCAGTGGATGATGATATTGCAATATGATTAGGAGCAAGTTAATGTAACCTTTTTGAATGTTTACAATAATCATATTGCTAAAATCGCAACAAACATACAGAGATTATTAGCTTGAAGATAAATAGAATCATTTAGAAATAATCCTTCTATTCTTCTTCTTTCTGTAAATAACCACCATTTTGCCTATTTTTCTTGAATACACTACTAACAGATTAGCATTTTATCATTCTCGTGGTATCCTCTCTGATTGACGTCCTCATAGAAACAAACCTTTTGTTATCCTAACGACCCTATTGGTATTCGTTCGACTAACATATTCATTCCACTCTGTTCTTCTTTCGTCCTTTCATTGATACGCGTTACTTTACACATCTATCGTTTGTCTTGATTTATGCCTTTCCCCTATGTATTTGCCTGAAGATTTACATTTCTGCGGATTCCAGCATTCTATCAGTTTTTGTCGTACCTGGTCTCGTTTCTGCTCAATATATCATGATTTGTCTAATAATAATAATTATAATAGAGCATATATATATATATATATATATATATATATATATATATATATATATATATATATATATATATATATATATATATATATATATATATATATAAAACCGGGACTGGCAAAAACACACTTTTTTTGCAGTTTTAATACATATTATCGCCTTTAAAATAGACTCAATTTGATTTGATACATGCATGCTAATGCTTAATCCAATCATCTATGCACTTGGAAAACGCATCGGCCGGAATGGCCTTCAGTTCCTTCAGCGAATTATTTTTAATATTCTCAATCGAGTCAAAACGCGTTCCACGTAGCGAACATTTGAGTTTGGAGAAGAGGAAAAAGTAGCACATCGCATATCCGGCGAATACGCTACATGAGCGATCATTTTCGTCATGTATGGCAAAAAAAATCACGCACAATTAGAGCCGCATGAGATGGCCCCTTTTTATGCCCAGAATATCAACCAAACCAATATGACGATTTTTTAAATTCTCTCGATGTTATTATCGTTAACAGAGCTTGATGGCCGGCTGGCATGGGGCAAGTTTTCAAAGATCTCACTCAAATACTTTGATTCTTGAGGTACCAGCATCCCCATAGACTACCGGCTACATTTTCAATGCATCCGTTGCAGAAATTCTATTGTAAACACAAAGTTTCTCACAAATTCTTTGTTCAATTTTTTTATCCATAGTAAAAATAGCCAAAGTAACTTTTCGTGGCACAAACAAACATTTGCCAAAAACACACTAATTGAGATTTAACGCCCAAACTTCAAGTATATGTCACATATGGTTGTACCAACCTAAGAAATAAAAACTACCGATTGATAAACCGTGCACAACAGTAGTCAAGAGTCATGCACCCCAACCGCTGGGTTCCACAATCTCATGTGAAACACACAATAACCTGCGTCTCCGACAAAATGAGCATTCTGTTAGTTACTTGACCGGGAGAGAGCCCCACTGACAGGCATATGTTTCGTCTGTTGGTGGTTGATTCATCAGGATACCGACATATGCTCTCTCGTCGAGAATAAGGAAACCCTATCCACAATCAAACAACCCACATTTTCGCCGAACTTCTGGTCCGATGGCCTATACATGCAGTCTTTGATTTCTTTGGATACGTCTAATGAGACAACAGTCAGGAGTTATGCACTCCAAGCACTGGGCTCCATAATCTCATGTGGAACATACAACAACCTGCGTTGATTATGGATACGGTTTCCCTATTATCGATGAGAGAGCATATGTCTGTCGGTACTGAGTCTAACCAACATATATATATATATATATATATATATATATATATATATATATATATATATATATATATATATATATATATATATATATATATGGCTCCTCGTTTCGACATGTAAATGGTTGTTTCTCCATACAGTATTTTTAAGCTTTTCAGCATCATTACCCTGCATTTTATTTTGACTAATGAACTTATCATATTAACCTTTTGTGCTGTTATTGTTAAATTGATAGAGGGGTATTTTTAACTACGTTCGTTCGTTTAAACATAAGATTTTCAATTGTTATCTAGGCGGTATTCTCTTGTTATTTTTACTTTCTTTAATATTTCATTCCTTATAAGATTAAACAGTAAAAAAACTTAAAGTGTCTTATTCCAATATATACTTCAATTGAATGTCAGCGTGTCATCTACCCTTGCTATATTATCTAGGCATAGATCCTTAGACCTTAGATATAATAATTCCACGGTAAATTCTCCTATAATATTTTTCCCCTTCCTTATACATTAATACAAGTATACTTAATCTTCAATGATTGATCTTTTGATATTTTATAACTTTTAATGAGTTCGGTTTGTTGTTTCGTTAATAATAACTGTCAATATTTTAGTACTTCATTATATACTACATCCATCCCTGCTGAACTTATTTTAATTTTCATTTTATTTTTATGCTTTTTGAATTGATGTTCCATATCTTGTTCAATTTCGAGAGACTGCAAGAATAGTATCAAAGCCTAACAAAAAAAAATAATTAAATCTATGGTCAAAGCTCACCCACAACTGAGAAGATCCGACAAAAATATAGGTACAGGGGAGAAGTAGGTGTATGCCATAAAAAGCCACAGTTAAAAGTACTAAACACCTTATGTCACACACCGCATGTCCTTTCAATTTAAGACAAATCGTGGCATTTTGTAAAGCAGTCAGTGTGGGCGTTTACGATTTAAGTCAGCAAGACCTATTGCAAAAGTAATTTTCCTTATTACAAATCTTAAAACATATTATTAGCACCTGCTTCTCCGAAATTAAATTCAATTAATAATATTCAATAATATTCAATTCAAATTATTTTATGTAGAGCAAGATGGAAGATTTACTGAACAAGGAAACATCTAGTTTCAATTAGTTAAGGAAGGCGTGTAACTAAAAATATCTATAGAAAAAATACACGTAGTATTATCATGGAAGAAACCTCTAAAAAAAGAATATAAAGTCAAGAAAAACATTTTCTCTCGATCCTATTTTCATATGAGTTACTGCATTAACAATTATATAACGCCACGATATATTTAATCATCGCAAGAATATTCCTTATTATTCTTCAAGTATAACATGGGAATATCTTAAGAAATTCGCTTAAAAGAAAAATAATTTGAAAAAATTGATAAACCGTCAGCCTAGACAAACAAAACTTCGAAGATAGCAAGCGCACCATTTAAAACCACAAAAGACAAATAACTCAACACTGTAAGCAGGTCCATCACCGATTCGAACCATTTCCATCCTTTTCCGTCTCGGCTACAACCAAAAGTTCGCCGTCTTCGTCGTTGGCAAGGTTGTCTGACCAAGGAATGTTAAGATATTCCGAACGTTTCATTTTTTTCTTTCAACAACGGACCATTGTTTTTGACGGGTTCATACGCATGCATATTGATGGCAGTTCGCTAGCCAGTTTAGACGGTTAGTTTTCACTTTTGTGCGCGCTTTATAAATAGAAGGATTCCTCGAACAAATTCTAAATGGATTTATTGTGCGAGGAGGAGACTGAATGGATAATGAGCGGACGAGACAGTGGCGTGGTTCAAGTGCAAAGAACCCTGAACATACATCACCATCCAAATGTGTTTAGGCGTCAAGTCCTGATATTTGTAAACGAAAACACACAGAGATCTACCACCAAACACTAAATCACTTAACTCGAAAAGATTTACCACTAAACACCAAATCACTTTTTTCAAAATTCTCGACGCTAACCATGTTAGCATCATCAGGAGATGATTTAATCCTCTCTTTAGATTAAATCATATCCTGATGATAATAACATGGTTAGCAAAACGTGCGTCGAGAAGTTTGAAAAAAGTGATTTGGTGTTTAGTGGTAAATCTTTTCGAGTTTAGTATTTCCCACCGAAGGTTCCAACAGAAAAATTGACCAAATCGTTTATATCCAATACACCCCGATGTGCTTTTCTTTAACCATATTAGCATCTTCAGGAGATGATTTATGAACTTAGATAAAGTAGATTGAATCAGGTGATGAAAATATGGTTAGCGAATCGCGCGTCAAGAAGTTAAAAACAAGTCATCATATATATATATATATATATATATATATATATATATATATATATATATATATATATATATATATATATATATATATATATATATATATGGGCGTAGGTTGTCTTGAAGAAAAATTATTTCCCTTCTTCCCTTGTCAGTATAAAGTATTTTTTCCTCGAGAGCGTCACTAACATGCATCAATTGCTGATAAATATCAGCAGTGAATGTTTGATTAGATTGGAGCAACCTATAATGGCATGACACCCAGCTGATCCGACCATATAAACAGTAACAGCTTGTTGGCGTGGATGTTTGCTGGTACTGGTTGATGACTCACCAGGATTAACTCACGATTTTCGCCTCTTTGGATTATCGTAATGGGGCCACGTCTCGTCACAGGCCATAATCTTAAGGAGGAAGTTATTTTTCTTGAACCGAAAAAACAAAGACACAACGAAAACAAAGCGTCTACTCTTATTCTCTCATTTATTCTGAGTTCATAGAGAATCCATTGACTCTCCTTTTGAATTTTTCCTGGATTGTGTAAACGTTTAGAAATTATTTGCAGTGTTATTCCGAGTTCCTATCTGAGCTCTAGGACACTAAGTCCTCGGTTATTACTACAGTCCTTGTACTAGTTGTAAACATTTTTTTTGACATAGCTTCATCCCCGGAACATTTTCTTTACCACAAAAATACTGCCACATTTTTTGCAATCGCATACATATACATAAAGATGAACAAGCAAAAAGTGTATCAGTTTTTGTGTTTACACTATGCTAATGAGTATATTTGATTGAAATATGTATACAGAATGTTGCACTTTTTTTGTTCCCCAGTATAATAAAATTATATTTAATTTAAGTTCTTTTAAAGGTAATATAATAGGTAGAAATTTCTCAAAAAATGAATGACAAATTTACCGATTTAAACATTGGAAAAAATCATTGAAAAAATACAAGAATTATTGGATGTAATCCAAATCATTTCAAAATATAAAAATAACACCAACCACTCGGCATTTAAATTTTCTAGTACATTAAGTACACAAAGAAGTCAACAGCACTAGATTTTAAGATATCACTTTGATTAAAAATAAAAACAAGTTGATTTAAAAGCTAAATAAATAAAATTGTAATTGAATCAACAGATATGTTGTGCTTTATAATAGTAAAGAAAATGTAATTCCAATATCCAAAACATTTTCCAATTATAAATGCCACACTGATTTATATAATTAGATCTAATTGGTTTGGAATACATAGCACCACAATCAATAAAAGAACTACAACTCAGAAATTGCCTGAAGGGCTTTTCAGTATCTAAAAATTGGAAAATCCTTCTGAAGATAAAATAATATGGTATCAATATGCAATCTGAATGCATCATAAAACATCTAATTTACTACCAAAATAACAGCTACAATGATCTGATGTGAATGTTAAATATACATCAGACACATAAAGAGATGGTAGTAAATTTCTTTAATTACATTTTTCCTTGTTTTAATATAAGCTGGAAGACAAGGACTTCCTGTCAACACAATTTACATTTGTCTGGCATCTGACTGACCAATTCGTTATAAAGTTTACTTTTAATGGAAAATAACAGCACGGCAAACTAATATCGACAATATTCTAAAGGTAGGCATCATTCACCCTTGTTTAGAGCTTTAGCTTCCCAATTTATCACATCTAGTTTATGTCCCATTTCCCCTTAATCTATTTCATATATTGGTGTTTGATTAAAAAATCTGTACATTTTCTTTCCTTCGTTCTCTCGATCTGATATATCCATCTGGATCTGTATATTTTGATACATTTTTCAATATCGAGATCTATAGAGATTATACAGTGTTCGCCACTTGAAGTGTTACCAATTAAAAATGCTGTAGTTTTGTCAATTATGACTATTTTTATTTAATATATGTAAAAAATTTAAAATAGATTAAATTTCATGAAAAACATCTTACCGTTCAATATGGTCACCTTTGGTGTGGATTATGGCATCAAGTCTTCCTATGAATGCATCGCACGCTGCACGAATGTGAATCTGTGGAATTCGTTGCCATTTCCCACGAACCGCCAACTTCAATGTGTTCAAACTCTCATATTTTTTTGTTGACAGCTTAGTCTCCAAAATGGATCAAATAGAGAAGTCCATTGGATTCAAGCCTGGTGAGTATGGAGACCATTGTTGTCGCTGAACTACTCTTCAACCACACACGATCGTTTTATTTGTTTACGCATTGCTGAACAGTGAAAATGTTCTCGTCAGAAAACACCACATTTTCGTTGAAGTTTTGTCACCTTTTGTGCCGGTGTTAAATCTTGCACTTTTTGTATCTTGTTAGGCTTCAACTTAATTTCATATTTCAGTATGCGGCATACGCTTGGGTCGGACTTCAGCTTTTTAGCCAATTTTGCTGCACTCTGACGTGGATTTCTTTCAATTCGTGTCCTTACCTTTCGACCATTTATGGTGATGTTGCGGATTTTTTATGACCACCTCCATGGCGTTTTGCGATGTTACCAGTATTATTGTAACATTTTATGATTCGATACACAAACATTTTATTAACACGTAAATGCTGGAGCTCACGAACAATAGCAGGTTGCGATTTTCCTGCCAAATACAGAGCAATCACACTATTACGTTTGAATTCCATTACGAATATTTCTATTCAATTACGACGTAGAACGATATTATAAGCTAAAGTCTGTCAAATTTTGAGAACGCTATGATCAGCTGTTCGGCAGCTGCAGCAGCGTGAAGTTGGTAATACTTCCGAGTGACGGACCCTGAACTTTTGTATTCCTTTAAAAAGACCACCTTAATATTTTCCTTTCGGAACTGCCTAAGTATTTTACAGTTTTACTTGTACAGACTTACCGCTAAACAACAAATTCCTTTTTTAAACTTCTTGGTGCGCGTTGGCGTCGCTAACCATGTTAGAATCAACAGGAGATGCTTCAATCTCTAGATAGAAAGAATAGATTAAATCATCTCCTGATGTTTAAAAAAGGGATTTACTATTTAGTGGTAAATCTCTTCCAGTTTAGTCGAGCTTCATTCACACCGAAGGTTCCAATAGAATTGATCAAAATATATAATAAATTCTTCTTTAAATGTTAGGAAAATGATATTACCAGTACCAAGATAGATTAATACCTTCACTGTCTCAATGTTTTTTGAAGTACAAAGATTGGATTTTTTTTCAGTTCACCTTCAACCATACTTTCTCGGATATTTTGTAAAGTGGATTCTTCTTCTTCTTCTTCTTCTTCTTCTTCTTATTATTATTCTCTTATATAGGCGCAATTTTACCGGGTTTTCTGAACCGGGCTTCATGAAAAGTTGTGTCTTGTTATCCATCTTTATGATCCTAATGGTATTCATCTTACTAATATGTTCATTCCATCCTGAGCTCTCACGGGCGTGGTCTCACTACAGATGTCGATTGTGCATACATGGTGCGGTTTAAAACTATTAACAAATTAGTTTTTCAAATACTACAACTACATATATGATCAACTTTCAAACTATTCACCCTGTGGAAAAATAGTTTGTATTTTGTCCGATTACGAAACGTTGTGACACAGATGGAGCAAGTATAACCAAATGACTATGATATTTGTCAAGTTTGATTCGTTAGATGACATGATGCAAAGTTTCATATGTGTAGGTTTAGTTGTTTGTTTGCGCTGATGAAGTAAACAAGTATTCAGCAAATTGATATTCTCTGAAAATGGATAAAATTAAAATTCGAACTGTTATAAACCTCTTTTGTTTTATTGGGTTTAACCGTGACGAACATTTTTTGGGTTTTATTATGTTTAACCGCGACAACAGCAGTGAGCTGTTGTATTTAAAAGTAGTCGTACATCCACTGACGATGATAAATCATCGGGTCGCACAAAAGCTGCTACCACTGACCAAGTCATTAAAAAATAATCATTGCCATAATAAATGATTCCCGACTGTAGATAAGCGAATTTTCTAATATTCTAAATGTATCGATATATCACATTTTAAGGTATTTTAGGGCATAGAAAAGTGTATATTCAATGAGTACCACGTTTAACAGTCGATTTAAAAGTAATTTTGTTGAGTTTCTTCAAGGTTTTATAAGAACAGACGAAACATGGGTTCGTCCATTATACGCAAGAGATGTAACAACAATCCAGGCATAAATAACTATGTAATCAAACTTTAAGCAATGTATTATATAAGCAAAAATGGTTTTATAGAAGCAGAATAAGTGAACAAGTAAGGTTGGCTAATACTTTCCGTGGGACTACCATTTATTTTGGTAGTTGCAACATAGTTTAGATGATGAGTACTTTAAAACAGCCAACAAAATCCAAATAAACCTTGATAAGTCTATTAGTTTTAGTTTCATATTTACAGTTTTAGTTTCATATTTATGTGTGCGTATTTTACGTAAGGGTTGTTTCATGAGTTGCCTCGGAAAACATAATGAAACAACGTACCAAAATGATTAAGCCGCTAAAGTAAGTATACGGGGATGATTATCAAACCCAGGCTCGAGTTTATGAGTGATTTAATCTTATCAAATAACTTAATATTAACTTGTTACAAGGAAATAGTACTGAGATATTCTAGAATATCTTTGAACATCACCTTCACAAATAAATAAATAAACATATGTATTTATTTGTCAATGACCTTCAATGTTCACCCTGTAGATTGGCAAAAGAGTCACAAACCCAAAACAACAGCGACAACGTGCACTATAACGTTAATGCTGCCTTTTCGTCTTTCGATTTTTTCCTCGACTCGTTTCCCATTTTTAAACCTGTCCAATTAGGAACTTTTTGCCCATATGTGAACCAAATTAGCTATAGAAGATTTACGATTCTATTTTCGAACCTAATTTAAATAGACCTGAATCATTAATGAACGAAATAAGATGGTCGCTTGATTCTGGTTTCTGTCGATCGGGTAGGAAGGTTCTTAAAGGGATCCAGTTTATCAACGACGTCATTTTACTTGTTCTTTACCATCTACGTTCGCCTAATAAGGTACTTCATATATAAATCGAAGATGGTTTATTTTAAAATATATATCCTAGTGAATTATTCTATAAACTTAAATGTAAGTCTGTACAGCTATGTTTTCAAAACGCTATACGAAAAAGATATAATGACCTAGGCAAGGTATAAACAGTCATATCAAATATAATGACGACGAAAATCCTACAGGAGAATGTTATTCTCTTTCTTCCTGTGTATTCTCCAACCGTCGCCTCCAACCCGATCCAGCAGCCCCTTGCCAATTTTTAATGTTCAGTAGGTAGTTCTTCAGCTTCTTCAGCTCTTTTTCTATTACATCATATCCGTCCCTCCCTGATTTTTCTTGATATTCAGTTTTCTGGCATTCCTGCTACGTGTGTTGCCCATCTAAGAATTTTGTTATTGCTATATTGTTAATATCACGCTCCTAAGCTATCTGAAAGAACTTACTTAGGAGTAATACCAAATTAACTCTCCAGGCTATATACCACAGAAATTATAGTCGCCTATTTCCCCGAAATTAAATCCTTTAGATCTTTTGTGGAGCAAGATAGAAAAATTATACTCCTATGATTAAATTGTAAGATGGCTTTTATTTTAAAAATTCTATCGATTGTGGATTGTTCTTATAGAACTGGCTTTTCACGTAACTCCAAAGAATATAGTCTAACGGTGTCAAATCAGATGATCTTGGTGACCAATTAATATCACCATTTCTTACAACAACTCGTCCACGAAATTCACATTTCAATAAATCAATTATTTTATTAGCAGAGTGAGGTGTAGCTCCATTTTGTTGGAAACACATATCCTCCAGATCAATATCATTCAATTCAACCCACAAAAATCCAGTTATCACCTCACGATACTATTCACGAACACCATTCACAGTTACAGCTTCACCAGCAGTATTCTGAAAGAAATACCTCCCAATTACATCTCGTGATCATAATGCACACCAAACATTGACTCGATTTTCCTCACCCCAAATGCGGCAATTTTGTTTACTAGCATAACGACCAATTTTAAAATATGCTTCATCTGAAAAGATAATTTTTTGTTTTGTTCTTTAATCCAACTGACAAATGCACGACGTTTTGAATGATCCAGTGGCTTTAGTTCGTGTGTTATTTGAACCTTATATGCGTTCAGAGCTAAATCCTTTCGTAAAATACGCCATGTTGTGGATTCACTGAGTCCACAAATTGTTGTGAATGTCGACTAATGGAAATTTCTGGATCTTCAGCAACACTTTTACGTACCAAATTAATATGCTCACGTGAAAGATCACTATGACTATATATTTCTTTTATCTTCCATCGAACCAGTTTCTTGAAATTTTTGAATAATTCGATTGATAGTGCGTTTAGATGGGCGATTGTGCAAACCGTAAATATCACGTAATTTTCTAAAAACATTTTTACTGAACACCCACTTTCATAAAATAATTCAACAATTTTAACGCATTTTTGTATTGTGTACGACTCATACATTACACTTCTGAAATGAAACTACATCTAGGCAAATTATTTAAAAAACCGCTCGATCTGAAAGAGCCTTTATATTAGACTGAAATGTTTTTTAACGGCCTTATTCAATAACACTACATCAAGGTACTGCTATTTCAACTTCTTGATAAATATCCTAAAACAGCGGAACAGTGCGAAAACGAGAAATAAACTAAAGAGTTTCTTCTTCAAAAGCTATCATCAGTAGCCCAAAAAATAAAGCAAAAACATCAAAAATAAAAAGAAATAAAATATTTATTTCTGATATTAAATAGATCTGACATTAATCGGTAAAGCTCACTTAATTATTTAACTTTAAACATCATTTCCACTTGGTATTCAAAAGTTCGGTCAACTAATTGATAAATGAAATAAAAATTAATCGGTCGTCTTCCTATCATGATAAGGTCTATTATTGAACAAAATATTATTTCCTGGATCATACGATAATTATGCAACGTGGCTGGCCAAAAACAAACGGTAGTCGGCATTTCTAATTCTGCATGCGCAACGCCGGATGTGTCTAAGGAAAACTAAAACCCGATCGGCATTTCCAACCGAAAATGACAAATAAAACTATCGATGGTCTGAATAATTTGAAACAGATAAATATATATATATATATATATATATATATATATATATATATATATATATATATATATATATATATATATATATACATATATACAGGGTGATTCACGGTGGATGGTACATTAGACGTTTACAGAGAATTAGTTCGGGTAATGATTTAAAATTTTGTAAACAATACTTATGTAAATGAACATCTATTTATATATTTATCTATTAATATAATTTCGCAGTGTTGCCATATCTACTCGAAGCTGATTCCAACTTCGTGTTTTTTTAATGGAATACCCTATACGATATTACATTTCTAGATTCTGTGAAGCATTTTGAAACTTTTTATGTAACATATGCTATAGTTATCTTGAACCGTTTCGGAAATAAAAATATTTTTTAAGAAATTTGGCAACAAACTGCTCTATGACAATATGACATGAGAATTAATTTATCGTATACAGGGCGTTTACAACTTAAAAATTCATATTATGTAGGAATTTTAAACGGAACCCCCTGTATTTTATAGTGGAGCACAAAAGAGCAATAAATTGTGTAACAATTTATTGAAAATCTGTACAGAAAATGGGTTCTTTTCACTGGGTTCTATCCCTTTTGATTTGGCTGAAATTTGTATGGTAAGAAACAACAGAACAAAAAATGGCTCACGATGGGATTTGGAGCATCAAACGTAGAATGAATGGAAGTTTTTTCGGAAAAAAAATCCAAAAAAATTAAAAAATGGCGAACATTGAAAAAAAAAATTTTTCCGTAAAACTCAAACATTTTATAAAAGATGAATTGAATTTTCTTTTGTAATTTTTTTGAAAAGTTCATTCAAAAATGAATAATTAAAAAAAAAACGTGATATTTGGTCATTTTTTGGAAGAGTTATAACTACAGCCAAATCAAAAGGGGTCGGGTTCAAACAGGTTGTAGAATTCGTAAAAATACGTAATTTTTCCAAAAATCATTTAAATAAAAGTTGCAAAATAAACAAGTTATTAAGAGTTACAAAATCTGAAAATAGACCTGATTTTTTAATATTCTCGACCACCGCGTTGTAAACACATAAAGTATTTGTTTACTGCTAATACTGGTTATGATTAGTTTTGTGTATTCTTGTACGATATTTCTTTTGAGTGCGATGTTCGACTTGACTAGTAGTTTTAATTCCTTAATAGTGCGTGTTTACATTTTTGAGTACTTTCTGCGATTAAAATGTCACACCTTTATGAAAACAAGTGCCAACAAAATGCAGCCGCAGTATGTCGTTTGTACGTGTAAAGGTTTCCTTTAAGAAATCATCCGGCTCCGCGGATCTTTGTAAATTTAGTTACTTAAGACTTCCCGACACAGGGTATTTAAAGGTATACAAGAAGATCGCTGTAAGACCTATATATATATATATATATATATATATATATATATATATATATATATATATATATATATATATATATATATATATATATATATATATATATATATATATATATATATATAATTATATATAATAATTATTGTTCACGTATGAGCCTGGTGGACCACGTGAAGTACAGTTAGAGGCGTTTGTTGTTTTAGCCTTCCTTTGGCCAAGTTGTTCCAGTCCAAGTTGTTCCAGTCTTCCTACATTTTTCTCTTTGACCAACCTCCCCCTTGTGCCTGAAACAGCCTGTATCCTGAGTTTCACTTTGTGTGATATTTGCTGATCTTAGGTCCTCTTTAATTGCAGCAATCCATTTATATATATTAATTAATTAATTATTATTTAATTTGCATAATATTGCAAATTAAATTTAAACATAACGTCTGAAAAAGGGCCTTCATCTCCTCATAAACACTCTTCCAATCTCAACTCTACACAATCCACAAACAAAATCACATTTTTGTTAAATCTGTTAATCTTGCAGATAACACTATTGGGAAGCAAATGTCTAGCGGCTTTTAGCGATATTCTAACCAAATGTTATCATTAATCTGATAAAATAATCATTGTCCTGATTAACTGTTCTCAAAAACGTTCCGATCATATGAAAACAGAGAGTTGATTATGCAGTAGCTGTATTTCAATTGACATCCTCCGAAAACCAAGAAAATACGCCAAAAGATAATTATGGCACACTAGACTCTGAGCTTTGTACTCTATAAGGTTTTTTCATGCAGTTGGTGAAGACTTTCGTCAAACCAATATCGAAAAATCTTCATTTACAAAACCCCAACGCAAAATTGATAAGAAAACTGGTTTTAATTTCGAAAGTAAACAATTTGCTTTTGAAAAACAACACACATCCATTAAAATAACTCTGAACAATACTTCAACTTGTCTAGTCATATTTTACTTTGATGCATAATCTACTTCCAACAAGACACGAACCTAATGAAGGAACATTCATCTTCCACCAAGAGACAAATAGGTAGTAGGCTGGTTCTTTCCTATTTTCTGGATAAACTACGCCAGATTCCGAACAGTCTTGTTTAGACAACAACGATGGCGGTCTGACTTGAAATAATGTCTCGACTTTGTGAAATTAACGAGTAATTAGGCGCAAAGACGCCGCCAAAAGCAACTGCATCACCATGGTGAAAGGGTCTTAAAATAGGACTAACATTCGACATACTTTACGACTGTTAGCGTTAGCAGAATTATTAGAATGGGCAGCTGACTACTTCGATTACGGAATCTAAACAGAAAGCAACAACATCATCAGGAGATATATTAAAACATATATTGATGTATGCAACTATTGTATATAGTATATACACTATAATCAAAAAGTAAGGTGGCTTTTTAAATAAAACACAGTATGAATTTATTTATTCATCCAAATTTATTTTGTCTCCTTAAAAATAATCCTCTCTTAATGCAATACACTTATTTCAACCTTCGAAACAGATTTTATACTCGGCTTCTAGTAAGTCCTTCAAGACTACTCACAAACTCTCTTGAATGCCCTTTAAGAACTCAACAAACCATTCATGAGGCGATTTTTTCAGTCGAGGGGCAGAAAAAAGTCACATAGTGCAATATATGGAGAATATAGTGCTTGTGGAATGGTATTTGTTCAATATTTAGCAAAAAACTGATGAATGTGTAATGCCAAAGTAATGAATTATCGAATGGACTAATGCAAATGACTATAAGACTAAAGAGAGCATTGTAAGATATATAAGATGAATAATTAGAACCAGCTGAAAGGATTAGGAAGATAACACAGTGGATCCCCATGTCGTTGAGAAAAAAATGAAAAGATGCGATGGGGGAGGATACAAGAACGAAGGAAATACCAGACTGGAGGATAAGGAAAAGTTGGGTAAAAAACAAAGACAATCAGGATCCATAACATATTCTACAGGAAGGTAAATAAGGAAAATGAAGACAAAAGAAAAGAAAGGGGACAAAAGGAGAGTGAAAGGGAAGAGAAGGTTAGAAGAGCGGAGGAAATAGTACACTGGAGGTCAAAGCGTATAGATAAGAAAAATCAGGATAAAAAACACATGTAATGGATTCATAACAGACTCTAAAAGAAAACAATAAATAATGATGACCACGAAAAAATGATTTAGGTGCCTTTTAACACTCTCAACACCAGTGATGGTTTTTCCGTTTAGTGAATGACCAGAATAAGTGATAATCGGGAATTGATATGAAGGATGAACTAAAAATTCCAGTCAAGACTTAATATTTTCTCGATGCGTTATAGTTATGAAGAATTCCAAACGTTTTGTGCGTATCGTTAGGTCTAACCAGGATTCATGTAAAGCTGACGTATGATTCTAGTAGTTTTTAAGACAACAAATATTCTTAAAGAATTTGCGGAGAACACATGAAGACAATAATCGCAGTAACCTTCCAAGTCAACAGTTGGAAGCAATGAAGTTAGTTTAGAATATATGAGTTGTTCGAAAAATTGTCGGCCTGACACAGAGATGGTATAAATATTACCAAATGATTAATTCTTCCATTGGAACATTCGATGTGAAACATTAAACTCCAAGAGATTTACCACGAAATCTCAAATAATTTATTTTAATTTCTCGAAAAGTATTTTACCAACCATGTTAGTATCATCAGAAGATGATTCAATATCCTGATGATCCAAATCTAACTGAATTATCTTCTAATGATGCTAAAATGGTTAGCGAAACGCGCCTCGAGAAGTTAAAAAAAAGTTGTAGTGGTAAATCTCTTTCGAGTTTAGTATTACCAAATAATATTTGCCAAGTATAATTGCTTAGACAGCGTGCTACCAAGTTTTAGACGTGTGTTGCTTGTTCTTGATAACCGAGTAAAACTCCATGATTTAAATTTCGAAGTACTTCCAAATGGATCGTATTGACTGTATTTAGTTCCCAGTGATTAGTTCCTCTTCGCAAACTTGAAGAAATAGCTCGATGGGCAAATACAATTCAAATGATGAGGTCAAAACTGAGACAACCGCCAAGACAAAATGTATTGAAATACAAGGCGACTACGTTGAAAAATTTTGGCAAACCCAAAAATCTCTCAAAAATGTTTTCTGGGTCAGGCGCAACAATTTTTGAACGACTTTCGTAGGGCGATTCATGCCAAACGTGTTCTTTTATTTTGTATTTCTATATCAAAAATTCAATAAAAACAATCCATAAGTTTCATATTCTTCTCGCATCACACTACGTTACTTCCTTTATTCGTCAGTACGACATTCTTATTTAAAAATTTGTTAATAATCCTTTTGTTATTTGACTAGCGTTTGGAAGACTCGCTTTTCAGTGATGACTGTTTGATGAAGATTTTAGTTCACCTAATGATATTAAGATTGTTTTTAAACGGTGATATCTCTATTAGCAACTGAGAAGATTTAGTGAAAATATAAGATATGGTAATAATCTCTGTACCTGCATCGCTAAGAATATTAGCAATTGATGATTGTTGTGCCATTTCAAGCAAATGTTATATGCTATGCTATATTATTGAGTGTTTTTTTAAATTGTTGAATAAAACACAGATTGTGCAAATTTGCCTATGTCTAGTCTCATTTAAAAAGTGTAATATATGACATTTAGAAAAATGGAGCCATACACAATACAACAAGGCGTTAAAATTGTTGAATTGTTTTATGAAAATGGGCGTTCAGTGAAAAAGGTTTTTGGAAAATTAGGTGATATTTACAGTTTGCACAATCGTCCATCTGAAAGCACTATCAATCAAATTGTTCTTGTTCGATATCTTGAGATGATAACTGGATTTTTGTGGGCTGAATTAAATAATATTGATCTGAAGGATATATGGTTCCAACAGGATGGCGCTACACCTCACTCTGCTAATGAAACAATTGATTTATTGAGAAAAAAAACCACGATGTGTTATTGCAAGAAACGATGATGTTCATTGGCCACCAAGATCATGTGATTTGACACCGTTGGACTATTTTCTTCGAGATTACGTGAAAAACCAGGTCTATAAGAACAATCCAGAATCGATTTCTGAATTAAAGGATGAAATTATTCAAGTCATTGGTGATATAAAGTTACGGTTGTGCCAAAATGTCATCCAGAATTTTGATAAAAGAGTGGACGTCTGTGGAGCTGCAAGAAGTGGTAATTTGGCAGATATTATTTTTCGTGTTTAAATGTTATACACTATGCTTCAATCAATCAAAATTCAATCGATATTTTTTTTTAAATCATCGCAAATTCTGTGTTTTATCCAAACATTTAAAAACCGCTCAATTTCAAAGACGCTTTAGTACGAAATCATTATGCTTCCTTCACCATCAATTCTTCTATTGGAACCTTTGTTGTGAAACACTAAACTCAAAAAGATTTACCACTAAATTCTTTGTTTATTTTTCTCGATGCACGTTTTGTTAACCATGTTACCATCATCAAGAAATGATTAAATCTAAATATGATGTAAATATTGATATTGAGTAAATTGAGATATATATGAGATTCAAGTATCCAAAGAATCAAGTATCAATCAAAGATTCAATATACATTATACATTATATAATTATCAATATATTCAATATACAATCAAAGAATCAAGTATCCAAAGAAGGGTATGCAAGACTCTCTCAACTCTACCCGCTTATCAATAGGAGATCCTCATTAAAAACAGAATGTACCTTATTGCTATACAAATCACTAATTCGGCCTTTAATCCTTCATGCATGCGTTATCTGGGGCAACGCATCGCCTACCAATGTACATAAAATGCAGGTTCTCCAAAACAAAATATTACGAATAGCTGTGAATGCCGAATGGTACGTAACTAATCGACAACTGCACCAAAAACTCGGTCTACTAACAGTGTCAGAGTATATTAAAAAACCAACGATCATCTTTCATCAGAGGCTAGAGCAATCTCCCACCACTGAACATTATCTACTAGGACGCAGAAACATACATACAAGACTGAAGAGGAAACTACCTCAAGATATGTATTTAGAATAGATTTGTGATGTTAATGTTAAAACTTTCTTTACAACACTGTCTTGTAGAACAATTGTAATTGTTGAGCAGACATTTCCATAAATAAAAAAAAAAGTATTCAAAGAAAAACTTTAAAAAGTCCTCTTAAATATTCTAGATTTTTTTAATGGTAAACATAAGTTACAGAAAAGCATGACTTCTTTCTAGCTTTGTAGACTTCATATCCTACTTCATTAAGCATTATTCTTGTCTTTCTAAGATAAATTGTTAAAAAAAAACAAATTATTGTGACAATTCTACAGGAAGCTCCGATCGAGTATTTCTTCGATTTTACAGTGCATTCTTAAATCCTTTTGCGAAAGTGCCGGTCGCGTTGGCGCGGACGATAGAGTGACAGCCTGCTGCTGCTGTGCCGAAACCGCTTTGGCGCGGTAGTTGGTTCGATTCCAGCGCTCGGATGGTTGTTTTTCTTTCTTTCTTCTGTCTGTATTTACTTTTTACCTGTCTATGATTGTTTTTAGGCAAGAGTGTAAAATTCGACAACGAATTTCCCCTTAGCCACGCCAGTTAAAGCTGGGTAAGGCCGGATGCCTTCTGAGAAGTGTTCTACGTTGGTCATTCGACAGTCGGTATGCTTCCTGATAGAACTTATGTTTAAAAGAACATAACCAAGGGTTGATAGCCCAAGGGAGGTGCTGGCTTGGGTCGTCGGTGGCTGATGACCGTGGTTCGAAACCCACGTTAAGCTGTAGGTCCAGTCGCTAAATAGCCTTAGATGCTGATGCGTCTCTAACCCTAAAAATATTTCTTTTTCAAAAGTGTGAAATAGGTCCCTCAAGTCATTTGATGGCATTTATACTTAACGATTTCGTTTAATCGCTTCCTAAGTTATAAATTGCAATTTTATGCGTTATCATTTTAGTTCCCATTTTTAGGTATTTTGGCAGAAAATTAACCATATTTTAAACCTGTTGATACAATAAATACATAAGAAATTGTGTGTTCACCAAAATTGAATGTATTTTTGTTAAAAATTATTTCCTTCCAGCGCTCAGTCTATGACATAACCGAAAGACATTGAGGCTAATTTGTGGCGAATATTTAACGCTGGTTTCCTTATAATTTTTTTTTCTTACAATATTTTGAGACCTTTTAAATAATATTTGGACATTCATAACTCTTGTTTACACGTTAGCTTCTTCAGCAATTGCTCTTACAGTCTTACAGAGATTCGATGCAATTCTCAGAATTAATTTATTTCTCTTCTTGACAGAGCAGGTGACCGCCCAGTTGAACGATAAAAAACTACATTTTAATCGGCGTTCTATGTTCCTACAACTCATCCAGTCTGCAACAAAAAATAAATTGTCTTTCTTCTTTTGCAAAACACTTATCATTTTTCCCATAATGAATCATATATATTTATTTTTTTCTATACAAATTGACAAGGTTACACTGATGAATAACTGAACTATATATAACTGATAAATTGTGATAAAACCTCTAGAAGATTAAAACATCTTAAACAGAATAAAGCGTGTCTAAAGTTTTGATGTCCAAAAACAGTCAATATTTGCTAATAATTGGTTTAGTCTGATCAAGATCAATTAAGCTTTTTCCCTTTTCAAGTATATCTCGAGTATTTTCCTTTTTCCAATTATATTTATTTTTTGTTTAAATTCTGTAGTTGTCTTAACAATGAGCCAACGACATCCACACATGGTTATACATCAAGAGGAAACAAATATATCACGTTCCAATATGGTGAAAATGTTACTTTCAACTTTATTTTTTTCTGGGTAATTAACTATCAACGTTATACAAATCAAGTCAGATCTTTTTTTAGTGATATGAAGCATAATTTCACATGTATCTAGTTTAAATTGATACATCGTCAGTCTATGCCATTCTGTATTTAAAAAAAATCAATTCCCATATATTTTTCAACAACACAAAATACAAACGACTTTCTTCTTTTTTCGTTCTTGAATCGTTCCAGAACACTGGGGATACACCCCTTTTAGATCTCTTCAATAAGCCATCGTTGAACTTACCACACACGGGGGAGTTTTTGTTATCGGAAAAAAAGCTTTTTTTATTTGTCTTTCCAAAGTCGTTGTACGTTTGCTTTCTTTTGCGGTTCCAACCGGGGCTTATACAATATTTAGACGGCAGCAACATTTGAATACCGGCTCATTTGGCTCGCAGATTATCTGGTGAATATTGTATGTACAGAGGGATAAATGATTTCCACATACGAATTGGATATTTTTTCTTGTTTCTTTATAATAGATCAGCCTGTTTGTTTTCAGGAAATAGATTGTTTATGGAATTTTAATAAATACCATAAAGGATAGTCCAAAAATACATTCTGTCAAAAAAGTACCGGGAACTGATCATTTGAAAAGCCCGCTTAAAGGGATTGTCAAAATCATTTTTATCGCTAAGTTGGCACAACTGTCCCCTATATTGACGGGGAGTTTAAACGCCATCTGTCATTTAGTTTGTTTACAGGGCTCGATTTTGTCAGTTCATCTCAAGTGTGTTTTGATTTTACAATGGATAAAAACATTGAAACGAATTTATCTTAAATTTTGCATTGCAAATGAAATTTCGTGTGCCGAGTCGCTGAAAATGTTGCATGGTCGGCCATCAACGTCTTCAACTGAAGTTAACATCGCTAAAGTGAAGAAAATGGTGATTGAGTTTGAGAGAGATAGCCGCTGATCTTTCTGTGTCTCACGAATCAATTCTTACCATTTTAAGCGATTGTTTTGGCACGAAACGCGATGTTGCTCGTCTAGTGCCGAAAGACCAGAATTTAAAGGTCGCTGAAGACATTCTAGAACGAGTCAATTCCGACCCCACATTCATAAAACGCATTGTAACTGGTAATGAGACATGGGTATACGAGTTCGACATGCAAACCAGTTAACAAGCTTCGAAATGGCGCCTTCCAACTGAACCGAAACCGAAAAAAAGCATGTCAAAGTCGATCAAAAGTTAAGGTGATGACTGTTTTCTTTGATTATCGCGATGGTGGGCACTCGGAATTCTTGCTAGATGGTCAGACGGTAAATAAAGATTATCTGAGCGATATGCTACGTTTGAGAAAGCAATTTCGTCGAAAAAGGCCAGATTTGTTGCAAAGAAAACTCTTGGATTTTGCATCACGACAACGCACCATCACCTATCCGCACCTATCATAGTAAAGAAATTTCTGGCCAAAAACTCAACAAACACCATCGAACAACCACCGTATTCACCTGATATGGCTCCGGCCGACTTCCTTCTCGTTCCAAAACTCAAATTACCACTTCAAGGCACCCGTTTTCAGTCGATAGAAAACAGAAGAGATTTCGCAGCCAGAAGTGAAGTCGATTCCCGAAAATGCATTTAAAAATGTTTTGACAATTGAATTATTCGTTGGCATAAGTATATTATTTCGGAAGGGGCCTACTTTAAAGGCGATACAATAAATTTGGATAAATAATAAACATTTTGTGTTTTACTGACAAATTCCCGATACTTTTTTGACAGAATGTATTTATAACTAATTGTTTTAGATTCATTCTCAAAATATACTGACCACATAGGATTATGAACCATTATAAATCTGGAAAAAATATAATAAAATAGAGTAAATGGCAATAGCTGGGACACACTATGAGAAAGCAACCAACAAATTTAACAAGACGTGTTAGAGTACACTGTAGTCGGAAGAAGAATAAGTGTTAGACGACCTAAGAAAACATGATAAAACTCCTTGGAACATATTGGAACCTTCGGTGTGAAACACTAAAGTCGAAATGACTTACCACTAAACACAAATCACTTTTTTAAATAATAAATCATCCCCTGATGATGCTAACATGGTTAGAGAAACGTGCGATGAAAATAAAAGCAAAAGACACAGGAGACAATCAAATAATGTAACAAACAGAACAGAGAAATTTGCTCATCGCTGGAGCTATGAAAAAGAAAAAGAAAAAAAAAGTTCTTTTGAATGGGTTTAAAGCGTTGAATTCAAAACTATTCTGACAACAGACATGCTAATTTACAAGCTAACCATTTATAACAAGTCGACTTACTTATCTTCAATTGCAATTCAAAATTCATTCATTCAGGGTCGTTTTTATTACGTGATATGATAATGCGTTAATAAAAGGTTTAATTATTCCAATAACCATTACGACTTCCAGCTCAATCTATCTTTGTTAATCAAATGCATTTCCCAAGGTTTTTTCCTACCACAGATTCGAGTACCGTACAGACTGACTGTTAATATTAATGATTTCCTTATGCAAATCGTCTGACTGGGCAAGCGAACGCTTTCTATATCTTTCCTAAAATGATAAGGTGCTGTCGGATAAAGTATGAAATCTTATCGACATTTAATCGTATTCCTTTTTCAGTGGTAATAATTTCCATTCTTGTTGCTGGTAACAGTGTGAAAAACATTGTTCCTTAAGGTGAAACAGATTAACATTCGCTAATAGCCTGCTGAAAATTACATATATCATTCTCTATAGGAGGTTAATATAAAATATTACAATAGGTGAGCGTAAGATAAGTAAATCTGTTATTAGTTTGTTGTCGAAGGAGGTTTAAGGCTCCAAAATGAATTATAACCCTTGACCATCCGCCCTATTCGCCCGATGTGGAGAAACTTAAACATTTTTAAGACTGAAGCAAATATAACTGTCAAATCTTTTGAAATTGCTAATTAAATATACAGGGTGTAAGGGAAAAAACTTTTATAAATTTAATCAACGAAAAGATAACATTTCAAGCAAATATGTGTAAAGGCATAGTAAAAGGTTATTATTTAACGAATAAATTATGGTGTCATCACCTTCTTTTATTCTAACATCTAACGGTCTAGATGTCTCGCATATATAGAACTTGCCACATTCGCAGGGAATTTTATCAACCACATTTTTGGTATTATGTTGTGTGTTGTTTGATTTGGTTTTTTTTAATATAGATCTAAGAGTATTTTTTGTTTTAAATGTCGTCCTTATGTTGTATCTATTTCCTACTCTTTTAATTGAGTCAGAAATACCGCGGATGTAAGGAATTGTAGAGTTAATTGTTTGAACGTTATTTATAAGTTGTCTGTCCAAACCATTAAACTTTGGTTGAAATTTTAATGTTGGAAATTTTATCTAAAAAATCTGACGTATTTTTAATATATGAATTTGTGTTACCCGAAAGTGGATTTAAAATGTTTAATAAAAATTTTGCTAGTTTATAACATGGGGAATCTATACTACTAACTATGGGGCGAAGTGGTATATTAGTTTTGTGTATTTTTTGTATACCATAGAAATGAGGTGGTTTACTATAATGCAGTGTAAGTTGTGATCTTTCCAGATCTGTAAATTCGTGTTTGTGTTTATATAATGTATTCTAAATTTGTTTCTCTATTTTTAATATAGGATCTGTAGGTGTATTTTAGTATAATTTCCCTCATCAATTAAAGTTTTAATTTTGTTATTATATTCTGTGGTGTCCAGAATAACTGTTATAATATTTATATGATGGTAATATTTTAATAGATTTGTCTTTTATAAATTTATCTAAAGCTAACTTTTCCTCATGGTATAAATTTGATTTGATTTTAAATAGTCTTTCTAAGATAAGTTTTAATCTGATTCTGTATTCATTTGCACTTTCCAAAGGTAATCTTTGAGCAACAGACTCTACTGCCGAAATAATGTTTAATTTAGGAACATCTTTCGAATACTAAAATTTAGTCCTTTAGAAAGTACATACTTTAATATAAAGTATTATATTTTATTTTTTTAATTTTTTTATAGCATATAACAATATGCTTCTTATTTACAGAGAAACGGTAACCAGAAATGTGCCAGTACTTTTTCAACGTGTTTGGGAATACCGGGTTAAAAATGTGTCGGGCTTGCATAGACCCAAATGATCGACATTTTGAATATTTAATTTAATAAAATAATTACTCATTTATTTCGTAATGTGACGTGCATCTTTAAAACGTTATGTGTTATGGTGTGAAAAATTAGTAGTAGTAATTTCAACTTTGACATCAAACGACATTAATATGTAAGTTTTCCTTTTTATTTGAAAAAAACACACCAAATTTATCCCGAAAGTGTGCAATAAATGGCTATAAAAATATACAAACAAAGATTTATATATAAATTTAAACTTTATTTAACATTGTATGTACAATTAGTTCATCACATAGTGCCTTTTTCAAACACGAAATATATTAAGCAGTTAAATATAGTTCGTGTTTGAAAAAAGCACTGTGCGTCGAAACAATTGTAAATCATACAGTTTTAAAGATAGTGAATATTTGATATAAATCTTAGTTTGTTTACTTAGAATCAATTTCCATCAAGTATCGACTATCTCAGTTAAATGGCCGTACATTTTATTTTCAAATAATACTAGTGGAACCAAGAAAATAAAATAATGTTTTCCGCGGAGATGGTTACAAAATAATATAAAGAATCGTTGGTTCAATTTACGAAAGTTATTTCTTTTAAATATTTTACAAAAATATTTCTTGTTTTTTATCTTTTTAGAAAATCTGGGTTTATAAAAGGTAGGCTGAATATGAAGAATAAAAATTTAAATATTTTAAAAAGAGCTGGAAGGACATTATGCTCTGCTTTATAAGAGGTCAACAAATGCATTTTAAGCTGGGTCCAGACCAATCAAAATTTGCGTTTGTGTTGAATTTACTGTGCGATGAAAATATTTACAAACGCAAAATAGCCACACGCAGTCAATAAATAGTGTTACGCGCTGTACGCCCCGCTCCATCTGTGTGTGTGTAATGGAAAGTTGGTAGGTTATGTTTGATTAGGTTATAGCAACAAGCATCAATAATAAAGTTGTTTATATTTTTCAGTGTTTATGGTTATTTTCTGTAATTTTTACTTTTCTATTTTGGTACAAATGCTTCATATAATAACGCCTTTTCTTGCGTTTTTTAAAAATTTTTCTAGATTAAATTTCACACTTCAACATAATAATAGGTTGGGACATGCCTAGGTATCTTTTTGAAACAAAAAACATCAACTGCACTTCAACACGTCAACACACAAATTCTGTGCGCTGCAAACAGATGGTTCGTATGCGTATGCGGAAAATAATTATAGGTAACCTTGTGTGTCAGAGTGTATACAGTGCCACGCATGCATATTCCACAGAACACATACAGTCCGCATATCGCAAAATTTTATTGGTGTGGGCCTAGCTTTAGAGGTTGTGACAATAATTTGTATGTCAGTATTTTTTACAATAAACGAAATTAATCTAAAACATAATGTAACTTAAATATCAAGCCTAAATATCAGCAAATACTTTAGTGACAAGGTTTTTTTTATAACTTTTTCACGTTTCAATCTATACATTTTGAATGGGTTCCCAAATTAAACGAAACGGCTCAATTATTCTTGGTTTATTAGCACACAGCATATATTTATGGTAATACACCAAAAGGTGATCAGGAGTAGAAAAATCTTGGCGCCCAGATAATATCACCAAATCAAGAAATTAGTTTTTCTGAAAATATTCTTAAACTATCCATAGGATGTCAGACTGTTATTCAATTTATCCATGATTTGATCATCTTACTCTCCACTTACACTCCACTAAAGTACTACAACATAATTTCTGAAATAATTGTATCAGAAATGCCACACTAGTAAGTTACTTAGCTACTTCACTGATGCTTCACTATAGAAAATATGTTTTAAATAAATTTGTTATAACAAGGAAGTTTCATTTTTCAATCGTTTATATATTTGGGATTATCGTGAAGCATTAAAAAAAGATTAACTTTATTGAACCAAATCATCAAGTAAAAATATGAAACCTGAAAATTATTTGCTAATTGTCAACTAATATATTCGAAAAATTGATTTGATTATGATGTTTCGTTTCAGCACATATGTACCCATTATTTAGCGTTTTTTAGTTTATATTAATGTGATTCGTCTTTAACACCGATATTCACCCTCTGTCCAAAAAATAACAAGAATAGATCTATTTTAATAAAAAAAAAAGTGGCGCCATCTGTTGGTGGAAAATGGCGGTTGTCTGTATACATCACTGGAAAAATAACTAAAGCTTTTTTGTTAAAAACGATTACACTGCTACCAAAAAACTCATTCTGTCAAAAGGCAGAAGGGCTGTGAATATATATAGGGAGGGTTTTGGAATGAGCTTCATTTTATTTTTCTTCTACCTGATTGACATCCTCAAAACATTTCTGTAATTCTTAATTCGATTAAAGAATTATCTTATTAATAAACGAAAAAAAATCGATTAAAACGACAGTAGACAGTTACTACAAATCAATTTTTTAGCAACTGATATCCGTCCTAATACTCGATCTAACTCTAAAAAAGAATATTTACATAATTCCGCACTCAGACTACTGATTAATTATAATTCTAGATAAAAATTTCAATGTCGCGATAGAGACGGGACTACGCACAGATCCTCATTAAGATCTCAATCTCGATACGAATTATGTTCTTAGTTTGGAAGGCGCGGATTAAGGAGACCAAATTTTGGAATGTCAGCTCGACAAAACCGCTTTTAGAAGAAGAATTTTTTTCATTGATTCATAAATACTACCCTTGGTTAGAGAATAATTTTACATATACTAATTTTATTTAAATTACTTACGTGATCCTTAAGTCATGTACTAACAGGAGAAAATTTACAGTCATTAGACTTACCTGAAACAAAAAAAATCTTGCTCAAATATTTTTCAACATATTCAAAGATATAGAAGGTGGCGAAAAAGAAGGTTCCCCGTTTTAAATTAAAATATATTTTTGATTTAATCTTTTTTTCGTTTTCTCTTTCAGAATAGGCTAAAAACTAAGGAGTTTTAAAAATGGTGTGCTATTCACTTGTAAAATGTAAACAAATTATTACAATTTAGTTTGAAAATGGAAGAAGCATTATTTCAACTTAGCATCAATTTCATGAAAGTGGCTCTCTCCTCTTCTAGCGCCACCTATAGGGTCTATAAGTGATGCTAGAAGAGAATGCCGACCACAAACAGCAAGATCAGCTGAAAACATTCAACGTGCAAGAAAAACATGTCAGCTGCGATTTCGAATATGCTCATTATGGCGGAGACGCAGGTTGTTGTGCGTTCCACATGAGATTCTGGAACCCAACGGCCGGGGGGTGTATAACTCCTGACTACTGTTGCCTTGTGGGACGCAGTCCAAAGAAGTCAAAAAACTCCATTTATAAGCCATCCGACGAGAAGTCGGCGAAAATATGGGTTGTTTGATTGTGGAGAGGGACTCCCTATTCTTGGCGAGAGAGCATATGTCGGTACCCCCTGATGAGTATAACCATCAACAGACGAAACATGTCCCTTCCAATATAAGGGATGAGTGGGGCTTCCTCCCGGTCAAGCAACTAACCATTGCTCTATATATATATATATATATATATATATATATATATATATATATATATATATATATATATATATATATATATATATATATATAGATATATATATAGATATATATATATATATATATATATATATATATATATATATATATATATATATATATATATATATATATATATATATATATATATATATATATATATATATATGAATGTTATATCATAAAAACAGAGCTTGCTATGTAGTTACTTGCTAATAAAAAGAAACCAATATTGTTATATAATTAGTAGTAGTAATGCCATCTAGTTATAAAGGACATAATCCAGTACTTTAAGTGTTATATTACTCAATGATGTGTGAGCACAAACAAATTTTTAAAACAATATTTTTGTGTCAGTTGTTTCATGACTCTCAACGAAAAAGAGTAATGGAGTAAAGCACCAACATCTGCATGAAACTAAAAGAATTTTCTCCTGAAACATTTTGTTTCTCGTTCCTTGTTTTAAAACTTCATTAGTGAACTAATAGTTGTATTTTACATAAAATAATTTATGTTTAATTTGCAAAAAAATCACTTATAACTACATATACTCATTCATGTTGAATTGTTCAAACAGAAATTTATTTTAAATAAAGGTATTTGTAATGTTTCTTCCTTTCTTTCCCAAACAAAGTATAAACTGTAAAAGACTATATGAATTTCATTTTCTTTAGACAGGTTTTTAGGTTTGCTTTAGGACTCGTTTTCAATGAAGAGACTAAGGATTGCAAGAATTGGAGAGACCCAGGATGTTACTAGAATTTAATTCGTGGTTCGAGTAGGAGGTCTGACATTTTCTGAAAAAGTTTCCCATTCTTCCTAATAAACCAGGGTGTGTTAAGAGCCATACGTAAACTTTTGTTCTGAATTCTCTGGAACAATCCAAAGTATGGCAAACCCCATAGGTCACTATCAATTGGAAGGAAATTGTCAAACCTTTCTTCAGATGTAAGGTTTATCCTGCATATTTACCGGATTTGGCATACTCATTATCGCTCATTCAGGTTATTGAAAAATTCTCTAAAACGGAAAAATCTTCACTGATGCAAACATATTAAAATATTTCTTTTAATCAGGTATATACCAGGACTGTTAATGGGTTGATAAGCATTAAAATTATTAAAACAGATGAACAAGACGTAGTGCTTATGCAGTGAACAAGCCATAAAACTGATCCTCTCAAAACACTGACTACCTCTCAAATATCCAGGATATCACCGAGGATATCAATTGAGTATTACGTGAATGATTTTGATTGTAATGATTGAGTATTGCGTGAAGAGGAGGAGATTTTGGCTCGAAATTAAACCGTAATCCTTGATCATTCACCCAATTCCCCCGATATTACTCACTGTAACTATATTTTGTTCTTAAAACCTAAAATTCCAATGGAAGGGGCTCGTACCAAGGACACAGAGCAAGATACGGAAGCAGGTAAAATTTAAACTGATTTTTTTAAATTGTCATAAAACACAATTTATAAAAATAATTTAATGGAGATTTTTCTCTTAGAACTCTAAAATTTCGTGTTCTTGGACAACCAATGCATGAGTTTGTGAAAAATTAGCGTTTTAAATATCTTGAAACTACTAGAAGAACGTTTTTACTATTCTCAATGTTTTCAAGAAAATTACTAGAAATATAAACCCATATACTGAGATTCGATCATATATTAAGTATACAGAACAGTTGAAAAAGCTTAATATGAATTCCACGCATATCTGCAATCTTAACGTGTATACATAATTTGTTTTATCTAATGCAAATGAACTATATATGCGAGTGAATAATAATAAATGTATGCTACTAAACTAATTAATTCCAATGAATTTAAAGCGAAATAACATATACTTACTGTTTATAAGAAAAACAAAACAATGATAAGGCTTACTTTTTTGTAGAAAGGAATGGTTTGGAACAGATAAATTTGCAAAATAAAATTTATTGGCAAATGTTATTTTACACTGTTATCTTAGAATAACAATAAACAAAAATAATATTTTGTAATTTTAATTACAATATTTTGGAGTTACACAAAAGGTATTATTCGCATCATTTATTAGATACCAAATTTATTTAAAACTTACAAAATATCTTTATTACGACGAAAAAACTATTTCATCTATTAACCAACTATTTTCCATCAGTATATATATATATATATATATATATATATATATATATATATATATATATATATATATATATATATATATATATATATATATATATATATATATATATGGAACTTATAGCATCTTTCCCACAAAAAAAATTGCATTCTTCAGAGAAATAATGATTTCGATATTTTAGACGTAATGATCCATATCCAAACTTTTTAACTGGAAAATAGTAAGTTATGATATAAAGGGTATTTAGGGTGTCCGAACTACCGATAGGGGGTCGCTATTAAACGAACTGTGAGTATGCGCGCCTCTAGTGTCAAAATTATTCAGTATAGTTTGGCAAATCCTCATGGAGCGTTTAACATCAGAGCACCGGTTGCATGTGATTTGACGCGATTAAATTATTTTCGTTGGGGTTATGTTAAATCAAACCATATAACCAATAAACCAAACCAAACTAGCAACTATTGACACGTTGGAAGCCAACTTAACTTATTATCCGATTGTCGGAATTAAGTGCGACTGGGTCTGATTCGATTACTTCGAGAGAAAATCATACGAGCTACACTGATGAGCTCTCATTTTGGCGGAGATGTATATTGTGTATTCCACATGAGCAGTTGGGGTACATAACTTCCAACTACTGTTGTCTCATTGGACGCAGTCCAAAGAGATTGAAAACTCCATATATATATTTATATATATATATATATATATATATATATATATATATATATATATATATATATATATATATATATATATATAAATTGACGAAAAAGACCAGCGCTCACAAAGAAAGGTAAAAGCAAGTCTGTTACATGTATGGAGCTGGATAAGATAAAGAAAAATATTCAAGAGGATTTCAGAACTACAACAAGGCAGAGACAAAGTTAGGACAAACTGACAATCTCCATGAAAACAAAAATGGGTGGGATACACAGCAACAATATAAAAATAATGGAAATGGTAACATAGTCTTCAACTGCAAAAAGTGATAGTGATGAGTGAAAATGTCCACAGAATCCGTGACCTTGTACATTCTGGTCGTCGGTTGATGGTCAAAATGATAGGAGAAATGTGGAATTTGACGCACATAACCGTACATCAGATTTGTTTAGTCGAGTCTCAGCCTTCTGAGAATGCCATAAATTACCTAAAAACCTAAATCCTTGACAAAGAAACTTGACAAAGAGACTTGAAAAATCCTTGACTGTTTCCATAGGCCTGTTGAAGTTTTGCAAAAGTTTCTGTCACACTGTGTCCAAGTCTTAAACTTAATAGCGCATCGCCGCATTTTCAGAACGCGTTAGAAAAATCCGGTTCCCGAAAGGAATTACTACGGACTACCAAGTGATGCAGCAGATATTAGCACATCTCACCTCCAAAGGAGAAGCCAATAGTGTTGCAGATCGAACGCTACGCCACCTTACTGAACTAACTTTATTTACACACCTCGTATCACGGCATAAACAAGAACACCATTAAACTGATCTCAGATTTGCAGAAAATACAGATCACGTAACTTAGGAACAGATCTCCCTCAAGTCCATTTATTCCTCAAGTGTAGCCCCTCGATTCGTTTCAAGGGAAATTATTGTCAGAGAAGACAGTTGACACTTCGCAATCGACAGTTGGCCGAAATATTTTTTTGCATTGTAGGTTGAAATATAATATCCATTTCTTCCTCACTCGTTAATTCTTATTTTATTGAATTGCAAAGAGTACCTTAAACGTTGTTTGCTCTTTTTTAAGATTATGTCGCATGCTTCGCCAGTAAATATAAGTTGAACTATATATCAATGTCCGCAGCCACCATAACATGTATCAATTTTGATGTATGCAACATGATTTTGAAATACTATCTCGATTTGAACAAGTTTCTGTTCCACCTGGAGCTCTGTCGGGTAATTCCAGAACCTCAGAAGGCTTCGTAATGAATTCGACTCGAGTTACGGCGGCAATTACGTCAGAGCGGCCAGCCTGGGCATTAGTAATAACAGCTAAATGTGTTTACCACTGCCTTATCTCGGGCAACTCTCTGAACCGCACGCACATTGAACATTAGTCCGCATCTCCGGCTACGGCGTCTAATTAATTACCAGCGAGCGGCGTCCGACCGAGCCACCGCGGCGCTAAGAGGTACCACCTGACGTTCCGTACCATCATATTCGATTGATGATTAATCCAAGAAAGATTACGATACTAAGAATGAAGCAAAATGTATTGATTGATATATTGATTTAATTGAAGCTGAAAAAGAAATATATTGGATATTATTAATAATAGTTCGATAATACTCAATAATTTTCTAATAAACAACATACCTAAAAAAATTGTCTTCTAACATATTAAAAATATGAAACTTCCAACGATAAAGCATAATGAATGGAATTATTATTGTGTTTAAATATTCAAGGAAAGTGATCAATTAACACATCGGTCAATAAGTGTGATAAATAAAACACACTTTTTTGTAAAATTCAGCTTTATTCATCAATATATTCTCCTTAAGTAGCAATACAATCATTCCAACACTTTTCTAACATTTCCACACCTTTTTTATTGAACGATTTATCTTTGCCTTCAAGATATCCTTCAGTTTCGGCAATTACCTCTTCATTGAAGCGAAATTTCTTTCCAGCGAACATTTTTTTGAGGTCTGAAAGCAGGAAATAGGGGGGCAAATATAGAAAATACGGTGAAGAGGAAGCAATTCGAAGTGCAATTCATGCAATTTAACCATCGTTGCCACGATTTGTGACAAGGTGCATTGTCTTGATAAAACGACACTTTTTTCGTTCATTTGGAGCCTTTTTTGCGGTATCGCCCTTAAAGGCACCAATAACGATATGTAATATTCGCTATTGATGGTTTTACCTTTCTCGAGATAATCGATGGAGAATATCCTATGCGCATATGCGAATTCCAAAATACAGAGACCATAACATTGCCTGCCGCCGGTTGTCTTTTGGTCACTTAGGACTGCCGATTTGACTACGGAGTGTAGTGATGGATCCATCATTCCGTTGTTGTTTTTGGTCCGCTGTGAGCAAACGCGGTACACATTTCGATAGCAATTTACGCATTCCCATGCAAAATGGTATAAACACTTTTTTTTGATATCTTCATAATATCTGCCATCTCCTCCTGTTTTGCTTTACGGTTTTGCGAAAAAATGTTGTGACTTTTTCTGATGTTGTCTGATGTAACCACCTCATTTGGACGTTCAGAATGTTCATCATCATCGGTGCTTGTACTGCCGCGTTAGAATTCAGCATACCAATCATGGTTGATTTTCCTGGGGTGGAGTTGGGTAATGTTTAGCCATTATTTTGCTTCAACGGTATTTTTGTTTATCTGAAAACAATGGTTAATCAACACACCAAATTCTTTTTTTTTTCATCGTTTTGAAAATATCAAAAGGAGCGCGACACTTAAAGCACAACTCAGAAACTAGTAGATAGATTGTCATGAAATTTTGACACATGTCAGACGGGACTTATTGACCGATGTGTTACCTCTATAAGGATGTTTAACGATGGATATATCAACAAAATTACGATACAGAAAATTCTTCATGCTATATAGCATTGCAAATATTCTCATAGGGACAGCATATTTATTTGGCTTTAATCTAATTGAAAACTCTATGATTGAGTTTGTACGTCATCTGTCATTTACTCTGTTTACAGTGCTTGATTTTGTCAGTTTATCACAAGTGTGTTTTGCGATTACAATGGATAAAACATCGAACAAAAAATGTGTCTTAAATTTTGCATTGCAAATGGAATTTCGTGTGCCGAGTCGCTGAAAATATTGCAGAAGGCTTACGGTGACGACTTTATCAAAAACACCTGCATATGAGCTGTACAGTCCACTCAAAAGCGGTCGAAATGTGGTGGAAGATTTGCCTCGCTCTGGTCGGCCATCAACATCTTCAATTGAAGTTAACATCGCTAAAGTGAATGAAATGGTGACTGAAAATCGTGATTTAAGTTTGAGAGAGGTAGCCGCTCATTTTTCTGTATCTCACGACTCAATTCGTTCCAATTTAAGCGATTGTTTGGGAATGAAACGCGTTGTCGCTCGATTAGACCTGAAAGACCTAAATTTTCTTCAGAAACTCAATCGCGTAAAGGTCGCTGAAGACATGCTAGAACGAGTCAATTCCGACCTCACATTCATAAAACACATTGTAACTGTGTTTGATATGCAACCCAGTCAACAAGCTTCGGAATGGCGCCTTCTAACTGAGCCGAAACTGAAAAAACCACGTCAAAGTCGATTATCGCGGTGTTGTGCACTCGGAATTCTAGCCAGAAGGTCAGACGGTAAATAAAGAATATTATCTGAGCGTTATGCGGTGTTCTTTTATTTCTTTGGACCGCGTACAATGAGACAACACTATTCCGGAGTTATACACACCCTAACCGTTGGGTTCCACAATCTCATGTGAAACACACAACAACCTGCGTCTCCTCCAAAATAAACATTCTGTAAGTTGCTTGACCGGGAACGAGCCCCACCCAACCATTACATTGGAAGGCACATGTTTCGTCTGTTGGTGTCAAACCATTGAACAAATAAATCAAAAAAACTGCATGTGTAAGCCATCTGACGAGAAGTTGGCGAAAGTATGGGTTAGTTTGTGGATATGGTATCTCTATTCTTGACGATAGAGAATATGTCAGTACCCTGATGGGTCTAACCACCAACAGACGAAACATATGCCCTCCAATGTAAAGGATGTGTAGGCTCGCTCCCGGGTCAAGCAACTTACAGAATATATATAGCAATAAATATAGTATTATATTATATAATATCATAAATAATATAGCAAAATATAACAATAATATAGCAATAAAATGTCTTAACTCATAACGTATTTAGAAAATCATGAAAATTATTCTCTAACAGGTCCAACCAAATTCTGCTGTACTATTTCCTAACGTTCCCAGAAGTAAAAAATCATTTCAAACAAAACTGATGTGAATTCAGTCCGATCTTCAATAAAAAATCATACAAAACTATCATCTTTATGTATTGTGAAACTTTCCGCATTATCAATTTTCTATCAGAATTGATATACAAATCAGATATTCGGATATCGTTAAGAAGTTAACGCCGGCTAATTCGTTACGGCCCGGTAAGCCGAAGACAATTGCAAACAAGTTCTTCCATTGTGGTGCGTCGGCAGGACCGAAAACTGAAACGTTACCGCGTAACAAGATGAAGAGAGAGAACGCAACGAAGCTCAACCACAACCGGATATTATTATTAATGGTCAAACGATGTTGCCAAATGTTTCGATAAGTCTCAACGACAAACAATTAGGCTCGACTAGTCATCGAAAAGATTTTTTGTCTCTGACGATTCAAACAGCCGAATTACGTAGTGGAACCAAGAATTTATTCTCATCCGGTCGAAGTTAGATTGTAATAGGTGTTTTGGACAAGTTGTTATCATATTTTTTTGCGGAAATAATGGACTGGGTAATTTATAATCCCATTCAAAAATATCAAATTATTTTGTTACCTGAGAAGAGGTAATTTGAAGAAGTACCTGACCAAAAAAACACACTAGAATTAATCTCCAAAATTAATATGACACGGGTTTACTTGATGTGGCTTTTAAAATAGAAAGAAGTACGGAAAGGATTTTATTTTTTGTATTTAGAAACATTTATTCCTAAAATAAAAAATCTCTTAATATATGTCCCATTAGGTTTTTAACTTCACTTTGACGTTTTTCGTCCACTCCGCTCATGTCTTAAAATTATAAAGAGTTTTCCAATAAAGCTGACAGAAATTTAAAATGAGGCACAATAACTGACGGGTCTTTCAAATTGAGCGTTTTTTTTTTTAATTCTTGAATAAAATACAGGGGCTTTGTGAATTTGCCTAGGTTTAGTCTCATTTCAAAAGTGTAATGTATGACATTTATAAAAATGGAGTGTTACACAATACAACAACGCGTTAAAATTATTGAATTAGTTTATGAAAATGAACCTTCAGTGAAAAAAGTTTTTAGAAAATTACGTGATATTTACGGTTTGCACAATCGTCTATATGAAAGCTCTACCAATCGAATTGTTCAAAACTTTTAAGAAACTGGTTCGGTGAAAGATAGAAGAGCTACATACGAGGCGTGGCTATTAAATAACGAAACTGGCGCTGCTACAGAAGAAGTATGCATGCGCCAAAGACCAGCGACCAACAGGTGTTTAGCGTGAAACCTTCTCTTTTGAATGCAGTACCTCTCGCTTCTGTAAACAAATCGGTATAACCGTAGCCTTCGTTCGCATCAGAGTTTTTGTTTCGCCGGAAAAATGTTAAGTATAACAATAAAGCAACGAATTGTTGTGAAATTTCACTTGAAACTTGGAAAAACCGCTACTGAAACTTACAATTTATTGAAAGAAGTGTCGATCTGACCATAGGTTAAGTATTCGTGCGATTGCTGAAACTGTAGGAATTAGCAAGGAATGCGTACGGCAAATTCTACATAACAATTTTAACATGCAAAAAGCGTGTGCCTAAAATTCTCACGTTGGTCATGGAAAATGACCGAAACTTATTGGAAAGGATAACATGTGATGAATCGTGGTTTTTTACTTATTATCCTGAAACGAAGCGCCAATCCATGCACTGAAAGACCTCAAATTCACCGAAAGCCAAAAAAACTCGAATAAGCAAATCAAAATTCAAAGCAATGATGATTGTTTTTTTCGATATTCATCGGATTCTGTACCTTCACTGGGTTCCTGAAGGTCAAACTATTAATCATCATTACTACCTTCACGTTCTTGCTGAACTTCTTGAAAGAATAAGGAAAAAACGACCCGAATTGTGGAAGGACAAGTCATGGGTTTTCCACCAAGACAATGCATCTGACTGTCAAGAGGTTTCTAGCCAAGTACATCATCCCAGTGTTAGGAAAATCCGCCTTATTCGCCGGATCGTGCACCGTGTGACTTCTATCTGTTTCCTAAGGTAAAATCTGCATTAAAGGGAACAATATTTGAGTCCGTTGAAGGAGCTGACAGAAGAAGACTTGCAGCACTGTTTCAAACAATGGAAGATTCGCATGGAGCGTTGTAGGGATAAAGAAGGGGTGTATATTGAAGGATAAGTAAATATGTATGAAATCAAAATAAAATATTTTACAGCGTAAGTCTCATTATTTAATAGTCACACCTCGTATAGTCGTAGTGGTCGTTCACAAGAGCATATTGATTTAGTACTTCAAGGTTGCTGAAGACCCAGAAAATTTTACTAGTCGCCGTTCGTTAAAATTTGGACTCAATGAATCCACAACATGGCCTATTTTTTGACTAAAGTCACTGGATCATTCAAAACAGATGATTTTTCTCAAAAAATAATCTTTTCAGGCGAAGCACATTTTGAAATTGTTGGCTATATTAATAAACAAAATTGCCGCATTTGAGGTGAGGAAAATCAACGATTGATTCATGAGAAACCTTTACATCCTAAACGAATCAATGTTGGGTGTGCACTATGGTGAATGGTGTTCGATATCACGAGATGATAACTGGATTTTTGTAGGCTGAATGGAATAATATCGATCTGGAGGATATGTGGTTCCAAAGGGATAGCTCTTCACCTCACTCTGCTAATGAAACAGCTGATTTATTGAGAAAAAAAAGTCAGGTCTACAAAAACAATCCACAATCGATTCCTGAACTAAATTATGAAAATATTCGAGTCATTGGCGAGATAGATCTAGGGTTATGTCAAAATGTCACCCAAAATTTTGAGAAAAGAGTGAATGCCTGAGCTGCAAGAGATGGTCATTTGGTCATTGTCTTTAGTGTTTAAATTTCATACACTATGCTTCAATAATCAATAAAAAGCTTGATAAAAGGTGAAATCAATGCAAAATCTGTGTTTTGTTGAAGAATTGAAAAAACCACTGAAATTGAAAGACCCTTCAGAAGTGATAATTTGGTCATTTTTATTTTATCTTGAAGAACAAAGAATGGCATTCAGTTTTGAAAATATTATCGTTCAATCATCGTCTGTCCAAAAAGCAAACCAACCAGTGACTTTCTGAGAATGGAGAGGTAACTCCTGAATTCCTTGATAATTTTTGTCGGTCCAAAGGGTGCAGTTATGTTTGTTCACAAACCAATTGAACCAGAAGTACCCTTCGTCAAAAAAAAAAATTATTTCCTCAAAGTAGGAGGTCGCCTTCCAACGGCCCTAGAGCTCAGTTGGTGTATCGTATATCTTTCCATGGTGAAATGACATAATGTACTAAACGCAATAGTCTCTGAGTGACATTTACATTTCAAACAGTATTGCCGCTACTACATTTTAATGTTCTGACACTCACACTGGAAAACCCTTTGTTTGTGCTCACGCCCTTAATATATTGTTAAGCTCATTTTTATGTTAACTGCTCTTAATGTTCATTAAAAACCTTCCGTCTTGTCCCAGATAAAGCAAAGTCCAGTAAATTATTTTAATCCGGCGAAGTAAACAGATATAATATACGCAATATATAATCTGAGTAAGTTCCGCTGAATATGCAGCACAAGAATCTTGACAGAATATCAATTAAGAACGACTCCAGCATAATCAAAGATAATCTTTATTATCTCTGTAAATTTACTTCACGTAATATTTGCCAATAATTTTTATACAATTTCATAAATAAATTAACAACAATACAGCACTGAAACGGAGTGCTTCAAGAAAAAATTATATTGTTCTTCTTTCGCTTCCGTCCGGGGATCAATCTGCAGCAGCCTTTTGTCAGTTTTTGATGAGTAGTAGTTCTTCAACATCTCGTCGTACATTGTAGTATTACTCATATTTATGTAAAAATCCAAAAACGGAGTATATATAGTGGGTATATACAGACTTGAAATTTTTAGGATGACGTTATTTTCTGTGATGAGCCAGAAGTGTTGAATGTTAAATTTTGAAATTCAACATTCTTGGCTCATCACAGAAAATAACGTCGTTCCAATAATTTTTAAGCTTCAAAACGTATTACATAGCAAAATCCAGTCGAGTTTTAATATTTTACTTACTTGACCAAAGCTTTTTCCGAGCCACACTGCCATGATATCCATGTTTTCTTATACAACGGCGTATTGTTTCGACGCTGACTACTTTTTAAGAATGGTTTTCCACCAATGTTTTGAGTTTAGGTGGTGTAATAAAATTTTTACAACAGATCCACATTTGTGAAAATATGATATTGTTTCTTTCGATAATATCTAAATGCACTGGAAGTTATATCCTGTGTAGTTCGTTTCTGAAAAAATGATATAGTGAACTTCAGCAAACTCGAAAATTGGGCACTAAAAAATTCAACACTTCGGAAAATTCGGCAATATTCGAAAATGTTCATGAGCCTATTTAATTCCTTACTTTTCTTTTGAATTTTAACATCTAAATTTAATGTAACGACTAAACTAACAATTTATTAATATTGAATTTATTTAAGTTCACGACAAATGATAGTACGTTATTTACATTAAATTAGCTAATTTTGTGACATAAGCTTGAGTATGTTCTCATAGATTTAATTATATCAATGACGACTCTTAGCAACAGTCAATCAATCTTAGTTATAATTAATAGGTAATCAATCAACTCAGTAAATATTTTTTTAGAATCGTTCAAATGTTAAACAACAAAGTAAACAATACCAGAGTCGTTCTGAAAGTTCTAGCCTTGACTCAGAGATGACGTAAGTATGACCAAATGAAATTCGCAATTATAGACATATTTGCCAAGAATAATTCGTTAGACGACGTGATGCGAAATTTCAGACGCATGCCTTTAGTTGTTTGTGGTGATAGAGTAAAGCAAACCAGTGTTGATATTTTCTAACCAATGGATAAAATTCAAGTTCAAGCTGTTATAAAATATTTTGGCGGAATTTAACACCAACAAACATACAAAAAAAGTTAAATTTCACTTTGAAGAATTATTCTCATTCGTTTTCGACGGTAAAAAAAGGGTACCCCTGAATTTAAAAGCGGTCGTACATCTACTGAAGACGATGAACAGTCGAGACGTCCAAAAACACCTACGATACTACAATGTCGTATTAAAGGATCGCCAAATAAAGGTACGCGGGCTTCCTTGTATTGTAAGCATCTGGATAAACCATGGCCACTCTATCAACAAAATGTTTGAGTTTGAAAAAGCTTTAGAGTCGATGACTTCCGCGTCTGTTAAGTCGATTTAGACGTTTTATAACAGCAGATTAAAAGTTGATTCACCATGCTAGAGAAGAAGCAGCAGTTCAAACTGTCGGTGGGAGCAAGTGACAGTGCATCAAAGAAACCTAAAACATCTTCATCTGCAGGACATAACCTGACAAAAGGTAAAAAGGATAAAAGGGAAGGAAAGTAGCACAGGATAAATTCAGGTTAAACGTTCCGCGAAAAAGAAAACTATGACCTACGAATTGGCCGAATTTGGCTCTCGGCGATTAGTTACGACCGCTTATTTTGGATAAATCGCATTATACTCAGAGTAATAAAATGTGTATTGAATAACGCCGAAGCCGAACAATAAAAACCATCTCAAAAAAATCTTATGATTTCTTTGCCAAATTGAGATCTTTTCGAACGACCTACGTTTCATTTATTATATTGATATCACCATCAATATAATAAATGAAACGTAGGTCGTGGCCAACTAATTAGAAACACTTACTAAAAATGAATGTTCATAAATATTCCTCTTTATAAAAAAATAGTTCAGTTATTTGTGTAATTTTTATGTCATCCTCTCATAAGCAATACGTATTTTGTTTTTATTGTTGTCAGTTGTTGTTTTTTTGTTGTCAGGCGAAAAATGCAAGGAATGAAAAACATAAATAAAAGTTAGTGGTAATACAAGTGGCCGTATAGTTAGAAATGGAAGGCATAAGAGTGTTTAGTATATTTTAAATCTATTTAGTGACAGAAATTTCTTTTTACATTTTGTTAAAACTACATTACATTATTATTATTTAGTTTTAAAATGGGTAAAAAAAGAAACTGTGATCCTTCCTCGCACAAGATAATTATTGCTTTAAAGCAGTGAGGTTCATAAATCATAAACTTAAAAAGATTTACCACTAAACACCAAATCACTTTTTTAAAGCTCTCGACGCATGTTTCGCTAACCATGTTAGCATCATCAGGAGATTATTTAATCTAAATAAAAAAAGAAAAAAATGAACCGTGAAGTTTACTGAGCCTTACATTAATAATTGAAAAAGTTGACTGAACGGAACAGGTCCTTAATCCCGGTTCATGATTTTCTTACATTTTTCTATTTGAATGCTTTCATATGCATCCAAAGCCCTATTGTTATTTACACTTTTAACTAGTCTTAAATTACTAATGTCTATATTGTGGTCATGTTCGATTGCATGCTAGTCAACACAAGATTATTCCTTTCTACCATATCTAATGTGAGCAATATGTTCTTTATATCTCGTTAATATGGATCTTTTTGTTTGCCCAATATACCTTCGATCACAATCTTGACTGCTAATTTCGTAAATCCCCGACTTGTCATATTGATCTACTTTATCCTTTGGATTACCCAGGACTTCTCTTAATTTATTATATGGTTTGTACACAATTTTGTCTAGCCCTCGCGTTAATTAGGTATCAAACGGTATTACTAGATTAAATCATCTCTTGATGATGCTAACATGGTTAGCGAAACGTGCGTCAAGAGCTTTAAAAAAAGTGATTTGGTGTTTAGTGGTAAATCTCTTTGAGTTTAGTGTTTCACACTGAAAGTTCCAATAGAAGAATTGATATTATCATAAGATCAATTATTGAGTTTTATTAAAGGTAAATTGTTGGAGGTAACTATGGGTAAAATATAAAAATAAACATATTTCAGTTGCATATACACATTTAGAATTATATTATTTTACCTATGCCGTTTTTAGTTAGTAGACTACCACTGTATGTATATCAGACAATTTCATTTTCAAAAGCCAATTATTGATATTTGACCCAAATTCATACACATAATTGTTTTAGTGACAATGAAACATTCGGTTAGTTCTTTTTTGATAAAAATCCAACACTAACAGCTTAATAATTATCACCACCGCAAAAACTTCGATATTATTAGCAACAGGATGACGAACACCAAACACAATGCAATCAAAATAAAACATAAAATTTAATTATCATTCGCCTATCCCCCGATTACATTTATCACTAAAATTATTAAAATCTATAAATGTATAGTCGAAAATAGACACAAATTCACTACTGCGGTACCCTTAATAATCAAAAACGGAGACAAAGATGAATATTCTTTGTTATCTTTGTAATGTATAAATTACAATAAATTAAAACTTATCTTGTTTATGGGCTGTAAATGGTGATAACTAACATTTTCTTGATGAAATATATTTGGTGTAATAAAGCATTAATTTGATATTTAGAGAGTAAAGGTTACCACATAGTTCGATCAAAAACTGTCTGGATTGATAAATAGTTACAATTTGATTTTGCTATTTATTGAATATAAATCACACGTTACTAATATTATAATAAACTACTAGTCTAGGTATATAGTTGGGTGATATATAATCATTCACATTAGTAATAGGTTAAGTTATTATTCCCCATAATTAATTATTACAAAGTATGTATTTTATGTAAATATTACTTCTTTTTCTTCGATTTCCAGCAGGTTCTTGCCAGTTTGTGATGTGCAGTAGTTCTTCAGCATATCTTTTTACACTGTCGTTCTATCGTGTCTAGTCTAGCTCTTCTTCTATTACTGCCTATTTGCCCTCTATGATTTTCCTCTATGATTTGCCCTCTATGAATTCGGTTTTCGGGAATTCTCGCCATACGTACCACCCATCTTAGTCGCCAAACTCTCACATAATCTACAAGATCCTACAACTGCTTGAGTTCGTTAGTTATACCTGATCATCCAAATTCCATTATCATTCACAGCACTAAAAATTCTTCTGGGTACTTTTCTTTCAAATACTGCAAGTATCTCTTCTGTTTTCTTTGTGAGCGTTCACGCATCGCAGCCATAAGTGACTACTGGCCGAATAAGTGTTGTATAGATCCTACCTTTAGTATTCTTTTGTATACGAGGGTAGTCTGAAAAGTGTCCAGCCTCAATATGAATTGCGTTACTCGTCAAAAATATTCTGGTACTAAATTGCGCATGTGTTGAAAGATAACCTTGAAAAATTAAGCAGTATTAGATGCTCAGTTGTTGCTTAATAGACATGCATGTCAGACGATGTTAGTGTTTCTGTAAAGATGGAAAAAATCGAATATCGAGCCGTCATTAAATTCTAGCATTTGACAGGCAAAAGCATCCATCCCGGTTTTAACTTGCATAGGCGTATTGTCTTTCAGATGAAAGCAATTTTATGACGATTCGATACTCGATTTTTTCCATCTTTACAGAAACACTTATATCGACTGATATAAATGACTGTTAAACAATAACTGAGCATCTAATATGGCTGAAAAGTTCAAGGTTATCCTTCAACGCATGCGCAATTACATAATAAGAAAAAAATTTGACAAGTAACGCCATCTTCATGTTGAGGCTGTAACCTTTTGATACTTACCACGTAAATTTAGATCTTAGGGCAGAATGCATGGAGTATGTAACTTTGTTACCCTTCATAATACGATTTCTGATATCTTCTGTACGTTTACTTCCCAGATACGTAAATTCCTTCACAACTTTAATATTGTCATCGCCGATTATCCAGTTTGGTTCTCTTCTTGGATGAGTTCTTTTTTTCCACCTCATCACCTTTGTTTAGACTATTTTTATTTCTAGACAGGCCAATTTAGCTTTTACCTTTATTTCATCATACATCCCTCGTAATGATTAGAGGGATGTATGATCGTATTAATATATTTAGGTCATATGCATATCCTACACTTTGTTTTTCTTTATTAATCATTATTCCATTTACGTTTATACCTGCCTCTCTGATGTGACGACTTTGTTTACTATTAATTTAAAAATAACTAGTGCCAATCCATCCCCCCATCACACACTTCCTCAGATGTCAAATTTTACCGTAGTATGTTGTTGGATTTTTAAAACTGCCTTGGAATGCAGCATTATCATTCGGGAAAATTTAATAAGCTTCGAAGGTATCCCCATTTCGTTCATAGCCTCATATATTACTACTCTTTGTACGTAGTCATCGTGTGTGTGTATGGGTCTATATATATATATATATATATATATATATATATATATATATATATATATATATATATATATATATATATATATATATATATATATATATAGACCCATACACACACACGATGACTACGTACAAAGAGTAGTAATATATGAGGCTATATATATATATATATATATATATATATATATATATATATATATATATATATATATATATCCCCAGTCAAGCAATCAATAAAAATGCTTTTAGGTTCCATAATCTCATATGGAACACACAACAACCCAGAGACGTTTTTTCAAGAACGTTCAATTTCTCACAAAGATATGTAATAGTCTTTCCACAGTAATGATCCACTGAAGAGCTATAAAATTCCAAAGTTAAAAAAAAATCCTATGTTATTTAAATGAGAAATTGAAATTTGCGATGCGGCACCTCTTAATATTAATATTAAGAGCTCTAACTTTGACAGATTTTTTTTCGTTATTTCTAACAATATTTTTGATACCTTTAAGAAAAAAAATATTGTCGGTTTTTTGAAACATATATATATACAGGATGTCCCGAATGGTATGGACAAAATTTTACCAGTATGTTCTAAGGCTACAAAATAATGGTACTTTGTCTTATAAATCTTAATCGAATAATGCGTCCCAAGGAACGCCCCTCCAAATGGGGCATGCTGAAGATGGGTTTTCACATATATTTCCGAAACCGTTTGTAATAAAATTATGAAATTTGGCGATTATGAAAAAAATGATTGAAGAAAATTATGTAAATTTTGGGCGTCGAAACTAAACGTGTATTTCAAATTTTAAATTTTTTACAAGGACATTTTATACAACTTTTATATAATTTTTTAAATTTCAATTACAGATTATGAAAACCTAGACTATTTTACGTATAATAGATACTCTTAATTTGCCTCGATACAATGTACCGTTTTCGAGTAAATCGCTTTTAAACTTTTCGTACAACACACAATCTGTTGTGTGAAGGGGTCAGAAATATGTTGAAGTTCAAGGAATGCACTTTGAACAAAATACTTGTGATTTGTAATTCTTCTTAATTACTTGATTAATTTTCTTAAAATGTCTTTTTTATGAGGATGCGCTTTACAGTGCTGCTCACGAACAGTTTGAAAGGGATTTACTTGCAAACGATGTATCTAATTGAGGCGAAGTAAGAGTACCTCTTTTACATAAAAAAGTCAGGGATTACATAAAGTTGAATTACAAATAAAAAAAAAATACGTACAAAAAAATTGGGCAATTATTACCTTGAACCCCTCATTATACTACACCCCTGATTGAAATTATTAAATTTGAACACTTACCAAATTTCATAATTTTATCGTTAACGGTTTCGAAAATATCTGTGAAAACCCCTCTTCAGGATGTCCCATTTAGGGAGGGGGCGTAGTTTCCTTAGGGTGCATTATTTGACTAAGATTTATATGACAAAGCACCATTATTTTTAATCGTAAAACACGCTGGTAAAGTTTTGTCCATACAATTCGTATGGTGTTATATCAATTATTTACTGAACTCAAAAAAATTTATCGCTATGCACCACAAATATTTTTTTTTACTTTTTTTTACATTGTGCTATATGTAAAAGTTTAAATATCACTAAATTCAAAATATTTTAGTCGTATTATGTTTTTGTTACCAAAAAGGTAAACAACCTTACAAATTTTTGAAGAAGAAAAGAGAGACTGAGAGAAATTTTTATGTCAAATATACAGTCACGGAATACTAATACCCATACACCCACAAAAGAAAAATTTTTAATCTCTTATTTGGTAATATTTTTTCTTCGTTGGCGCCTAGAAATAAGTTTTTAAGTGATAAATGTTTATTAGGGGCTGTAAAATTTATCCCATAATTTTTACCTGGTAAGTATTCTTTTTTTCCTTGTGTTTTTTGTTGAACATTTTTAAAATAAAAATATTATTTTTTTGTAAAATTTACTAAAAGGGTGCGAGATTTGTTTAAAGCAACGCATAAAAAAAATTATAAGTTCCAAAAACATTAAATGTTCGCTTCGAGCCGCGCAGTGTGCAGTAGAACGAGTTGCATACACCAAATCATGTAATAAAAGAACAGGCCGAAAAAGAATTAAATCAGGATATAATACAGTTGGATTATTAATTGGAAAGTCCATAAAAAAAAGTGCACGAGTTCGCTGAAGAAGTATCACGAGAGTTTGAAAAACAAAACATGCATTTAGTGATAGTAGATCGTTCAGGTTACGTGTGTCTAGTGGCTATACTGAATTAAGAGTTTGTACGGAGGTTGTTAGAAAATTTCTCGGCCTGCAAAAGAAAACAGAAGACCCTTGAAAAGTTTTCCAACGCAGTTAAAAAACTTACAATTCAATATATGTAGACCAACAACGTTTCAACTTTATAATACGCCTAGTCAATTGCGATTTATTTAACCGCGGTTGTCCGGGCCAAAGCCAGTGAATATAAAGTATGTGGAAGCATTTCGAAACGTCTTGAAGTCGAAGGTCATACAATTTTGCAGCAAACTCAGGACATATGTATACGTTCATTACCAAGGTGACATAGCACACACATGCTTTTTGACCGGATATGGAATTTAATCTGAATAACAATTTCTAATTGGTCCAGTAGACAAGCGAAAATCTCTCCGGAGCAACACACTACGAGAACCCCAGAAAACTGTAGCCACGACTTTTTTGCAAATGAGTCTATTTTTGGTTTCTTTGGAGCACTTTCACTTACTCCCATTGGACTGCTGATTTATCTCTGGCGTGTAATGGTGCATCCATCCATAACAAATGAGACACCCACCAAACGGAAAGGTTTTCATGTCCAAAACAACGTGTAAAATATAGTAGACATTGTCTATCGAGATGTTTACAATGTTATCAAACTTGTGGTACCTTCAGTCGGCGAAATTACTGTTAGAATCTTAATCTTTCTGAAAATCCGTTGGGGTTAAACTGCCTAAAAAAAGTACTATATAACATTTTGAACTTTAATTTTATCAATTTTTCAAAAAAATAAACAAGCAACTAAACGCACGCGTCTGATACTATGCAACACGCCATCTAACAAATCATACTTGGCAAATATCACAGTTATTTGGTCCTACTTTCACCACATCTGCATCTGGTCGAAAACTTTTCGAAGAGCCTTCGTAGTCTCGAAGGATAGTGATCTAATATCACTAAAATGCTGGGTATGTAAAAAGATGAATATGATCGAAGTCTCGGCAGTATACGCTTGATTGCTACATGTTACTGACAATGTTTCATTACACTACATCAAGCTGTCATAACTCATCGAGAAAGACAAACATATTAGTATAGTCATTTTCAATCAGAAATATATAAACAAAATTCAAATTACATCAACTACCCTGGAAAAATCAATTTCCGAAAAAATCACCTTGCAGCATTAATATAAAAAAACAACAATACTGAAGCAACATTAGGTATCAAGTCACGCATGAAATTATAATAATATGCAAAATAACATACTAAAGTAGCTACTGGTTCTGAAACTTAACATGATGAAAGCAGACCCACTGTCGACCAACCAGTGTTGCCACATTTTTTGTCGTATTCATTCTCGAACGAATATTTGCTTACAATCTGAAATCATTTAATTTAATATTTAATTTCGCCATTGTTTATGTTATAAATATTTAAATGTGTTAAAAGGTAAAATGAATCGATTTTTAAATATTGAATGAAGCACAAAAAAACCTTTTAAAATAAGATATTTTACCAACTGTATGATTTCATATATTTGTAATTCACAACATATTAGGCGAGCACAAGTTTTTAAGCTTTAAATTTCATATAATTAAACCTACAAATTAAATGTAATATTATTCTAGCGCTTTTGCAGTTTTATAATATTAACATTTGGATTTTTAAAATGTCATTAGGATGGCATTTAATGCACTTAACTTTAAAAATCAATAGTGATGAAAGTTCGATTTTTATCTGAATAAATGAATGCTACTGTTTATGGAGAGAGCGTGGAATAAAAAATTTCCAAAAATAAATGTTTGGCTTAGAATATGAATTATTGCTGGATGCCCTATATTATTGAACTGAAATTATGTGCAAACTAAAATTTGTTTGTTTTTTTTTGCGGAAGTTTGCGGAGCACCTTGGTGTTATGCAGCAATCAATTTCGGTAGCAATGGGTAATGTATAGAAAGAAGGCAGATGGGATCTGCATAAAGGTAACGCAAATGGACGGCACTTTCTAAAGAATAATCAATGCAGGTGATAAAATATAGATTCCTTAAAATTATTATAATTCATATACGATTTATAAATACGAGATTTTTTAGGATTCCTTTTTTTTCACTGTAGTCACCTTGTATATGTCAATATTTGAAACTAACTACATTCCAATTATTTTTATATCCTCAGTTAAGTGCAGCTTATCCAACTCTACAACATCAAGTTTGTTTCAGATTTGAGCCCATCATTTGAAGTTAATATTCAACGTTCGAGCCATTTCTTCAGGTTTGGGAAGAAGAAAATGCTAAGGGCCAAATTCGGCGAATAAGGCATAAGTACCTACAAATAAAGATCATCGACTTTTACTGCAACAACCCGAGATATGTATACAGCCCCTTTAATTGATTCAAATGAAGAGTAACATGCCGCGATGATAATCCACTTTTTGCCAGGTAGTCTATGACCACCACACTACGAGAATCCGAGAAAACCGTAGCCATGACTGTTTCTGCAAATGAGAGTGTTTGCTTTCTTTGGCATGTCATTGTGAATCCAATGTGTTTCATTTACTGTTATAAAACGTCGACGAAAATCAACAAGTTCAAATAAGCCTAAACACTCTTGGAAAATCCGCCTTTGATCTACTATTATCAAACGCGGCACCCATCGAGCGGAAAACTTTTTCAGACCCAATACAGATAGTCAATCGAGTACAGTCTGTCAGTCAGCAAGCTCGCACACGCTAGCAGACTGTGTTTCCTTTAAGACAAACTGTGAATGTGTTCTCATCGTTCTGAACAGGTAGTACCAATATAATATTCAATTCAACAGTTTTTTTCATCTGTACCTAATAAAGATTCAATTGATTAAAAAACCGAAGCTTTTATTTTGCTCATAATACAAAACGAGTTTTTTAATGTTAGTAATAGTAGAAAGATTTTTCTAGCAATGATTTTTAACTTGATACTGCCGGTTCTTTTTTTGCCTGCCAAATTGACGTTCTGTCACATTCAAGAAATCCCATCGCGCATTTTATGCACAACGGCAGATAACAGTTCGGCCACAACTTATAAATGTAAATTTTATTACCATAAATAATAATTACATTATGCGATGCGTCGTAAAAACGAAAAAAATATCGACCCATAAATAATAACTTTTATAGTTGCACGGACACAAAACGGTTTTATAGCTCGACTGCCCCGAAACGAAAATAAAAGTAGTTTTTTTTTATTTAGATGGTGTTAATGAAATTTCCGATACGACGGCGATTAAGAAAATTGGTAGTCGTAAACGCTGACTGCAACTTTGTATAAATCAGATTTAAATGCAGCTAATGGATATATACAAATAACTAACTTTTACCCGCTACATCGTCTGAGTATGATTTAAAAAAGTATGTCAGAAAACAATTACATACCATAATTATTAGGTACTTATTCCGTAAAAAAAGTAAAGTTTTTTTTGCAGAATACCTATAAACGCTTCCCTACTTCCTCTAAATATAAGATTTCCAAACTGGCAGGCACGGACTAGTGCGAAGGAAGATGCGAAGAGTTTAACAGAAATTAAATTTCCCTAAAATATATAAATAAACCTTCATAATATAACATTAAATATTTGTAAAGCATTTACCACATTTTTAAAGCATTTGCCGCATTTTTAAAGCATTTACCGCAAGGGTAGGTGCACAGTCTAATCTCTTATAGTATTTTGTTACTATGGCACTACCTTTCAAAACGCCATTGATGTTTAAATGATTTCGAGTTACCGTCATATTATTTTCGTGTGGTAAACATGTCGAGTTTCGAGCCAAATAAAGCATTTTCCTGTTCAGACAAAATAAAAACGCGAGTGAAAGGCCTCGTATGCTTGTGAAAACTTACGGCGACAAGGGAAAAATCCAGAAGCAGGAAAATAGGTACCACATCAGCTGAACGACAGAGCAGATGGAAAAGCGGTGTGCGAAGTTTCGCTTTCTCGGCATGAAAGAAAAACTTGTTTTCATCGGATCATGACTGGAGACGAAAAATGGATATATTTACAGGACAACCATCAACATCGACCACAAGACCGAATCGCTTTGGAAAGAAGACAATCATGTGCATTTGATGGGATCAGTAGGATGTCGTGTACCATGAGCTTCTGAAACCAGGTGAAACCGTTAATACCATTAGCTACCGCCAACAAATGATCATTTTGAACTACGTATTGGTGGAAAGCGACCGGAATGGGCTACAAGATACGGAAAAGTGATTTTGAAGCATGACAACACCCCATCACACACAGCGAAAGCGTTCCCAGATACCATGTCTGCACTTTGCTGGGAACTCTTGTCCCACCCGCCGTACTCCAGACTTGGCCCCTTCGACTACCACCGGTGTTCATCATATCTCACGCATTTTCCATGATACACTTCAAGAATTACGTCGAAAAATGGCCACCTCAAAATATTTTAGGTTTTTCTAAGAGGGCATCCACAAATTGACAGAGAGATTAAAAAAATGTGCAAATAGCGATAGTGCATTTTCCTTTCTCTCAAATTAAACTTGTTGAAAAAGACTGATAGCCTTCAAGCACTAGTTAAAAAGAAAGAACCCGAAATGATCGGACACACTGTATGCTTCACAAAAGATCAAAAAATACCAACGAGGAACTTAAGAACATTTTTACAAAACTGAATAAAACAATTTTTTTACTTTGTTACCTTTTTTGTCACTTTTATTTTTTAACTTTGTGGGGCAATAGTTTCGTAAAACAATGTTCAATTATCAAACACTACTTTAAAACTAAGATATTACACTTTTTATTAATTATTTTACTTTACACTTTTATTTTATAATTTTTTATTATTCTCACCAAAACATTCAATAAAAAACTCGGTGGACCTTACAAAAAAAAATAGTAAACTATCTATACCAAAAAACGGTTTTCTAGCGTCCTCTGATATTAGCAACATGTTCCCGAATATTCCGAATAAGGATTGCCTACAATTAATAGATAATTTACTCATAGAAAATAAATCAATCCAATTATTAAGCACGATATTTTAGAACGCTTTAACTTATGCATTAATGAAAATTGTAATTATTTTCAATTTAATAGTGTTTTTTACAAAAAAAAGGAGGGTCAAGCAATGGGTTCCCCACTAAGCCCTTTATTATCAGAACTGTTCATATCAAAATTGGAATTTTTTTTTTTTAAACGGATAAAGCAAAAAATATATTGTTATTGTTTAGATTGTAAACGACATTTTGGTTTATTATACTGGAAACGACAGACAAATAGCAGAAACATAAGAGCATTTAAATATAATCAATCCAAAAATAAAATTTACACTTGAAAAATAACAAAATCAAACCATACATTTTCTGGGCCAAATATTCGAACAAAATAATTAACTAGAATTTAATATCTATAGAAAACCCACATACTCAGATGCAACAATTACAAAACGATCAATCCACCCCATTACCCATAAACTGCAAAAAATAAAACTAATAGCACAAAATAACGGCTTCAATGAAAAATATATTAGTTACTTAATAAACAAAAAACGGAAACCCAAAAGTAAAACAAACAAATGATAAAAAAATACTGTAAGATAACATATTTCGGTCGAATTTCGGAACAAACAAGAAACATGATTTGCAAATAGTGTTTAAAACCCCCAAGTCAATTAGTAAATAACTTTTTAATGCCAGAGATAAACACAACATAAAAAATCTGAAGTTTATATGTTAAGTTGCAACGAGTGCAGTAGCTGATATAGGGAAAAAAAATTCAGACAAGTTTCAAAGAACTCAAATCTGCGTAGCTATTAAAGAAACAAAATTCTAATTTTGTGAACAATTTCATAGATGCCGGACATATATTTCCCGAGATTACAAATTTAAAAATTTTACATACAGCGCCAAAAAGCAAAAAATTAAACATTTAAAAAGCGAGTGAAATTTATAAATATTATATAATAAAGACCCGTCTAGACAGTTATTAAACGTTCAGACAGATCTCCGAAATTCACCACTATTTAAAATATTGTAAAAAATTAACCCCAATAAAAGTGTAAATTAGGTACATAGAATAAACAGCTGTAATACCTTGAAGTAGTGTTTGATATCGTAACATTGTTTGACGAAACTATAGTCACACAGAGTTAAAAAATAAAAATGAGAGATAACAAAGTAAAAAAAATTATTTTATTTGGTTTAAAAATGAAGATTTTGTTTTCACAAAGAAACGGAAATGATGTTTTCACAAAGTAACGGACAAATCAATCAATCATTTCTACAAAAGTTACGAAAATTGTTAAATACATAAAAAAAACTTTTTTAAAAATTAGGTTGGTTGCAAAGCTAAATGAAAATATGGAAGGATATACTTCACTAAAGCTAAAACCATTTAAGCTATGAAAATTAAATTTACAAAAAAATCAGTTCGGCATGTTTTCACTTTTAAACCATTTCAGGGTCAGAGTTAAGATTGAAGCAAACAAAAATATATTTACTGGACACCTGGATGGTTTGCTAATACATTTCTAACATTATTTGGAAGATATTGATTTTACAAATTTCACTGACCATGAGAGAAGCAGTTCTCTCTCAAGTCTACCGCAGCTAAGTTTAAAGGCTATCCGTCAGACTTGTTAAAAATCATGGCGAAGCAGACCTTTAAGCGCTCTTAAACTACGGTCTTTTGAACTCGACGAGGAAGTGAAGTGATCAACGGAAAATATTGGAATGAATACTCACTTCCCTCGATCAATTCCTGTCAAAACTGTGGCCTCGACAATGTATCAATGAAAGTCTTCATTTGTAAGCTGGTATAATTACAAAGTTTAGGAGGATATTATAGAAGTACCGACCGAGTAGTTAAGGGTGTTAAAAAATTCTGGTGGATAGTGGACGGCATCATCAGTATTTATCATTGGAATTTACCGATCTGTATTCCATTTCAATACCTTCAATTATTCTAAGAAAATTATCATTAATAGATGTTAGATAAAAGGGTATAGCCGGATAAGCATGCAGAATCCGCGTTTTCTATCGACACTTGGGGGATCATTTTGGTACCAAATAAAAAAAATTCATCCCAAATTTATGTTTTTAATCTGAAATATTCTGAGTTATTCAAAAAAACATTTTTTTAATAGTAAAAATAAAAATGAACAAATGGTGATTTTTCCCAAATACTAGGCAGTAAAATATATAAAAATAATTGTTTTTATGATTCTTAAATGTAAACAAAAAATTATCCGCCGGCGATCAGTGGCAAAGAACATTTGATGTCAGTTTTGGCGACAAACGCCATCTATCAGAAATTTTCAACTAAGCAGTCGGTTTCTAGTATAACCCAAACAAAAGAGAGAAAGAAAACGAAAATGTCTTTATAAATATTATTCACGAATTTCTCAAAATATCGATAAATTGAATTTATTGTTTACCATGAGAATATATTTATTTCAATAATATCATTTAAGCTACCTTTTTTTAATTGCATTTTTCAGCTTAAAATATATTTTCATTTAAATCATTTTATGTTGTCAAAAATTCGTATTTTCAATAATACGGGAAACTGTTTTGTAATTAATGAGAATAGTGATGAAGACTAATTCCATTTAATTGGTTTTATATATTTATCAATCTTAATATATATATATATATATATATATATATATATATATATATATATATATATATATATATATATATATATATATTAACACAAAATAACCTGTGATAACTATAACAAACAACATTCTGCATTAATTTACGCCGAAACTTAGAAACCCATACAATATTTTAAATGTCATGAGCAAAAAAATTATTCATACACCACAAAACAAAACACAATAACTAGACAAAAGTTATTCCAAATTAAACTCAATATTTCGTTGGGTAACCTTTCGCATTTATAATGCCTTGAAGTTTCCTGGGCATTGATTTTACGAGCAGGGTAGTCTCCCGAGAGTCAATTTCTGCCACCTTTCTGGAGGTTGAAAATTAGGTCATTCCTTGAGGAACATTGACATTTTCGCACTTTTAACTCCAATAGTGCCCATAAATTTTCAATGGGGTTAATATCCGGTGATTGAGGAGGTGTAGGTAGCATTTAGCGAACATTATACAGTAGCCTTTCTTTGGTATTTTTGGCCGAATGCTTCGGATCATTGCCCTGTTAGAACAAATAGCTGTCCTCTATTCGCAACTGCCGCACACTTTTTTTTACCCTGGCTCGCAACAAGTTTACATACTTCTCAGCGTTCATAATTTCATCAATAATTACAAGTTTACCTAATCCACTGGCGCTCATACAGCCCCAAACGATAACATTACCCACGGTTAACAGTCGGTCCCAAATTTTTTGCTTCAAAAGCTGTCCCCTTTTTCCTCCAAACAAATCATTTTCCATCCCATACAAAAATATTATACTTGTTTTCATCAGAAAACTACACATTTTTTTCTAAAATGAAAGCGGTTTGTTTGCGTGCTCTCTGACAAACTACAATCGTTTTTTCCAGTTTTTTTTATTTATGAAGGGTTTTTTCCTTGTCGTCCTACCTCTATATCCTGTCATGCAACCGATTTACCACAGTTTGGGGGGTAACAGTTTTGCCAAAAATGATGCGATGTCTTCTACAAGCTCGCGAGCATTCAGTTTGGGATGTTTTGGCGCCTTCCGCACGATTTCACGGGATTCACGCACAGTCAGGGAACGTTTTCTACTAGTACGTTTTTGTATTGTCAACAGATCCACTTTTAAATTTTTTAATTATATATTGCACTATTGTGTGCGACATTTTTAACTTTTTTCCTCTACATCGATAACTCAGTTCTTGTTGAAACAATGAAACAATTTAATCTTTGCAGGTTGAACTCAGTTCTTTAGATTTGCGACCCATTCGCGTGGAATTATCCATCAATACTGAATTAAATACACACAGTTGTTTATTTTTGTTTACTTAAGAATGAAGAAATACAAGTTAGGGGAAAACATTTATATCATAACAAGTTTTCAAGTTATTATTAAAACTATTGTTAGTGTATGAATATTTTTTTGCTCATTAGATTTAAAAATTAGTGTTTCAAGATTGTATGAGTGTGTATTGTAATTTTCTCCGATAGCCTAAATTAATGCAGAATGTTGTTTGTTATAATTATCGCAGGTTATTTCATGTTAAAAGCATTATTAAAAATATTTTTGCCAAAAAAAAACTAAGTGTATATATATAAACTATATATATATATATATATATATATATATATATATATATATATATATATATATATATATATATATATATATATATATATATATATATACATATATATATATATATATATATATATATACATATATACATATATATATAAACTATATATATATATATAAACTATATATATATATATATATATATATATATATATATATATATATATATATATATATATATATATATATATATATACTCATAGTTGGAATCTTCAGTCGAAGCGGACAACACTTCCACGAAGCGGATAAATAAGATAGCCAAATAAGATTTTGGCGAAACGTCATGACTCTTCACAGAATCAACGGATCGATACCCGGAATGATTTAAAAACATTATTTACCATCCGTGAAAATATTAGAATTAGAAATATAGAAATTAGATATTAAATATTAGATATATATATATATATATATATATATATATATATATATATATATATATATATATATATATATATATATATATGGGTTGTTTGATTGTGGAGGGGGACTCCCTATTCTTGGCGAGAGAGAGCATATGTCGGTACCCTGATGAGTCTAACCAACAGACGAAACATGTGCCCAATGTAAGGGATGGGTGGGGCTTCCTTCCGGTCAAGCAACTGACCATTACTCATTATGGCGGAGACGCAGGTTATTGTGCGTTCCACATGAGATTCTGGAACCCAACGGTCGGGGATGTATAACTCCTAACTACTGTTGTCTCGTTGAACGCTGTCTAAAAAAGTCAAAAAACTGCATATATATATATATATATATATATATATATAACGTACATGTCTGAAGGAACACAATTAGAAACATTATTTTAGTTTTATTTGTGTTGCAGAAAACTGGGAAAAAATCACCATATGATAATTTTCAATTTTATTATTAAAAAAAAACAAAAATAAGGATTTTTAAAAACAAATATTTGCTAATAAAAGGTGAAACTTGGAGTGAATTGCCTACTTCAGGAGGCGATTTGACAATTGCACAGCACAAACCGCATTTCTAAGATGCACTCTTACATTATTGGCAGTTTTCACAACAGTCACCGGTAGCCATAGATTCGACCGCTTAATTCTAGTACAACTGAAAATTACATACTACTGAACTAAAAATTACTGAAAAGTTGCATAGTGGATTCGTGGAAAATATTTCTTCTCACGCATATTTGGTACCTAGGTGGGGCCTGGGCGAGTCATGAACCATTCTTCCCAGTAGTACTGTTGCGAACCACAGGATGGCGTGAGTTGTATTTGATTACAGCCTACATACGACATGATCTGTCATTCCTTCAGTTGCTTTTGAATGTTCCGCGAATGATGGCGGTGTAAGGCCAGAAACCGGTCGTGTGAGACGCTTGCTAAAATTTGATGGCGATTGAAGGAATGGTCAAATGTTTGCGTTGAGCCATGGAAGAAATCTTGTTTTCGAATATACTTAGCAGTAGCACATAAAACTAAACAAGCCAAAAGAATATCTATTTTTGCGTTCAAGATATGCTCTACAGTATATTTTCAGTTCCATTTAAATATGCATCCTGTTTGTTGCAATAGCCCAATAGTTAACGTTTTTTGAAATATGAAATGACTAAATCGAGATTTCCTACTATTATTAGATTTACCACTTTCAAATCTAATATTTAATATCTTATGCATATATAAACAAAAATTTAATGTATATACATACTAACGTGCAAATAACCAGTAGTAAGTCAACACTGAGTTAGAAACATATGTACAAATAATGAAAAGCGATTGTTTGATTTGTATTCTTTTTAATCGTTCGAAAGAGTTATTTTAGAAACGTCACTTTAATTAAAGAAATTATAGACGGAGGGCGCTAATCCAACTATATATCAAAAAATTGTTTTGGCTGAACGGTGGGGGCACCTGCGTAACATTTTTCACAGACCGGATGGCTGTTTTGGCGCCTGAACTAAGACCGTTTGATTTACGATGTATGTCTTCGATGCACTTCGAATTAGTAATGGCCACAATTTAAAATCTCCACCGATTATTTATAGGGATAGGCAGGACGATGCGTTAGACGAAACTGGCGTAGCAGTAGAGACATCATTTCGAACACTTTATCGGCCCATTTCGAACGCTTTTTAAAATATATTTTCAATTTAATCGACACGCTTCCTGTATTGGAAGAGCTAAGAGTTTATAACTGCACCCGAGAGATATACAGCGGTTTTTGTTTCTAAATTCCAATAATTTGTTAAAACCTATCAGGTATATTTGATTTTGAATTTTTTAGTTTAAATATCATGGACTTGTTTTCGAATATTGTGCTCTGGAGATTTTATAGAATATATACCAGGAATAGCGATTAATAATTTCTACCTAACTCATACCAAATCGCATTAAAACCACTCGATGCGCGTTTCGCCAACCAAGGTAGCATCATCAAGAGATGATTAAAATTAAAAATGATTACAAAGTTTTAAACTAAAAAAAATGGAAAGAAAGAAAAATATTTATCTTGTTAAAAAAGGATTATTTTTTTAAATAAAATAATTTCTAGGACATTAACACAAGAACTTATCCACAGCATGACAGCAACTCATTGACATGAAATTTAATATATAATAAGTGAGATAGAAAAAGAAATAAATAATGATAAAATTGTAAAAACTATTTTATAGATTTATTGTTACTGTTAAACAGTACATCTGATTAAAATTTGAAGATCTAATTACTACGATTTAGGAAGCTACAATCAGTAATGGGTGGATCGACCTCCACTTTGTATATATTAATGGAGGCGCCGAGGCATGGATCTAATTAGGTGGTCAATTTCCTCTTGAGGAATAGTGTTCCATGTTATTAGAATTTCACTCCGTAGTGCCTCCAACGTCTGAGGATAGTGTGGCAACCTGAACAATCTTCGACCTATGATATCCCACACATGCTCTATTGCGGATAGGTCCGGGGATCTCGGTGACCAAGGCAGCAAATTGATTTGGGCTCCTTCAAAATGAAGTAAAGTAACACGTGCAATGTGTGGGCGTGCATTATTCTCCTGGAAAAGTGGATTTGGAAGTGTTCGAAGATAGGGTAACAAATGGGGGTCTAAAATTTCTTCAACATACAGCTGAGCCATTACACTATCTCCGACAAAAACTAGAGGTAACCTACTATCATGTGCGATGGCACCTCAACAACAACACCCACTGTGAGATGTACGTGCCTCTCCATGAAGAACCCCAGATTTCGTCTTTCTCCGGAATATCTTACCACCTATATGACCACCTATACAGAAGCGGAACTCGTCACTAAAAATAACACGATTCCATTATCCATCCCACTCATGTATTTTTCTACACCACTCCAGCCGTTTACACCGATGTTCCGCCGTTAAAGGTAAAGCCACATATGGTCTGTAAGAAACGAGCCCAAAAGATCTGATTCTGCGGTGGATTGCTCGCATTCCAATTAACCTTCCATACTATTCGTACCACTGCTGAGCAATTGACCTTGAAGTTGACGGTCCCTTATGCCCTTGAAAACGGTCCCTTATGCCCAAAAGCCGAAGACTGCAATCTTGGAGTTTTATCGTGGCTGGACGACGTTTTGTCCCTCTAGCTCATTGTTGTCGGCCTTCTACGGCCCACGCTCGCCATGTTCTCAACACTGTGTGAACAGTCCTATTCATCTTCCTTCCAATTTCCCAAAAAGATAATCCGACCTCTCAGACCTACAATGTGGCCCCTCTCAAATTGTCAACTGACGAAAATTTGCAGGTCTTCACACTCTAGGCATGATAACTTTTTTAATGAAATGAAATTGCAGTAAAACAAATCACTGTCAAGTCGTAAAAATTACTCATATGATGTATCTTTAAAGAAAAAGTGAGAGTACCAAAAACTTTTTTATACGAACATGTGCTTCGTTACTATGGCTGAAATTTTGATCATTTATTTCTAAGATCACTAGAAATAAGTATACAAAATATAATTACAATACAAAAATGTTTACTGGGTGTTCCTTTTTCTATGTCACTTAGTATATGTAATGGAACTTTGTTCGTATTTTGAAACATCTGATGTATTGACATTCAGTATAAATGTATCTTCTAACTTCGACTGAACGCGGCAAATAGAAAAATAATCGAGGAGAAGCAGCCACGTCACGTCCAGCAAAAAAAGCCTAGCCAGTTGCCGTAACGCGTTGGTTCCCGGTATTGAACCAGAAGAAACGCGCTGGACGAATGTAGAAGAAACATCAGGCAGCGTCCGATTACGCGGGTAAATATCGACAATGATGATGGATGCTGGACAAAGGCTACGGCAAGGTTCCGTCCAATTTAGTTCAATGACATGGGTCGTTGGGAATTAGTTCTCGGTGCTGAGCGTGATCCCGCCACACGCCTATCCTTATTTTGTTTTAGTCTAAGTCACATATTATGTATTCGATAGACAATTCTTCTAAACTTCATAAATACAGTTATATAATACCACTTTCATCCATAATATATAAATCAATCTTCCATAATTATAAATCAATATTCTGTTGGAAATTTTTGGTGTGAAACACCAAACTTAAACAGGTTTACATTCAAACATCTAGATTATTTCAGAGTTCATATCCTCAACAAAATAAAAAATTGAAAATTGAATTGAAAAAATAAAAAATTTGAAATAAAATTCTTTTCCGTTTGGTAATAGGTTTTATGAACAAGAAGGAGGCAATGAACGATCCTATAACCATTCTTAACTTATTTATAAGCAAATTTGGCACGGAGACCAAGGATGAATTGTTATTTTTCAAAGGTGAGGTGTGTGAGGTATATGGATGGCGCTTTTGGAGTTTTCGTAAAAAAAAAATTAGAACTAGAATTAACATTTAAAACTGGTGGATATCATAAACTGAAACCCCTGGTATTACAAAACTACATGAATTAAGATAAATACAATATTTACAGAAAATTAAATAGTACCGTTATTCAATATAACAAAACTAAATTTAAGCAAAGAACATTTCTATTTCTCAATAGTATGGCATAAATTCCTTGAAATAATCAGATAAATGTATGAAGAATTACAAGTAGCAATAGAATAACTGTAAAATATAAATATCGTATATTTCGAGGATGGTTGCGGCATTTTCTTGATGGAAATTCATACTAAATTGTATAGATTAAAATAAAATTGTCCAATTTCCACTTATATAAGTGGACTAAGTTATATAAGTGGAAATTAGACAACTTTGTTTTATTTATATAATCGTATATTTCATACATAAAATTACAAATTATTTTATACAATGACAATACTGCAGGGAAAAAAATCACATATAATTCCATTAATATCCCCGCCCCCATATATGTAAATGAAATATAGAAATATAATGAAATATAAAAATATAAAAAGATAATAAAAATAAAATAAATTATACTACAGAACAAAAACAATAACAAAAATATATGTTATTGGACTAATTTTTTAATTTTGGTGCATTCCATGACTACATGGAATGATGAATAAATAATGCACAAATAATATAAGTAGGTCCACAACGGCTATTGAAACTATGTACTTTTGAAAAGCATAAACCGAATTTGATGAATTATGTCTTCTTGTGGCATGGTATTCCGGGTGCAATGTCTGCAGGCTTCAAATTCGTGTAAAGATGTTTCTAACGTGGAGCGAGCAATCACTCAAGAGTTCGGCCAAAAGTAATCCAACATATTCTATCGGTAGCAAATTTAGATATCTGGCCGGCTAGTCGAGTGTCGCTACCGCACACTCTTATGCAAAACGGGCATACTCTCGTATGAGGTATGGTGTTATCTTGCTGTAACATATTTGCTAGGGATAACCTACTTCCCACGCTTGCAGTCCCCCCATACCATAATTCCTGGAGTAATTGCTTTATGCCAGGCGAAAATGTCATGTTTTCCGCATTTCCTTTTGAAAACGATTGACCGTTCTGCGTCCATTATAACCAAAAGACTCGTCATTAAAGCAAATCTAATTCTATTCTAAATCCTATTTGGTACGTCCACATCTGTTCAACTTTTCCGTTCAACAAATGTTTCATCGTGCCTTTCAACCTGTGTTATTGCATGCATCCTAGCGCAGGATAAGACACATGCCTCCTTCCTGTCCACATGTTTGGGCCAGATTCTTTGAACATTTCTGGCAAGCTCAGTAAAGACGGTTTTTTAAAAACGTTAAAAACATTTTATTTTATAGGTATTTACTTTTACCTATGTAATTTCAGTTTCATGAATACATCTGGCATTGTCATGTTAGCGGGTATGAGTGCTACTGTGCTGGTGTTGATAAAGAGCACAAAAAATAAGAATAAATAAAGAAAATTTGTATGGACAAAGGAATATTTAGAATAATTACTACTGAAAAATATATACTAAAAAAATATTCCTTACATACCCAATTTACAATTTTATTACTTTTAATTTTATTTAATCTAAAAATCCGTTGTACAGTTAAGTGTAAGACCGGCAGTTTACATTACAGCATGATAGTATTTCATAAATTTTTATCTTCCATAAGTTCCTGTCCAGTTCTAATTTTCTAGCCTTATTCCAATGAATTCCTCGTTCTGTGAATAGGAATGTTGTTTTTAGGGTGTTGTATAGTTTACCTGCTTTTCCCATTTTTTCGTCCATTTCACCTTCTATTTTTCCATTACCTTCTATTATTGTGCCTAAATACTTATAGTTTTTGACTTGCTCCATTACTCGAGGATCCGATCCGACTCCGATCGAGTATAATTTTATGTTTAATTTTTATGCTTGCAATTATCATTGTTTTGCTTTTGTCGATATTTATTTCCATGTTTACTTTTCGTAACTCTTCGTTATACATCGCTAAATTATGTCGTAGTTTTTCTTCAGAATCGGCCATTAGGACCATATCATCAGTTTACAATAAATCTTGTGTGGTCACTGTTTTTATTTTTCTAAAATCTATTTTTGTATTCTTGCAATTTACTTTACTAGTTTTTACAATATTGTTAATAGTTACTGAAAATAACAGTGGACTCAGTACGGTTTTAGGCCTGCCTATTCCTATCTCCAATTCTGGGAATTCATCGTTATGCGTTCTTACTTTATTCTTGTTGTTGTCCTTTAAGGCCTTGATAATTTCTATTACTCTCTCTTCTAGTCCTTTCCTCTTTAGACTTTTCCAGACATCCCTTCTTTTTACTCTATCAAATGCATTTTTCAGGTTAATGAAACAAATATGGATTTCGGTTTATTTTCTTAATAGTTTTCTACCCTTTCTAAAACCATGCTGTGGTTCCTCTAATGTTGCTTCTGATTTTTCTCTCAGCCTATGCTCTATGATTCTGATAAATATTTTTCCAGGTAAACTTGTTAGTGTGATCCCTCTATAGTTTTTACATTCTTTGATATCTCCTTTTTTAAACAAGGGCAATACCATACTCATGTTTCAATCTCTTGTTACTTTCTTTACTATTATGATATCGTTTAGTAGTGACAAAAAGTTTTCCTTTGCTATTTCGCCCATTTATTTCAGCATATCTGCTGTGATTTCGTGATTTCGCTTGTGATTTCGCTTGCCAAAAAATTTTTAAAAATGTATTACTTCCAAATTCTATATTTATTTTTTGTTCTTAAATATATAATTTAGTATATTTATTTAATTTAATAAAATCAAACTACATTACTGTAAATAAAACTTGTATACTATTGGAAAAACTTGCAGATTATATCAAGAAGTTGGAAGCGAAAGCGCAAGGTACCCAAGATCGGTGCGAGTCGATGCGCTACCTTTGCGTCTCGTCGTGCAACATGATTTTTTTTGCGTCCTTGCATGCCTCTCGTTCAACACCGCATCAGGTTAACCTTTCAACAGATGCATTTGTCTTGACGACCAAAAGTTGAATAAATGTGGACATCCCTATTGAGTACTACCTTGGTATCATTCAAAGTGTCGCACATTGTCCATCCCCACTGCAAGCAAATATCGATTTACAAGTAAGAGTCATTCTCGAATCACTGTAGCTGCAACACAAACATCACGCACTTGAAGGTATATCGATGTCGTACAACAAAATGTCTAAGTTGCAATTCGTCACATCCACAAATCCTTATAGGTCAACTAAAACATCTTACTCATTCATAACTCTGATCCTCGAATCATTTTATCCAAGTCCTCATATCTATAGAAGGAGCAACGCCCAATCGTTTGGCTATTTCAAGAAAACTTAAACCTGCATCTTTCATACCAATAGTATCTTTTCAAATTCAGATAATTGCTTGAAACGACACGAAGTACAAACTCGTGACACTTTAGCACTTAACAGAACCTCATACATGTTTCAAACCAAGCATTTTAAGCCGTTTACCTCATTTTTGACAATCACATGCAGAAACATAAAACAGCATTGTAATTATATATTCAATTTGATTCAAATATGTATACTGAATGTTGCTCTTTTTCTGTGCCCCAATATATTTAGTCATCAAGAGAAATATTAAACGGCATTAAACATTCCAGCATATCTTAACGTAGAACATTTAAGCATCACATTTAAGCAAAACATTGGAAGAATCATTTTATATCGAATTGTACTGCCTGTCAGAGGTAAGGCTATTGTAAGGAGACTTGTTTGATGGAATTTTGAGTACATACAAACAGACGCAATCAGCGTACATCCCAAACCTTGCACCATTCCACTTTTTTCATTCACGGTCGCATTTCTAGCGAGTATGAAACTTCAATAATCTGAATGAGTTCGAAATGTCTTTCTTGTATCAAAAAATATAACCATGTTAACATATAATAGAATTAAATAGTTTATATTTTGAAGATTTTTTTTGGTTATCAGAAATGTTAGACATTATAAATCATCTTATAATCTTATAAATTACCTCTGAAAAATCGGCGGCACACTGAACTTGTTAGATAATTTCAGTATCAAAACAGATTGAAAGATTTGATAATTCCGATGAATGTTTTAAATTAAGCTCATAAAAAAATATGATTACTTCATAAATTGATATTTCTGAATGTTAATCGTAAGATCAGGTCATTAACTATTTTAGTCATCAAAAACTAGATCACAAAAAAATATCTTAAATCATATTAGTAATTCTAGGAGGCAAAATCTAAATGCAATCCCTCTTCAAATATTTTTATTTTCCCGAGTGTCATACGTCAGAATCAATCGAAACGCAATCATTCAAATCTTCATTTCAAAAAGGAACAAGTTTGAACTTCATTCTGAAGAAGAATAAACACTTTGTGATACATTTTTTTCTCGAGCTGCTGATTTGTATGTTTAAGCGAGGTTCTAACTGGTCAAATTATAGGTTATTTGGAATAACAGGCGCACCAGAAAAACGACTTCGTCTACCTTTCGTCGAGAGCGTTGGCTCAACCTCGTCCCTCTTTATTTTCCTTCTCCCATCTCTCCTCTTTCTCTCTTTTTATTTTAAACGCCGGTTTAAGCACCAAGGTTATAATTAAACCATATTTAAAGAATCATCAATAACACCAAACCCGGTCTTTATTCGCGTCCCCGACACATCCCAAAATGCCCGCCGTTCTCTCAGCCATCGGATTCATCTACATACATGCGATGGGATATGTTTGTCTTTGTTGGAAGTGCTGAATGATCAAGTGGGATCCTAGAGGGTTTTTTCCTCTTCGTTTAGTTCGTGGTGGGGGTACCGAGAGGTGAGCCGTTTTTACCTGCTTCAGACGGTACTCTTTACCTGCGAATATTATATCATTAGGGCGATTACAAAATACACATTTCATTAATGATGCCCCAAACACCGGAATTTGAAAAAAAAAACTTTTAAATATTTACGAAAAGTCGAAAACAAAACATAATTAAGCAAGTGAATTAGATATCATCACCTCTTTTAGACCTATTAAAAATTATTCTAAGTTAAGATAAAAACACTGAAATACACTGACAAACATAGAAATACGAACAAATTTAAAAATATTAACCGATCAAAATTTCAAACAATTTAACCAGTGAATTAATCAATAATGATTAACAATCTGTTGGCTCATATCGATTCGTTACATACTCACTGACTTGCGTAGGTACTGATCGATTTTGTGCTAGTGTATTTTTATTTCGAGATACTTATAGTTCATATCTCAGGGGTTCCAAAATGTGAGGGGGGTGGGAAAAATTCTGAAATCACAGGATGATAATGTCACAGGATGATAATACACAAGTAGTCATTTGCTGATCAAAGCCAATCGATAAAAAATAAACCTCTAAAATCTTATTCATTATACATTTCATTTTTTCTTAATAATTATATGTTTTATGCATTTAGAAAAATCAGCAATATAATCCAATAACATCCAATAACACTTCATTCAAAGCTGTTTTGCTCATCTGCTTCATTCGCTGAATTGTCAAATGAAAAAAAAAATGTATATACTTTATATTAACAACAAATAGTCCGACAATAATCCCAGAGAAATGTTCAATAAGTTCGCTAGAAAAGAGTTACTATAATCTTGGTCGGATTATGAGAACATAATATGTTTTGAGTTGACCCCAACCAATCAACCCGACGACAGGAACATCTATTGTGCACAACTAGATCGAACGCACCTGAAGGTATACCAAAAATGCTCGACTATGGTTAACAAGTAAGTCCTTCTGAGGCAGGAAAACGTCAACGTACGATGACCATTTGAAGGTGAAAAACTCGATGCAGCCAAACATAGTCCAATTTGAACGAAGTGCGTGGTCGCGAGTTGTCTTGCTGCAAAACTTTTTTATGGTTGACAAAAGCTGGACATTTTTTGGCCAGCACAGCGTGTACTTTAGTTAAGCACAATGGAGTTAATTCCTTCTAAATTCCATCAAACACACAACATGAACACAAATCTTTCTCGCCTTGGTACTGGAAAAGCTGGTTGGGTTCATTTTGGATTATTGAAATAAACCCATTTTTCATCCCATTCCAAATGCCTGTTAAAGGTATTGTGGAATACTCATAATTCCCCTGGAAGTTTCCTAGTGCTTGTTTTAGGATGTGGAACCACAGCTGCTCTTAAAACGTCTACATCGAGATACCGTGGACGACCTAATCTTTCCTTATCTTCGATAATCATGTCTCTCTCCCCAAACGTTTTGAAACAAAACTGAGCTGTTCCCTCTGTTTCGCAAATTTCACGAGACGTTAGTCGCTTTGAAGACTTTTTTGAATAAAGTTTTTGTTAAAAACCGTTGACAGAATATTTCGCATTTTAACATTGAGGAAAGAATGTATATTTGTCGGAGCAAAAAGTAAACCTCCTAGGAGTGAAGTATAACCCTTTACCTATAAACGAAGGAAAAAAGCAAATACTTTTAACACCCTAGTAGATGTAAAATGTACTTTACTACTGTAAAACTTTGGTAAAAAAAAACATAAGTTATGAAACACCAGGATTACTATTTTTGAAGACCCGAACAAATTTGACATTGATCATTTTCGTCGAATGGTTCTCTAATAACTTATTTTTAAACACTAACAGTCCCCATATCGTCCAAGTCTCCTTTTACTCCGTTAATAGATTCTTAGACCACGTGTGAAGCTCGACTCGACTACGTCTGGAATTGCTTACTTAATTCCTTAATGAGCCACCAGCAGCATACTGTAGAATAATTAATCCATATTAAGAATTAAAAACCCTGACAGTTGCAGAATAGTCGTCTTACAGCGCTGCACAATATTAATCACGCAAAGAATCGTGCTGGTAAACAATTGACTCGTTGTTATATAGGCTACATATGTGGGTAATTCTTCGAAAACAGTTCTCTTTTTATGTAGTTTTTTTTAATTCTTCAAAAAAAATCTAAGTTCGAGTGGTGTATATACACCCGTGTGGGTATATATACGATATATATATACAGCTTAAAAAAGTTGAAAATTTCAAAAATGTTTGTTTAAAATTAGTAAAACACTATAAAACAAGAAACAAGTCCTTCTAATGAATTTTGTTATATTTTGTTTTGTTACTTCTGTGCTTCCCGATTCAGGAGCACATGGGTATGTCACACCGTATGTCTTTGATTATTAATATCTTTTGATTAAATTATCCAATTTAATTGTTTTGTTTAATTAATTTTTTTTGGTTAATTTAAACCTCAATCAGTATAGAAAAAAACTATATCTATAGAATGTTTCAAAAAATAATAGTATTCCTAATACCATCGAAAAAATCAGTAAAAATTAAAAAAAATGTTAAAATGAGGTGTTGAAATTAATAGATAAAAGCTATCTTCCAATGGCATTTAAAAGGGGACTTAATGTACTTTCAGATACTTATTAAATAATTTAGCTTTATATAATATATATTTATTTAGTTAGGTAAAGTTCACTGGTATAATGCTCTTCAAAAACCGATTCGGTCCCGCTTTCACTCTCTTTGTCGTCGAAAATATTAGCTGCCTCATATAACGCTTCTACTTCAGATGCACAGTAGTACGAGAACCCGTGTTCGTTTTGAGCTAAATAGAAAATGAAAGAAACTAATAAATAAATGTTAAAAAAATTAAAAATCAAAGTTTTCAATAAAAATTACTATAGAAAATATATAATTTAATTTACTTACCACAAACTGTGTCAGGATCGAAAAAAAAACACACTATTTGTGCAAAAAGATTATTTAACGGTTTTTATTGATTGACAAAACACTGACACAACAGTAGACTGACTACGGTCGCTTATATTTTTGTTAGTATTCACATCTTAAGGTGGCTATGGCAGGGGATCTGTAATGGGGATAGTAAACATTTTTCCGCTACTCAGTCATACCTTCAACGTGACCATTTATAAGGGTAAAACACTTTTAATTCACCCCTGGGTATCCCTTATCCAGTGCTTCTCTTGGTTTTAAGTTTATTGAACAACAAATTTGCGTAGCACTTCTTATACAGACACAACAAAACCTTTTGACGATGAGTAAACAACACTAGGAATTTTCGAACAGTATAAAATCTAAGGGAAGCAACCACAAAAGAGAATGTAATATTGCTTGGATAACTTAGGATTTAGTACAATGTGATCTACTATTACAAGAATTAAACATATTCAAAGGAACACGAAAATTAGAATATAAAAAACACTCATTCAACCAGTAGTCACTTGTGGCTGCGAGATGTGGACTCTCACAAAGAAAACGGAAGAGATGCAGTATTTCAAAGAAGAGTACTCACTGGTGATGTGAATGACAATGGAATTTGGAGGATCAAGTATATCTTCTAATTCAAGCAATTGTACAAAGATCTGGATATTGTAGAGTAAGGTTTCAGTGACTTAGATGGGTGGGATACATGCGAGAATGCCAGAAAATCGAATACCAAAGAAAATCATGGAGGGCCGAATCAGGATGAGCAAGATGATGCCAGATAGTCAACAGCCGGACAAATAGTATAATTTTTAGAAAACTCTACGACAGCGGCACTCTGCTGGCCGAGGATATATCTAAATTTATTGGCGATAGAACATGTACAGGATAGCATTGGTAGTAACCTCCAGTAACTCTAAACATAGTTACAGTGTATTAAAACAAATGTGGTAGACCTGCACATTATGGTATTGTATCAAATATAAATAGTACAACAGTACAAAATATCGCGATCGGTATTATTATTATAATCAATCTTTATCCATACTCTACATACCGAATATAACTGAATATTAATAAATGTGAATAGGATAGAAACATAAAGAATTTTCCAATAGGAGTATCTGAACTTTAAAACGTAATGACGACAACACTCTTTGCAATGTAACTGTCAATCATAGACCGCTGTGTTCAGTATATTGTGTCAATTCACCATGAAAAGATACGAACCCCGCTCTGCAGAGACCCCGCACTTCTGACTTCATAGGTTTGTGAACAAACATAACTGCAGAATTTGGACTGAAGAATCTGACTGATTGAAAATCCTCAAGTGATTCAGGAGTTACCTCTTCATCTTCACAAAGTTACCGTTATAATCAACAAATCTAAGGTGGCTTAAGCATACACCATTGATTTTTATTCAATCCTGTTACGGAATACCTCTTCAAGGCAGGCTGAGAAAAGAACAGGCGATATTGATGATATTGATATGAAATTATATCGTTCTCCTGTCACAAAACCCAGATGAACGACAAAAAGACATAGAAGAGCGGCAAAGGGCATGAAAACTATACACAAAAGATATTCATTTATGATTCTGATAAAAGACATTATTAATTTGCATCACGTTCAAATTATCAACATCACAACAATAATCTGGAATGGTAAAGCAGAAAATAGTAACTCTGCATTTATATTAACGATAAATCTCAAGATAACAGAAATAAAATATTATTAGATTTTTAAATCCTTGCAGTAGTTTCTTTATGTCAATATGTAGCTGAACTACTGACAAAACCACTTAGAGATTCTTCGCAGAGAAGTACCAAAATTCCATAAAAGACGAATCTTCTTCCTATTATAAAGATGCAAAGACATTATCGACCAAGATGGCATGCACATACAGGACTGATTAAATACATTTCTAGATTTTAGATTACAAACAAGGAACAATAAAGTTCATAATTTGCAAGCCAATCTTTAGATATCGAAGTAAGGGATAAAACGAAGTTCGTGTATATTTCAGGTTGGGTAATAAATGTTGTTTATGTTTATGTTATGTTGTTTATGTTCTTATACGTTTGATTTTCTAAATAAACTGCGCCAACTCTTATCTAAATGGTTTTGATTTAATTAATAATGATATAAGCTACCGATTACAGCTGACAATATCAATAGATAAAGCCTTTATGCACCGGTATGCTAATGGAGTATAGTGTATGGACGTTCTAAATGCCTACGCAAATACAGGGTGTAAAATAGTTTTATGATCGCCTTAGATTCCATCCAAAAATCTATTTCTTAAACGTTAAATTTGTCTAGTCTTATCATGTGTTTAAGTCAATTATATTGCATAATTATGCGTAACGTATGAAAAAATTGTAGTTGCATTGTTCTTCTTATCCTGTTTCTTCGTTTTCTTCATTTCAAGAGACATGTTAATCGAATAAAATGAAAGAATACAAAAACATGAAATAAAGGGTATCGCAGTTTAAACGCCAAGCAGTGGCGGCTCGTGAGGCAGGGCGTTGGGGCGCCGTCCCTCCAGCATTTATCACAGTAAACAATTTTTCACAGCAAAACACCGTATTTTATTTCCGTTCAGTTTCTTTCCTTTAACTCATTTAAAAATATTATTAAAAATTAAAATCTACAAATGTAGAACTCTGTCGATCCATCACATCAAATAATGCGGATAAAAATTCCATCCTCTCACCACAATTTTTACATCGTTGGTCGGACGTTTACCTCCAGCGAACGTACGCCACGTCATCTTATCCTGTCGTTGGCGTTACATGTTTTGTTGATTGTCAGAATTCGGGGGTTTAACTGCTCTCTAAAACATGCGATTTGGATGTAGATTCCCTGCAACCGAGCGTATCGGTAATTAGTTTTTAACGCTGATTTGACGGGTACGGAGCGTTTGATATGTCTAGCGTCACGTATTTCGTTCGCCTCGCGAATACTTGTTTTGATTTGGGATTTGTTACATGTGTACACACTGAGTAGTACTTTAAACATATTTAAGAAATTCAATGGGGGAACATAAACTAAATGCTTTAGGTACGTTAAATATTGAGAGTGAACTAATCGAAGTGAATGGTCGATAATAAGTGAATGGTCGAACTAATTCCGGACTCCGGAAATTTATTTTGGACAAAAACAGGCGAATGGAATTTCACTTTAATAACTAGGAAATGGTGAGGTACTATTCACCGACAAAAATGTATAATAACCCTTTTTTGTCATAAAACTTTGATATTTTTTTGAACTTTTCGAACTTCTCCAAGCAACCAATTTCCTGGTTTCGTAATTTCACGAAATGGCAATATCAACTGGTCGTCAAGATCTCATGATTTAACACCGTGCGACCATTTTTTTCTCGGGTTATCTAAAAATCCAATCTACAAATAGTTGACGACCTCAAAAAGGAAAACCAACGTGTTTTCGATGATATGTGAAATTGTAATTCGAAATTTTGTGGAAAAAAAAACAAGATTTGCAGGCGAAACAAAGGTGGCCATTTGTCTGGCATATTTTTTCATATTTCATCGGAAGGTGTGTACTTTAATAATACTTCTGGAAGAGATCCATTAATAATGGGGTATAATGAGACAATGCCCGAAACGAATTTCGTATACGTTAACAGACTGATTCCAAAAATCATCTCACCATGCATATTCTGTCAATAGTTCTTCAACCAGATTGAAAAAAATAAGTATTTCTTCGTAATAAATAAAAATGGCAGCTAAAAAAATCACAAAAAAAGGTAGAAGGGCAGTAATTATAATATTGACTATTATTTTCGTAAAAGCATTTCTGAAGATAATTCCGACAAAGTCTTAATGAGTCCTCGCAGATAAATGGGTAATACTGTACGGCTGTTGAACTTACAACCTTCGGCTCTGTGACCTATCTATATGCATATGGTTTCGACCGATCCTGGTGACTGCATAAAGAAAACGAAGGCGCATATCTCGTTAATGCGAGCTTATGGGTCATTCTTTAAGAAAAAAAAATAACCAATTAAATATTTATACATGGTGTAAGGGAAATAATTTTCGTAAATTTAACCAACGATTCTTCACATTCCTTACAACAGGGGTCAAACTTAAGGGTTTCCGCGAAAAATGTAAAGTTATTAAATCACCAATCGAAAAGCTACGAGAAAAATTATCATTTTAAGCAAATATGTATAAAAGCATATTTCTCAAATATTAATTAGGTAGTATTTATCGAATAAACGTATGAACATTGTTCAAACAATTTGTTTAATTAAAAATTACGCCACACATCAGCCAAAATAGGAATGGCATCGCCGCATTGAATAATTGAGATGATCCCCATGACAAAGGATGTTGGGGACAAAAATTATTTCAGTGTTTGTCAATGTGTATTTAAATTCAATTTAAAACCAAAATTGTATTGTGTACGCGAATGCTTCTTATTTGCGGAGAAGCTGCTGCCAACTGGATTAGAAATATACCATGAATTTTTCAAGGTATTCGGGAAAATAGGTCAAAATGGTGCCAGGCTTGCACAGACCCAAACAGTGGACATTTTGAACATATAATGTAATAAAACAATTAACCATGTTAATGTGACGTGACTCATTTAAAACGTGTTATGGTGTAAAAAATAGTACTGGTAATTTCAAGTTTGACATTATTGTGTAAGTATTCCTTATTTGGTAAAAAAAAATAAAACAAATGATGATGAAATAATATAGATGATAATTACGCAGAAATGGTTGCATTTTGGATACATGTTTTAAGGAAACTTTTTGTTCAAAATAATGCAAAGAATCGTTGGTTAAATTTACGAAAAATATATCCCTTACTTTCCCCGTATAATGAAGAAAAAAAATCAACAGTGTGAAAAATAAATTTTATTGGATTAATTTTATAATTTTTGGGTAACCCATGATTGGTTGGGTTACCCAAATCGATTGGGAGAACTATAACTCTGCGAACTATGGACCGAGTTATACACAAGCTACAAGTTTATTTAAAGTTGCAGGCGGTTGGGGTAATCGCTCAAAAGTTCTGCTAATCCTATCCCATATCCATGTTCTATCGACAGTAAATAGGGAAATCTCGCCAGCCAGTCGAGTGTTGCTATCGCAGACTTTTCAAAAACTGCTCTGTTTGACAAGCTAACTACGGTCTGGCGTTATCGGTGTATATGAACTTTAAATTATAACGTTAATATATCTGGAGATCCAGCCGGTAAATTCAATGTCTGTGGGCGGTCTAGCGTTATTTTGCTGAAAGATGAGATATAGACACTTACAGATGCGGCTTAAGCCGGCCAATATTTCATTCGAAAAGCAAAATGCTTTTACGCTTGCTAAGGCTAATGTATCTAACTTTTTTTACAGACAGAAATTAAATATACTCAATTTCATAGCGCATTACACAGTGAACACTGAGTAGTAGTAGTCTGAAATGTATAGCCCTGTATCATTGATTATTAAATACATCTCTTAAGGCGATTAAGAGACAAACAGATTTTGATTGAAATAGAAAAAGAATTTTTGCTTTCAGAAATACGGTTAGTCATTTTCATATAATCTAGTACCCAAGTAAAGCATCTGAAAGTACAATCGACTTCAATGCAATACGTATTTTAGATGAGAATAAAACAGTACACCTTCAGAACGAGTTAAAAGCTAAAAATAAAACTAACGAAACTATGAAAGGATGTATTAGATAAAAAAAATCAGCCGTATATCGCCAAAACCTATTATGGTCCAAGCAAAAAAGAAGGATATTGATTCTATGTTAAAATATTTACCGGAATAAGATAAAATGTATATGAATTATTTTTTGAAGTAATTTTTTTTTGTAAAATGTAAATGGACTTGGCACAATTTATAGACGTAGTGGAAATATTTTTGTTAATTTTTTCTGGACTTGTCATACTCCAATACTCAGGTGACGATATACCAAATCAAACCACAAATATATAGTTCAACTTAGTAGCATACAAAAATGCCTTATAACACGATGAAAACAAAAATGATTTTCACTAGCAATGTTACTTTCATCAGTATTTAATTATTGATAACAATTTAAATCATGACGCCAATGGATATACTGTAAACATACTGCTAAACATAATTATAATAGAATAAATAAACTCAAATTGCAGGATCTTCAGTATACAGTAAGTCATGAGGTCAAAACTGTCTCGTTCCTCAAAGAATTTCCCACGCAGTCTCACAAATTATGCAGTTATGAAATGTTGTCGTCTTCTCCGGCCGTTCCTTTGTTCTACGTCGACCTGACGTTAACCGAATTTCGGAACGTATCATTGAATGCAAATTAAAAAAAAAAGAAGAGGAGCAACAAGAAGAAGAAGAGGAAAAAAGGCAGCGGATCGCAATCTCGAGAAGCGCACGATTCTCGTTACGAGGCGTGAAGACTGACGGGCAAATTACACGGCACGACCTGCGTGGACCTAGTGCGCGAATCAACACGAAAATTTTCGGAAGACGAAAATAATGAATAGTTTAGTTTTCAGCTCATTAGCGCATCATAGCACAACTCAGAAGTCATTTATAAAAGCAAAAAAAAACAATAATAGAATAGTTCATTCAGTAAAACCCACCTATTAGCTCCAGTCCTATAATAGATTAATTTTCAAATTGGAACCTTGTGACGGATTGCAAACAAATGACGGTATTTTGCAGACAATTTTTGGAATCAAAAGTTCCAATACAAAACCTAACCATTATACGATTAATGAGTCTTCTTACTAAACATTTATTTTAATACGCTGGACAAATCACTCCATATTAAAAAATGTATCTTTACGAAATTTTAAAAATGTGTCGCTAATCATTTTTCACTTTATTACTGAAAAATAAAATACTTGCACATATACAGACTCCCAACTCTAATGGAAAAAATTCTCGTTTCAATCCACTCCCCCGAAAGTCGACGCATCCCCCGTCGACTGGTAGGTTTCGCCTTTATCTTTGCAATTTCTATAATTACTGAAGCATCCTTTTGCAATGGTGTCGCTTGTCGTTTTTTTGTGTTCGAGTAATGCACGGCCTCGTATGTGATTTCGTTAAAAGCGCACCAGCATATTCACTTTACATTTAAGTTTTCCATTTCCCGCATATTTTTTTTTAAAGAGCAAAGAACAAAAATCTAAATAATTTCCAATGACATAATATTAACTTATATAAGTTATTAAAAAAATCAAAATTTTAACATTAATATACAGGATGTAAAGAAAACTACTTTGGTAAATTCAACAAACGATTATGTACAGCATTTTAAAGAAACAAGTTTCTTGCAACAAAAACTTAAGAGTTCTCGAGTAAAAAAATTGCAAAGTTTAAGTCACCAATTACCACCATCAAGCAACCAATTATTAATTTGTTACAATATAACGAAAAAACTACAAATAAACTGATAAACATTGAAATAATTGATAGATTTGTCCGTTACTTTGGGATAGTTCAATTTTCAAATTAATTAAAACAAATTTTTATTCAGTTATTTATCACTTATTTTATTTTTTGACTTTGAGGCTATAGTTTCTTAAACAATGTTACATTATCAAAATGATTTTACCACTAAGGTATGGCAGCTGTTTACCCTATATATACATTTTTTTACAGTTTTATTGAGGATCTTTTTTTAAATTATTTTAAATAGTGGGAAATTTCGGAGATCTGTCTGATCATTTAGTAACTGTCTAGTCTGGTTTTTATTATTATTATTATTAGGTGCGTATAGACCCGGTTGGATCACGCGAAGCATCCTGACTCATTTTCGAGTGTTTTTTTTAATCCTCCACACCTCTCTCATCCTTTCTCCGTGGATTCTCTTTCTTTCCTCCTTTTTGTTCCTGATCTCCTCGAAACTTTGTTCCCGATCTCCTCGAAACTTCGCTCTCTGATGCAACGTTCCACATATGTATTTTGTGTCTTTCCCAGATCAGCTCTGACTTGTGCAATCCATGGTATTGTTGACTTGACTCCTTGTATGTACGTAAGAATTCTGTTGATGAGTCTTGTCGGTGGGAGTCTAGTGATATGTCCATAGAATTTCAACCTTCGTGGTCTTTCTAGAATGTAGTCCGTATCCTTCCTCTGTCAGTTTTGGACCGAGAATTTTCCTCATAATTTTGCGTTCTTCTTTTAGTATGTTTTCTATGCCGCTTTTTGTACGGAGTGTAAGTGTCTCGCTTGCGTATAGTACCTCTGATTTGATTACTGTGTTGTAGTGTCTTATTTTTGCGTGTTTGGATAAGCATTTCTTATTGTAGATATTGTGTGTCTTGCCGTATGCCCTCTTCATCTTCTGCAATCGGGTCTTCTGTGCCATCTTCTCTCCTCCTGTGGGTTCGAGGATCTCGCCCAGGTATTTGAAGTGAGTGATCCTATTTATTTAGCCGTATTTGGTGTTCAAATTTTGGACATTTAATTTTGAGCAGAAGAATTCGGTTTTTTGAAAGGATATTTGTAGGCCATGTCTGGTTGTTATTATATTTGAAAAAATTTATATTGCTTCTAAAATGTCTAGTTTTTTTCTTTTTGGGACTGTATGTATATTTTTAAAATTTGTTATCTCTAGAAATATATGTCTGATGTGATGAACACTTTTTATCTGACCTCAAACTGACGATCAGAGCATATAAGATCCCGGATTCAGAGGACATTTTTATCACTTCTTGCAGCTGCAAATTTTGTAAAACTAGTTCAAATGAGCACTGAAGACGCATCCGATGTTTGCCTGCCATCATTCCAAAGGGAAGGTCAGCACTGTTGCCGAATCGAGCGCAGCACCATCAGTTTCATTAATTTATTTGTTAGCACGTCCTGTACACAGCCTCAGATTGGATTGATTCAATATATCGATCCGGTTGAAAACGAAGGATGAAGAAGGTCAATACTCACTAATTGGCCGTAGCACCACAGGAAAAAGAAGAATGTTATTAAAGGATTTAAGGATGTATCGAAGGTGCAATCGGATGCAAAAGTACTGAAAATCATAAATTGGCGAATATATTTGCTGTACGAAATATAGACTAGGAAAATTAATAAAAATAATATAAAAAAAAATATTTTTTTACTTTTGGTAGTGAATATGCCTTGATTTTAACTTTTCGGCAAAAATATTTTTGATTTAAATCTTTTAAATTTTTAATAATATTTAAATATTAATTAAAACCTCTAAATATTACTTATTTTCCATAATTATTAATGATAAATGTTTTAAACTTTAAGGGTGTATCGGAGGTATGTCAAAATGCTTCAAAACGATTAAAAATTTGACAGAATATTCTTTACTCAATCCCTAAGCCACAGTGAAAAGTTCAAATCAATTGACTAAAACCGTTCAAAAGTTATTGCAATTTAAAATTATCGTAATTTTATGGAGATTCACTAACATAATAAGTTAAACACATTACAAATATACAAAGAAAAGCTATCAAGCGTTCCAAACTTTCAGATTATGTAACTTACACTATCTGAAACCAATTTTGGCAGTGTTTTTAATACTCATTTATAGTACTTTTGCCTCCAATTGTACCTTAAGTTATTATTATCTAGTTTGAAGTTAACACTATAAAAAAACACAGTGTGAATTTCGCTGAAAATAATAATTTTGATCCGAAACAAAATATTTCACTTACAGATTTTCTTAAATTTTTGAACAACATTCACTAATTGGAATGTAAGTTTCAGATCGAATACTTAAGAAATGTTATTAATATTAATATTCTGAAATGGAATAAAAATAATTTAAGCGAACGAGATGATCACGGCGTTAATAATGACTGAAAATTCTGGTTAAGAAAGTCACGTAGAGCTGAAAATTACCTCATCAAAAGTAGTAGACGCATTTACGCATAAGATTATTATATGGAGCTAAAGAGATATGTTTAATATAAGGTGGCCCAAATTGAACGCCGGATTTAAATGGGAAATGAAGCTACTTTATTGAAATTACTGAAAAAAAGCTCGGCTTCGGCTGCAAGTTCTCGTTCTTTTCTTTGCCGCCTGATCAATTTCATCGATAACACGTCCCATTTTTGAGGTCGTCAAATGTTTGTGGATTGCTGACACAGATCTTGGATATGAGATAACCCCCCCAAGTCGCACTGTGTTAAATTTCAAAAACTTGCAAACCAATTGATATCAGCAATTTTATAAAATTAGGCGGTCAGTAAATTGTTAGTGCAATACATCAATTGTTTTTTATGTATTTGATTAAGTGTTTTTTAAGTAAGTATTTTTAAGTATGGGCATAATATAAGTAAAAATATAAGCATATCAGGTCACCTGCCGAAAATCCATACCAAACAATAACTTGTTTGGGGTCTATTTCCATCTCATAAATTACACAAGGTTATGTCGACAATTTTATCTGTTGCCGAAACCTTCGGGTTATCAGCCTCATCGCTGAAGATTTTTCGACCAATTTGAAAGTCTACCTCATTATGCTTTAAAACGAAGTGACTGTGCGCATAATCAGAAAGCTCTAACTTTTGAGCCAGTTCGATTTTGTACACACTAAAATTGGGAACTTGACTATTGGCTGAAGAGAGCTTATCGAAATATTTAACTGTTGTGGACGATACCGAGTTAATGTTCTCGGATTTGCAACGACACTTTCAAGAGCCATTGCGATTACCTGTGATGATAACAATGATAAACTACACGTGATAATGGGGTAATTTTTATTTTATGGCATTATGTCGTTCAAATGTTTCCCTTGACTTCGTCTGGTGAAATTCATTCTAGAGACCCAATTTTCGATTACTTCATACATATCGCATGGTATATTTTCAGTGGTGGCCTGAATGTTCTGTTTAAGTTCATCAATTGTTCGAGGTTTATTTCTGTAAACCAGAGATTTAACATTACCCGACAAAAAATAGTCCAAGGGCGTAAGATAGTATGATGCTGATGGTCAGTTGACATTACGGTGTCGCAAAATAACGCGTCCAGGAAACTTTCCTTACAATAAATCGATTGCCGACTGGCGAAATATGTGACAAGTTGCACTGTCTTCTTGAAAGAAAATATTATTTCTATCCAAATTTATCAGTCCAGGCTAAAGGTATTCTGTTGGTATATTCATATATGCTAACAGAATGTATAAGACGAAGCCGAGTGGGACATTTAACGACATTATTTTCAAAGCATAATGTCATTTGTTGTTTTAGATAAAATAAAAACTAACGGATTCACTTATAGTTATCAATGTGCCTCATTTTAAAATTCTGACACTCTTATTGGGCAACCCTTTATAAACAATTTGACTCCAAACATACTTGGTATTTGTTAGTTCGCATAATCGAGTGTCTACTATATATCAAATTTTTAATAAAATAAAAAAGTATATAGCTATGTGTAAAAGTATTAGGCACCCTTAGAAAAACCCGCCATTATAAAAACGATCGAAATTCGGGGCAAATATTTATCCTCATCGGTTACAAAGGGGCTTAAAATGAGGATTTCATGATTTATTAAACGAGTACTTTTATTATCTCTCTGCCTGTCGGCGATTTCATACTATCACGTCTTAGTTCTATACAGACATTGCGAGAGTTAACTTAGTAGAAAATTGCGTCAGTTGTTTTGTCTCGTGCGCGGTATTTTTTATCGATTCGCGAGTGTTTAATGATGCAAGAATACCTAAAACACCTGAACTGGCTGTGCCGAAACGTAGCCAGATCGTGCTGTTCATCCAACAAGGATTTTTGCAAGTCGTAATTGCGAAAAAAATAAAATGTTCAAGAAGTGTTGTGCAAACCACCTTAAAAAGGTATAAGGAAGGGGTTCTACGAAAATAAAGCGAAAGCAGGAAGAAAACGGCGTAGAAGTAGAAGAACCGATCGATATTTAGAGCGACTCGCTTTATTAGATCGACGTAAATCATCTCGGGATTTAAACAGCGCTTTATTCGCTCAACAGAGTTTCACTTTTCGCTAGTACAGTAAGAAGACGCCTCAAGGAAGCTGATTTACACGGGAGAGTAGCCAGACGAAAATTTTACTTGACGGGAATTTTACTTACCCACAAGAAAAACCGTCTAGCATGGGCCAAAAAATTTGCCCACTGGACAATTGAATATTGGTCTAAAGTAATTTTTACCAGCGAGTCAAATATAGAGGTAACTCAATTACTTTCTATTCTTTTTTGTAGATACAAAAGAAATTAAATCACTCTGTGTGGGGTAGATAAAAATTAATTTGTTTTTTCTTTACATGTTGACAGATTTTTGGGCGATCTGGGGCTCAGTACGTAAGGCGAAGCACTTCTCACGTAGTGTCCTGTAGAAGCATCCTGGTTTGAAGGTGCATGTAAGCAGTAGGGGCGGGAGAATTTTTTTTGTATGAGGGGCGCATGAATAGCCGGCGTTATGTCGCAATGCTCGAAGAAGTCTTGGAACCGCACATACTTCAACTTTGTGCTGACAGCTTGAAGGGGTGCTATTATCAGCATGATAACGCACCTTGTCATCGGGCTCAACCAACAATGCATTGGTTCCATTATAATAGGATACGTGTGTTGGAATGGCCGTCACAGTCTCCAGACCTATCGCCCATCGAAAATCTTTCGACACATTTTAAAGAGAAATGCGGCCAAGTATCACTGCCATAGAAAAACCCAATTTCGACAAAAAATATTCGAGGAATGGCGATCTATTTCTCCCGATTTATGCCACAACTTGGTGTCGACGATGTCTAAACGCTTAAAAGCGGTTATTAAAGCTCATGGTGGATCAATAAAATATTAAATTTGTAGTCAATAAATGATATTAAGTAATATACTTATGAACTTATTATTTATAATCCAATAATACACATAACTGTAATTTAGTAGTTTCATTTAAAAATACAGTGACAGTATAAGTGAAAAAATAAAAAACAGTGCAGTTGTGCAGTTGTTAATCTCTAAATACAATATTACTACACTATGATAAATGCATTTTAAATCAGTAGGCGAACACTATAACAAAAAACACATTAATTAAGCTGCCAGAGATTAAACAAAACCACTAAAAAGCAAGAATCTAAAAAACCATTACGTTGATTATTGTTCGTGTTTTGTTTCTCCGGCAATTTGTTGTGTTCCTAAAATTTTACATAGTTTTTTATATGGTTAATAGTCCATACTGACCTGCATGTAAAACAATTACAAAGAGCACGATTCTACGAATGGAAAACTCAATATTGTAAAACCGTACGCGTTCCTATTAGGGATTCTGGTCTTATTGCGTAATAAATTTTATTTACGAATTCTTGTTATTATGGGATGTTCTTATCGTGCTCTAACGGATACAGTTATAAAAACAGTGACCGTTTAACTGAGTCTGCATTTTTAATAGATACAAATCATCCTGGTTATGCTTAAATATACAATATTTTTGGAATAAACATCAGGCAAAGTTACGACTACATTTTAAGCCCTAATCTTCATGATGTCAAGCTATATCCCAGAAGTATGAGAATATAATATATTAGAATATAAATTGGCTATACCACACTAAAGTATACAGTGAGGGATAAAATTATCAAAAAAAAACTATTTAAACACCCAAAGTTTCTAGAAATTACCAAAAAAATGCCAGTATTTTCTACTCCGTCTCAGCATTGATTCTATTAATTCATTTGTTATCTCACTTGATATATTTGTCTGATAGTAACACAGTTTTTAACGAATTTTTATTTGTACACTTGGCTTTTTTCACTTTTTGATCCACTAAATGCTATACATTCTCAATAGGATTAATATCCGACGATTGGGGAGGTATAATCCACTTTCATCTGATATTGTAGAGCAAAGATTATTTTGTAATCCTCGCCGTGTGCTTTGGTGAAATCTGAAAACATTCCTGGTATTCTTTCCTGGTAAGTATTTAGGACATCATCAATGATTTATAAATATCCAGTCAGCACAAAATATACACCCTCAGACTTTAATATCTCCACCACCGTATTTTACCGTGGGAATGGTACTTCGAAGACCCAGCACCGTCTTACTTTTTTTTCATACAGTTTTATGACCATCGGAACCAAATAAAGAACATTTACCTTCGCCACTAAAAAATTAATAATTTCCTAATATCAAACGGGTAATTTACGTACTTTTTGCCAAACTGAAATCTTTTTACAATGTTTTTTCGACTGATAAAAGGTTTCTTCCGGACGTTCCTTCCTCTAAACAAGAAGCAATATTACTGGCTACTTCTTGGGTTGAAATAAAGCCATTAATAGATTTTAACAAAATTTAACCGTTTTCTGAAAATTCTAAATTTTGGTCGTCCTTTTCCCTTTTCGTTGCCAATGTGGTAAGTTCATTAAAAATGTTTCAATACATAATATACTCTAGATAAATTAAACTTAACAATTTTGGCTCATTTGCCTCAATTTATTGCCATTACTTTCCAAATTCGCAATTTCCGAATAAATTTTCAAAGGCAGTTCTCGACGTTTTTCAGTCATTTTTACATTTAATCATTATGAATATCATTTAATTAATTGATAATTGTGCTTTAAAAAAAATTGTTATAAATCATATATAAGTTTTATAACAAAACTATTATTTTTATTTTTTCGTTATAATTAAAAAATTATATCAAATTGAAAGCACATTTTTAAATCTAGTACCGGTGACGTACCGATAGTTTCCGAAAAAACCCGAGCGCATGTGACGTCACAATATGTATTTCCCCTCGACATTACAAACACCTGATACAAGTGTTTTAATTTCTAATCAACTTATTCCTGTTATTATCATTAGCGTATTGATAAATTTATTGAAAACGTCAAATCCAATTAGTTGTCGTGCCTGTTTCGTACCATTTTGCGCGAATACCACAAAAACAACTCCCGAAAAAATATTTTTAAATGTGCCACAAAATGTTAAACGTCGAAATCAATGTTTCTAAGCAGCACGACGTATTAATCCTAAAACATCAAATATTTACAACCATCTGTCATCAAATATATGGAAAGATTATTATCTATAACATTAAATCATTTTTTTTGTTTGAGTATTTACTACCTGCTGAAGCTACACAATCTTGACATTGAGTGTCTTGAACTTTTCTTAGTTTTTCATTAATAATTAAAGTAACTGCTCAGAACTGCTGAGCTTTACTCAGAACTTTTTATTCTGGACATACACGTCCTTTCACAGTGAAAATACAATTTTTACGATTAAATTGAACATAACCTTCAGCCTTGTCACCGTAACTTTCGCGTGACACCCTACAAATAATTTAATAGAAATATATTGTTTCTTATTTACATTCACATTATCATTTTTTTAAAAACTCAAATTGATGCTTCAGCACCGCGAACGTCATAAATTGCACAGAATATTATTTTTGAGAAAATGTGTGACCATAAAAAAGCCACACCAAGTATATTATAAGAATTGGTCTGAATTACATTAATAACCAACAATAAAAGATATTGTTGGTTATTAATGCCAAACTTCAATAATTTTGATAGTATACACACAGGTAAAAAGCCGTTTACAGTACTTCCGTGAAAACACTTTAACAAAATGACGTCACAAACATGGTAGCCAATCGTGGCTATTTCGTGGTCACGTGATTAGTTTTTCACATCGATTATCAATATTATTTATGATGAAGTTTTAAAATAAAGTAAAAAAAATTGATAATAATTTTTTTTTCAAAAACCCAATTATTAATTAAATTTGTTTGTTTTTGTGAACTGAAAGTATTTATTACCTCTAAACCGGTTTAAATCAGCAAAATCAACTGTTTAAAAATCGGCACTTTACTACTTTTTAAAAATTTTATATTTTGCTTAAATTGCGATAGTTTTGTTGAAAATAATTTGTAGATTGTGTTGATATAACGTTACAAAATGTAATACAGTTAAAATAAAGACAAAGTTTTGTTCCCACACTTTTTTCTCCACTGTATATTAATTGGTTCATTGGAGCATATCATTCATTTAAATACACCAAAAAGTTTTTCTGTTGATAAGAAAAGTGTTACTGACATTTATGAGAAAAAGTAATTTGATACTACTTCTAGTTTGAAAATAATGATTTGATTTATGATTGAAATAAGTGCAGGCGGTTTTTGAAGAAATCCAATTTTGGTGAGTAACACATTTGCAAATAATATTTTATTTAGGAACAATGAAAATCTCAGTCAATCAAAACGGTCAAAATAACAATGCAATGAAAGATTCAAGAAGCAGCATATGATCACTTTCAATTTGCTGCTTATTGCCAGACAAAATGCGTATTAATAAAATACAGCAGGGAACCTCTAAACGATCCAAATTACGTCCAGGCATGACAGAAAACTTTTTCCTTTCCAATCCAATTTCCAATTTCCTTCACGCATTCCAAAAAATCGAATACACGTTCGTTTTAATTATCAAAAAAAATATACAAATAAAAACAACACAAAAAGAACAAATCAAATCTGCATCACATTTAACATCTCCATCAGATTTTATTTCTATTTTGTTTGTCAGAATTTTACGTTCGCCGTAGATCAATGTTTATCTCAAATGAATTAATAATTATTTCTAGCTGACCCAGAATTAATTTTGCATCACTGTCTTCCAACAAATTTATCCAGTTAAATGTTAGGTTTAGTTTAATAACTACCTGAAGAGTTAGTGAGTTAGTTTATTTAAGTCAGAGACGCATCAACGCACTAGCCGTTATTTAGCCACTAGACCTGCAGTTTAACGTGGGTTTTGAACCTCCGTTATCGGCTACCGATAACCCCTGTTCGTACCCTCCTCTGGCTATCAACCCATGGTTTTGTGCTGAAGCGTAAATGTCTGACTAGCTAGTGACCAACGTAGAATATCTCTCAACTTTTCATAGGAATAGAACAAAAATAAATTCATGATAATACCGTTTGATGCCCAATTACACGAGGACTAAACAAGATTTTCAATAAAGTTGACATTAAGGTAGTCTACAAACCATATAATAAATTAAGAGAAGTCCTGGGTAATCCAAAATATAAAGTATATCAACATAAAAAAGCGGGGATTTATGAAATTAATTGTCAAGATTGTGATCGAAGGTGTATTAGGCAAAACTGAAAGATCTATATAAACCAGATATAAAGGACACATTACGTAGATTAGATATTGGAGACCATAATATAAATATAAGTAATTTAAGACTTGTTATAAGTTTAAATAAATTCAAATAGAAAAATGTAAGGAAACCATGAACCGGGATAAAGGATAAAGGATTCCGTTCACTCAACTTTTTCAATTATAATGTAACGCATAGTTAACTTCAAGCTTCATGATTTTTACATCTCCTGATGATGCCAACACTGTAGCGAAACGTGCGTCGAGAATTTTAAAAAGTGATTTGGCGTTTAGTGGTAGATTTATTCGTTTGTATAATCTAAGGCATTATATATTATTATTCAAGACCAATTAGTATTACATAGCAATCAAGTTAACTTTCTAATCAATCAAATAAGTAAACAACACAACACTAGTCGACAATACGGTAGCTAGTTTTCCACGAAAGCCCTCCTCTTCGAATTGACCCATTTTCCCATGGGCCGATTATAGACGCGAAAAGAATAATTGGGTGCAAAAAAGTGCCAGGGTCCGTCCAAATTGGTGCTAGTGTTAATTCTCGTACGAGAACGTTAGCTTAATAATAATCAGGCGTGATTGTGAAGGCCCCAAAGGGAAAACGTAATTGCTATCCGTCTGCTTGCATAATATAAGCCGTGAGCCGAAGCGATGGGTTCTGCGACCATAGGCGGCGGCCATATATCAGTACCCAGTTTTAAAAATAATGATCATAAGCAAAATTGTTGGTTTGGACACTGTGTTTGTGCGAATTGTATGGTAATTTCAGATAATTTTTTTCGTACGGTACCAAAGTGGATTATTTAAAGCAATGTGAGGAGAAAGAAATCAAGGGGGGTAATCAGCCAACCACATGAATTAGCCAAACACAACTCGGTCCATCATACTTACCTGACCATGTGCTATCAAACTTTATGGTGAAGTGATCTAAAATTCTGAAAATTGGAAACAATGAAAACAATGAAATGATAATGTTTTCATGTTCATCTAAAAAACAGATTTTATGGGGAAACTTAGGTTGTTAAATTACGGTTTTTAGCCATTCAACTAAAATGTACATATCTCGGCTGAAACAAAACTTTATTAATCGAAATAAAGACCACTACAATCAACGAACTTTTGTAAAATTCCAAGAGTCCTGGATGGGATGAAGTTGTTGAAGGCAGTTTTTGCATTCTCTTTTTAAAGTATTTTTCATACAGGAAGTTCGAAATGTTTGAAAAAGTAGCAGTTGGTAGGCGAGAAGTCAGGCGAGTATGGCGAATGGTCGACAGTTTCGTAGTCCAAGTCATGCAGGTTTTGTCGCGTGATCATTGAGACGTGTGGCCGAGAGTTATCTTGGAGGAGAATTGATCCCTTCCTGTTTACCAATACCGGGCACATGAGCTGCAGTTTTTGGTACATTTCATTGATTTGCTGGCAGTACTTCTCCGCTGTAATCGTTTCGCCCGGGTTAAGGAAACGGTGATAAATCAGACCTGCCGTAGACCACTAAACAGTCACCATGACCTTATTTTGATGCATTTTCGGCTTTGGGACGTGTTGTGGAGCTTCGTTACGGTCCACTAAGCCGATTCGACAATCGGCTCAGTAGACCGTAACGAAACTTTACGACTAAAGAATCCACTTTTCATCGCATGTCAAAATCCGTTCGAGAAACGGATCGTTTTTATTGCCCAATAGGAAAGACCTATTGGGCAATAAAACCCATTATCGAGGGGCACCCATTTATCGAGCTTTTTTGACTTTCCAATCCCCTGCATATAGTTAAAAATCATGACATGCGTTACGCCTAATTCAGAGGCAATCTCCCGAACAGTTGCACGCGAATTGACTTCGACCAAGGCCCGCAATTAATCGTTGTCAACATCCTATGGTCTACTACTACGCTCATCATTTTCAAGGCTTTCATCACCGCTATGAAATGTTTTAAACCACCATTGTGCAGTATGTTCATTAGTGGTTCCTGGGTCAAACGCATCGTTGTTATTGCGAGCTGTTTCGGCAGCTTTTCGGCCTAGTTTGAACAGGAACAAGAAAATAGTACGAATTGGTGTTTTTCTCCATATTGACCGTAACGCTCCAAAAAAAAATGGCTAAAATTATTTTAAAACAAAACTAATAACGCAGTTAGATAAAGCGAAAATGATATAAATATTTTGCTCTGAAAACCATATTTCAAAAAAAAATTGATTTGACGGCTCCGGATTATTTTTATGAAAATTTTTGATGCAAAAGGTTTACATAGATAAGCTCTAAACCATCTAACTCAAAAATAACATCCGTACTGAAATAGCTGCATTAACATCAGATATGTTGACAAAAGTTGTTGAAAATGCGTTAAAAAGAGCACAAAGTTGCATTACTGCTGATGTATCACATTTAAATGACATAATTTCCGAAAACAAAATTTAAAGACAAAATACTATTATTGAAAAAAAAATTCTCTTTATTTTTTTTTAAGTTCTAAATAACTGAATGATAGCGTGATACTTGCCCCACCCCTTAAAATCTACTGAAACAAGATAAAAAAAGTCCAAAAAAAGAGGCGGGAAAAAGACACAAATCCAATGCATTTCTTCCTTGCCATTATAAAAACTCTTCGTGTGTCCACCACTGACGGTCATAACTTTGGTTGAAAATTGGGGTCCCGATGCACACCACAACAAGGCACAGCTTGGGTTCCAACAAGACGACCAAAACGAGGTTCGTCGATGAGAGAACGAAAGAGAGCGACGGAGAAAAAGAGGTAGAGAGAATATCATAATGCAGAGCCGCAATTAGGATTCGAATTTTCGGGCATTATTAGCTTTTTGCACACTCCACAGATGGTACAATGAAACTCGTAATTCTAAAATCGTACGTATTTAAAAATGGCATTGCTATGTTAATATAATGAAGAGTGTTTGGTTAGTGAATGAATCATCAGTAAAATTTCCGGTTAAGATCTCGATGATAAAAAATACATATTCATTAACGTGGTTTGGAACTAGGCGATAGTTCATGTGATATTTTTGTCAGTTGTAACCGCAAATCAAAATATTTTACCATACAAAATTCTTGGTTCACTGTGGTTTAAAATTATGTTTATCTTTTCATATTATATTGTGTAATCTACCAAATGCCTGGACATTATAGAATTAAATTGTTTAAATTTTAAATTTTATTTGAAATTATTTTCAGCCAATTCAACGGAAAGTACTCAGAACCAGTGGCGGCTCGTGGGTTTTTAAAATGAGAGGGCGTAGAAGAAAATAGTGCTGCTGAAGATTTTTTTTGCTTCCCCCTTCCTCCTTTTTACTTTTCGTGCTATTGAAACCTTATACAGGAGGTGAACCAGGAAAATGAGTTAAAGGAAAGAAACTGAACGGAAATAAAATATGGTGTTTTGCTCTGAAAAATTGTTTACTGTGACAAATATTGGAAAGCCGTCGCCTCAGCGCCCTCCCTCACGAGCCGTTATTGCCCAGAACAGAGTATTAAAAATGACAGGAACTCTTCAGAAGCAAAAACACGAAAAGTAAACTTTCAGTTGAATGAGTTATTAATGAGACGTAACGAAAAAAAAACAGTAGGCAGAAAGAAGTGATCATTTGTACTGATTATTCTACCTATGTACAAATCCTTCTTTTCTGGGAAAACTAAGCAAAGTATTCGCCAAATGAGCCGAGAATAGTTCTTATAAGGGTTTTAATAGGCCATAATTATAACAAATTTTTGTCCTAAAATCTAAATTCATATAATTAATGAAAGTTTGGATCTATAAAACACTCATTCAGACAGTGTAACAATTGTACAAAGATCTGAATATTGTAAATTATATGAGGGTTCAGCAACTCAGATGGAGGACAAGTAGCCAGAATGCCAGAAAATTGAGTAACATGGAAAATCGTGGAGGGGAAAGGAAGGTAACAGAAAAAGAAAGAAAGAACAAAAAGTAGATCAAAAACACGATGGCAGGACAATGTAAGAAGACATGCTCAAAAACTTCTGACCATTAAAAACTGGCAAGAAGATGGTGGAGATCGATCCAGTTGGAGGCAAAGGTTATAGAAGGTCAAGGCTCCCTGACGGGCTGAAGTACCACATGAAGAAGAAGGATAATTATTACAGGTAGCGGACAGGTATGGACACTAGGAAAGAATGTGCCTCTCGGCAAGGATAAGGAGAACAATCAGAGTAGATGTGCAAAGAGACTAGATGAGAGGAGTTCCTTCATCCATGAGAAAAGAGCTAATGACCCTTTATTAACTAATAAGCTTAACTTATATAAATTGGGTAATGGGGAAGAATATAGTCGAGAAGAAGTCTCTTTTAACAAGCAACAATTTTTTATCATACTCAAAAAAGATGCCACTGTTGTCATAATCAAAAACATCCCGAGCTGCACTAAGCTATTAATTGTGTTAGATATTACAGTGTGATAATCTTCGTAGAAGAGAACTTTAAGGGAAGGAAGTGTGCAAATGGTCGCCTTAAACAAAAGATCATCCATCTCGTTTTCTTCAATGTTTATGTGGGGGATGCATATAAATGTGCTCTTGTAGGAATCGGATTAGAAGGAGTATAAAGTTACGGTTAGATATAATTGAGGGAATCTATGCAACTTTGCGAATTGATTGAGGAAAGGTTTTTCAAAGTTGGCATGGATAGCTAAAGTCAGAGGCTCGTTAAAGGAGTCGGAACGAAAAAAAAAGTAAAATATATAACGATGCCCACTACATAAAAAAATCTTATATCGGAATAAAGATGTAAAAAAGGTATGATATTGTCGTATGATACATTTATACTGAAATTGTTTTGTAGCTCACGTATGATCACCAAATATTCATGTATAAAGATAGAGTGAGTACATGTACAAGTTCAAGTATAATACCACTGCAGTTAAATGTCAAGCAAGTAAATTTCTAAGAAAGAATGAAATGAAGCTCATCATGTTTTGAATGGTATTGATAATAAATAGAACTGTAAACTGAGAAAATATTTGCAAGATTCAATACTAACGCACATCCCTACTGAGCGTTTGGGTTAGCTATGCGTAATATGATTCAGGCCTTTTCCAACCAAAATGTTATCGTTCGTTTCCTTCCGCTGCCACCAGTCTGTTGAGAGTAAATCCTTGAAACCAGTTTCTGGCCTTATAGCGTTCGGCAGGAACCACCAGTGTTAGATCGTTTAATTCCGACGTGTTAAGTAAGGTGATTCGATTAGCACCGACTAACGCCATTCAATGGCTAGTTTGCACTGTTGTTGTTGCGAACAGTGCCCTGGCCCCGTGTGGGGAAGCATAAGACAAATTTATTAAACGAGCCTAACTGCATTTAGCATAAAACAATCATGTACCATAGTCAAGAGAGCGAAAAAAGTAGATTATATAATTTTTTGTATTAAAGTTACTCGTTAATGTAATCTCCTGATGCTGCCAATATATTTATCGAAATGAGCAGAAAGAAAATGGGAACAGAGAAAACGAAAGTATTCTATAATTAGTATTCACGACAAAGTTTCAATATATTACAACCGAAAAAGAAATTGTAAGAACACTTTTAATTTAGCAAGATATAAACATCAACCCCCTGGTTCAATCAAAAAAAAAACTTTGAACATTTTCTTAACATACAAATATTGGAAATATATACATACAATGGACCAAATAGAAAAAGAAAGAAATATTGAAAATTTTCTTTAAATATTTGAATATTGATATTTATACATACTTGGCATTTGAATCCAAATACTATTTTAAGGCATTTTCTATAAAAAAAATCCAAATAATCTGAAAGTGAAGCCAAATCTCGTTAATAGTAATTGTGATCCGGTCCTGGTGGACAAGGGCGAAACAGAACGGCCAAGACGTAGTCAGAGAAAGAAAGAGAAACGATTGGAAGCCACATTCCGGAGGTCATTGTACAAGATGACTTGCCAGGACCAGGTCAGGTGGCCGTTTTTCTGAGAGCCCCAACCAACCCCATGCCGGAGCTGTGGCGGCCAACGAAGAATATGAAAAAAAAAGGTCTGGGTCGACGCAATGTTTTGGTTCGAGTACCCGAAGAGCCCGACGATCTCTGCGACCTTGTCCATTCGTACGACAACTATTTCTCGCTAGTACTGCCGTCAATTGCGGCTAACGAATACCAAGAAATAACTTTGCGAATAGAAAAGTGAAGTCAGAATCACCACACAAAATCATACTTCATCGAAGTGATGTAACCGTTTTTTCAATGAAATAAGTTCTAGTTGTCGCTTACGTGAACATGTATTGTAACAGTTTGTTGAACTTACTTGCACAGAAGTTAATATTCATCAAATGTACCACTATACTGTTGCCTTTAAAGTCATATTTGGTATTTAAATGAAAAACATATTTTGCTCACACTAATTAAATTAAAAAGTATTGTGACTAGTCACAAAAAAACCCACTAAGCGCCCAAAATTTTAAGAGATCAGTATATTCTTGGTTTTGTTTTCTGTTGATTAATCAGCCACATTGGCCATAATAGACAACGCATTATTCTTTTCAGTGTCCCTCTTAGATTTAATAAAAGTAATTTGTGGTTCGTTGAGCCATTTCACAATAATATTTCATTCCTATCATCACTGATTATTAGTGCTTCATTGCTATAATTTGTGTTCTTAAGTACGATGTTGCAAGGAATAACCTGAAAAGATATTCTAGAAATCACAATCTTTATAGTTAAATATTTGCTTGTGATTTATGGCTTACCACAAAATATTTTTTTTTTTTATTTACGTAGTCCGACCAAATAGAAAACATTTTTATCTACCTAATTAATTTATGTTCATTCATTCGCCAGGATTTAAAGAGACACATAACAGAAACAAATCACTAATACTAAATAATAATTGGTTTACTCTGTAAAACAAAGAAAAAAACACCATATTATTTTGGCACGGACGTGGACACTAGCCAACAAATGCGTCAACTGTGAAAAAAACACACACGGAGACTAATCTGTGCCACGATCTTTCCAACAGTATGAAATATTAGCGACGTGATGAGAAAGAGAAACATCCTCGCGAGAAAATATAACTGATGAAATCTTTTACGATGTACAACTGATTAATTTAATTTTAAAAGATAGTCGTATTGTTACAGATACAATTCAAGATTTGATCACCATTTATATTTTCAAACAAGGGCAATATTATACAGAGTCTTCATTTAATTCCGAAACCCTTGGGATTTATAAATGTGGACAATCAACACGACAAGTTGGTAATGATTAACACGAAATCACTAATTTTCTTAAAGTAAGACATACGTTTATTGATGTTTTTCGATGTTTATAAATAATTTTTTTTCTTTGAATTACATATATACTGTTTAGCACTAATAACGAAAATAAACATGACAGTTGACTTGTCCTAAAATATTTGAACCAAAAATAAATAAAAAATGTTAAAATAACTCCATCGAAGCAGATGCCATGGAAGGGAAAAAGAAGAGAAGCGTATGTCGCAGATTGTTTATTAAAAATATTGTTGATAAAATGCAAAAAAAACAAAAATTATTTCTTTTTAATAATCAACTGGTGTTTTTAAAATAGATTTTGTTACTCAGAAAGCCAACAGACTAATAAAAACCTTACCTTAAACCTTAAGTTATTTTGTTATGACAGGTCTAGGGAAAAGAATTAACGTAAAAAAAAAATGTTCCTAAGTTTATATCTGTATTTTATAATTATTTCCTCTGTAGATATTGTTGGTCTGGTCCACATCTCCCTCTAGCATACATATACAATTTCAATTATTTTTAACAAGTAGTGTCTTTATAAATGTTCTTATAAAAAAAAACGCAAGTGTCTGTCTATTCTCTGTTTAATATTAAACGAGATTTATACCATGTTTTTTAGGACTGACAAAAATTTAAACGCGTTCATACAGTTTGAAAACAATTTCAAATATTAGGTCTCTCAAAGTTAATTCTCAACCCCTACGTTTCGTCAATTGTAGAACCTATTCGAATCAGAAATTTTTGCCGTTGCATAGTAACTTTAACTTGAAACTTAACATTAGTAACTTTAAAGTGCCGCCTTTCAATTTCAAAATGATATATAGTCTACTGCGAATGTAACCTGAAAAATCAGTTAAAAAATCAGTGTCCCATAAGAAAGTTTCTATTTCATTGGCTCACTGTGCAAACCCAACAAATGTGAGAAGTGCCAATAGATAGCCCCGCGTTTAGGAATTTAAATAGTATGGGGCGTTTCTCGGGAGCAGACAGTGCGTTGTGTATGCTAGAATTTTACAAAAACAATGATTTGGGGCTCATTTTCATCTCAACGGTCATGTAAAAAATAATCAGAACTGTCGTTACTGGAGTGCAACGAACCCGAAACACAACTATTAAAAACTTCTGCATTCACCTAAAGTCACTGTATATTGAAGACGGCAAGGGACTATTGAAGACGGCAATTACCGTGAATTCAGAGAGTTATGTGAAAATGTTGAAAAATATTTTTGGTACCTGAAATGCAAGACTTTGCTGGTTATAATTAAAGAACATGATTTTAGCAGGATGGAGCAATGTCACACATTTCCAACACATCTCTATCACGAGTTCATGAAATTTTCCCGAACAAATTATTTTCCAGGTGACATGACATAAATTGGCCTCCACATAGTCCTGATTTGAGCCCTATGGACTTTTTCTTGTAGGGCTATCTAAAATCGAAAGTTTACGTTAATAAACCGGGTTTTTTGGTGCAGTTAAAAGAAAATATCCGACACGAAATGGCAGACATTCCAGAGATTATATGCCGGACCGTTTTAAGTAATTTTGCTATACGTTTAGATGTGTGCAGCAAACGTGAAGGTTTACATTTGGATGACATTTAACAAGTAATTTCCTAAAATGTGTATTTCAATAATTAATAAAGATTTTTTTTTTGATGGCCATCTCTCTTTTATTTATATCGCTATATCCAAAAAGAAACTTTCTTTTGGGACACCTTGTACATGTGATGTTCGAAAATTAACATCTGCGACAGGCAAAAAGAAGACAGCTTTCTTTTCCTCAGAAGTCAAAAGTCTTCTTTTTGCCTTTCAATATGAACACGAACGCCAAAAATTGGATATTTCTTTGGGAGATAATGCTGTTTCGCACAGTAAGTGCTTCGAGCTACTGGAAATGCTGACTTAAAGGATTCGGGACAGAAATCAGTTTCCAATCCAAGAGAAACTGATCCAGACGAATTATAATAGTAAAACTAACGTGTCCGAAATAAATCTAGAACTGGCATGTAGCCGTTAAAATCATTGTAAGTTTTGGGAAAGCGGCGCTAGAAAAATAGAATGAATGCAAAACTATCTGAGGTAAGACGGAGAGATAACCTAAAACAACAATGATTATGAACAGGTTAAGACTGAAGTGGTACGTGTAGAAGTAAAACTGAACAGTTTGCATACGAAAACGAAATTGGTCAACGAATTATTCGAGAATATAAAAAAAAAACTGCTGGAAACAATTCAAGCTATGAAAGGTGGAAGGAATCTCAACATTTATGGAGTAACCCTCATGTTAGGGTTCTGTAGATCAACCTTTTAAATCTACAGGATACAATTTATTAAAATTAACTTTTTTTAATAACTAGAAAATTAACTGACTATATTTCAGGTTATTACCTAATAGATATAAAGTATAAATCGAAAGAGAAAAAAACTCAATCTGGATATGAACAGGTGCGCACGTTAATTGGATATTTATTTATTTTAATAATTACCGGCGTATAATTTTGCGTAACTAATCATTTGATTTTTTTATTATTTAATTGCTCGCCCACGTACATAGGCCGGTTTATGAATTTTAATATGATCAAAATTATTTACATCACAGCACACATACCATATCAACTGTAACTTTGTACAACTCACTATGAATAAAAAATAGAAAATATTATTCAGGAATCATCTAAATCACTTCTATTTTAACTGGTAACGAAACTGTAATACGAAGTTCACTTTCGGAACAACGTTTATAACGGGTGGGGTAAGTATCACGCCACCATTTTAATTATTTATAACTTTTTCAGATTATTAGCAATGTGATTTTATGCCTTTTTAACACATTTTCCATAATTTTTACCGACATATCTGGTGTTAATGTAGCTATTTTAATACGGATGTTGTCATTGAGTTGCTTTGTGGTTTGAGGCTTATTTATGTAAAACTTTTCCTTCAAAAATCTGTAAAAAAATAATCCAGAGCCGTCAAATTAATTTTGCATGAAAATTGTCAATTTGATGGAAATGGTTTGGGCATATGATGGGCATTACAGTGTGTTAATCGCTTATTTTTGTCTGTAGGCAACAAGTCTTGAACAATTTGAATCTTATAGGGAAACATGCGTAGGTAAAATGCGTGGAGATATTCTCATGTGTGCAAGACGTCTTCCTATCGACATTTCTGGTGACTTATCCAGATGTGCAATATTTTCAGCGCTTCGCACTGTTCTTGTCTCTCTAATGTGGGGCCTATCCTCAACTGTGCTTATTTACTTAATCCTTCCTATTAATACTCGATGATGTCGAGGTAAAATTACATTTCATGTGATAACGAAGTTTCTCCATAATTCACGGTCCTATGCTAAGTTAACTGCTGCCTGCCATGTTTGCCTCTTCTTTGAATTATTTCTATGATATCCTTATTCCATGTCTTATGCGGTCCTCCCCTTTTGTTCTTTCTGGTCGCTCTAACTTCCTAAACTCTCTTGGATTGTCTGTCTTGGTTTATTCTGTCTAGATGGCCGAATCACATCAGTTTTTTTTCTCATCTATTTTTGATATGAATGCTGGTATTTCCAGGTTGTCGCTGACTATGTTATTTATGGCCTTGTCTATTCTTTTTATTCCCTGTACCTTACGAAGGTATGTCATTTCTGCTGCTTATACTCTGTTCCTTTGTCGTTCATTCAGGACCCAGTTTTTGCATCCATATGTTAGTGTGGGGACATATCGTTTTATATATTGGTAATTTCGTATTTTTTTGGATATTTGTTTGTCGCTTAAGAAGCCTCTGCTAAGTAATTGGAGCAATCTCCCTATTTTCATCAGTCTGTTATTCAGTTCATCGTCCTGGTTTCCCCTATTAGTAATAATAGTACCTAAGCAGTTTTTAACTAATAGTAACTTTTTTTAGTATGTTTAATTTCCATATTGTTTAAGGTTATTGTTCTCTCCGTGCAATATTCTTGGTTATTTGTCAATATCAGGATCTGTGTTTTATTTACATTGATGTGCAAACCAAACTATTCCGCTGTTTCGTTCCATACTCCTATATTGAATTTTAATTTTTTCTCAGATTATGGCATGAGAACTATATCGTCTGAACTGTGCTAAATTCTTAAAGTTTCGGAAATAAACGATAAGCGATACGATTAGGATATCAATAATTGAATTATTTTTTAAATGTAAATTACACAATTTCACTGTGTTCTTTTAGCGAATATTTATTCATAATAAAATTTACGCGTCTGCACCACAGAACAGCCAAACCCAAACTGTCACAAATATCACGAAGAAAAAGGGCACCAAAACTAAATCGTGATATTTAGCCCACTCTTTAAGTCGAGATTTTGTTGATAAAAATGTTACTTTTAAACAACTTTTGGATCAAATTGTAACCCTTGGCCATCCGCCATATTTGCATAATTTGGTTTTCAGCGACTATTTTCGATCCCCCGAAATTTAAAATTCCAATTAAAGAAACTTACAAGGATATTTTCGAAATTGAGGTCACCGTGACCGCAATATTGGACGATATATCAAAACAGTAACTGAAAAATCTCGATCTCGTTTCGAAGATATAAAACTCATTTATGATCTAGTTTTTTCTTATTAGGATTTCAAAAGCTGGATGTAGTATAAATTTCACAAGAGTAGTCAAAAGAGTTTCAACACAACAGTAGTCAAAATTATCAACAGTTGATTGCTTAAGAGCAATGAGAAGAAAATGTAAAAATGATTTATATTTATAGGCTCATCAGCACCTTAGGCTTTAGCGACACAGCTCAACGTGAGCTCCAAACTTCAGTTATCAGCTACCGGTTAACTTCAGTTTGTGCTTAATATTTAGTCTTATGAGAAACGTACTGATTGGTCAGTGACCAATGCAGAGAACCTCTCAGAACCGGAAACATTCATAAACATTTAAAGAAAGTACAACCTACACTCCCGTAACCGCCCTATCACCAGACCATTGCTTCAATAATTAAAACATTATAGAGAGCAAATATATAATTTCAATTAGATAGCAAAGACAATGCACGAAAACTTAAATTGTAATAACTTAACTTTCTATAATCCACATATTCCCTTTGAATTTAATCTAAGTATATTAAGCAACCACTTCTTATAAATGTTTTGTCCCCCAAAACAAAATACTATAACATCCCATTAATAATAACTGCAAAAAAGTCATTGCTATCATTTTTATACCAGGTGTGGCGGTTAATAATTCTTGATTTTTTTAAGAGATGGCGCTGGAAACACGGGTAGGTTCACAGTCTAATCTCTTATGTCAGTTTGTTATTACCGCAATATCTTTCACAACGCCATTGATATTTAAAGAATTTCGAGTTAGTGTCATATTTTTTCGTGTGGTAAACATGTCCAGTTTCGAGCCAAATAAAGAACATTTGCGGCACGTACTGCTTTTCTTGGTCAATGAAAAGAAAAATGGGAGTGAAAGCCGTCGAATACTTGTGAAAACTTACGGTGACAATGTCCCAATGCATGACGCTTGTGGACGTTGGTTTAGATAATTCAAAAGTGGTGATTTCAACTTGAAAGACAAAGAACGCCTAGATCAATCGAAAAAAATTGAAATTTCCGAATTGCAAGCATTGTTGTAAAAAGACGATATGCAAAGTCAACAACAAATGACCGAGAGGTTAAATGTTGGTCGACAAACCATTTCTGATCGTTTGCATGCTATGGGAAAGATCCAGAAGGCAGGAAAATGGGTACCACATTAACTGAACGACAGATAAAAAAACGAAAAGCGGTGTGCGAAGTTTTGGTTTCTCGGCATGAAAAAAATACTTTTTTTTGCATCGGACCGTGACTGGAGACGAAAAATGGATATTTCGAGAACTCAAAACGGCCCCTCAGAAAATCATGGATTGATACAGGATAACCATCAACATCGACCGCAAGCCCAAATCGCTTTGGAAAGAAGACAATGCCGTGCATTTGCTGGGATCAGAAAGGTTGCATGTATCATCAGCTTCTGAAAGCAGGTGAAACAGTTAATGCCGTTCAGTACCGTCAAATAATCCATGCATTAATCGAACAGCGACCAGAATGGGAAGATAAGATACGGAAAAGTACACCATTTCTGAACTCGGCTGAGAACTCTTGCACCACCCGCCGTAGTAACCAACATTAGCCCCTTCCGACTACCACTTATTCTCATCGATGTCTCAGGCACTTTCAATGAAACACTTCGAATGAAGATGTAGAATAAACCATTTTTTACCTTTCTCCCAAATTAAACATGTTTTTTAAGAAAAAAATAAGAATTATTAAATATTTTGATAGTCCCACAAAACAAAATACTAACATTCCATTAATAACTGCTTAATTTAACAAAAAAAATATTCATATAGCTATCATTTATATATGCTGAACACAGCGATATAATCCCTAATTAAATGGCAAAATTATTTGATTTTACTTGTGAACATAACATACTTTTATTGTTTAAATATGAGTCACAATTTTAAGTATCTTTTCCAGTTATGAATTGTAAGTCCATGAACATTTTTAACACTTGTTATCTGACACAGATAAATCAAATGATACCATAAAATATTTGACGCAATAAAAAACCACTATATAAGCCGTTCAATGTCAACTGCGCATGCACATGCGCAAAAAACGACAATACATCCTATCAAAGCCTGAGTAAATGGTAAGAAAACTGTTTTTTTACTGTAACTTGGTACCAATGTAGCTATTCGTCATGTAGAATTTTGCCGTCTTCTATTGACGAGTTTGTTTAAAGCTTAGTCGACTTCAAGTGTGATCGGCGATTTTTAAAAAGATAAAAATATCGAAAAAAGAATTTACCTCGAAGTTAAAAAGAGCCATAGTGGGTCAGTTTGGGTGGTAGAACTAGAGTGGTAGAAGGCATTGAAAGAATCCAGAGAAATGGATGAAGACTTGCTTCGTTCCAGTCAACCATCAACCTCGTTCATTGATTCAAAATCTTCATTGTAGCTTCCCAGAGATGGTTCAGAATCTAGGCATGTTCGTACTACTACAATTGATGTTGATGTTTGAGCTGAATTTTCTTCAAAGAGTGCATCACGGAAAAGCACTGTTTCACACATTGATTAGTGTGGGGAATTTTCAATCAAAAAATAAACGAATGTCATCGACCAAGCACCATAATCGCCAAATCTGACTCGGGGTAACATTTTTTTGGTCCCCACACTCAAATTACCAATTCGCAGAAAACGTTTTGAGTCCACTGAAGTCATAAGCCATAAAAAAATATTCGCAGAAGGAGCTGAAGGCCGCACCGAAAAGTTCATTTAAGAAGTGTTCAGACGACTGGTTTAGTCGCTGGCATTAGTGTATTATATCAAATCGGAACTATTTTGAAGGTGACAAAGTGAGATCTCCTTACTTGTTCCATATATACTGTTACATAGGCCTATATTTTTATATGTTTAAATTTTTTCTTGCTCTATATATATATATATATATATATATATATATATATATATATATATATATATATATATATATATATAGTTATATATATATATATATATATATATATATATATATATATATATATATATATATATATATATATATATATATATATATATATATATATATATATATATATATATATATATATATATATATATACATATATATATATATATATACATATATATATATATATATATATATATATATATATATATATATATATATATATATATATATATATATATATATATATATTATTACAGACCTCATATATATCTAATTTTTATATTCATCCTTCGATATGCTTTCCAGTTTCTCTCGATATACTTTCCAGTACACCTAACATTTCCGGTGGATAAAACTCAATATAGTGGTAGTTTTCTCAATATAGTTTAATCTTTACACCCTTTGTTTTTGTTGTCAGACGATGACATGGTTACACTTTAGTTAATTCAGTTGAACAACGATAATACTTTTAAATTACTAAACAAACCAGAGCCACCTATGACGGGATAGTTTGAGAATTTTTGGACATAATAATATCTATATGTATAATAGACATAATAATATCTACATCATATATTTTTGCATAAAAACTAATCCCGAACCTTATGAACAATAATTAATAAATCATAATTTTAATAATCGAATCCATTCAAAAATCCAAAACATAATATTTAAGAAAGCCCATCGAAAAAAAACCCATTAGCTATGTATACAGTATCGAATTTGTAGAGTCGTAAAATGCCCATAAAGCGTCTAATATTGTTAAATCACTCTGACGGCCATAAAAACCTGCACATTATGCGTCCATTATGAAAAACTTAATCAGCAACTTTTATGCACTATGTCAGACGTCTATCTTCGCCTTCAACAATACCAATTATTTTATTTTGAATAACAAACAGATCTCGTTTTAGAAATAATAACATTATTATCTTTTTCCATATTTTGATCAACTTAAACGTAAATAAATATTTATAAATTTATTACATTTTTAAAATTATTCATTTGTAAATAAAAAATTCTTATAAATTAATTTGAGAGTTTAAAAAAATGCTAAGAAAAATGTTTAACAATTACTTAATAATTACATGAAACTTCCGTTACATGTCAAGGACATCATACCAACTTAAAAAACAAATTAATAATCAACCATTCTTAACAAATTTCAACTTAAAACTTTTTAAAGCGCGCGAATTTTTCAAACAAAAGTGTGACCTTGTCAGCATGTTCCCAAAAACTATGATTAGATGATGTGTAATGCAGATCAAACTGCCATCTTTTGGAAATTACTGACTGAGAAAATATTGGTAATGATGATCATTCAAGTGAGACCAAAGAGCTCCTCAAAGTCAATCTCGAAAAAGAATTAGAAATGAAAAGTGTTGCATCTTGGCTTGCTAGTATTTTTTGTAGGCGAATCATGGTGAAAATGAATCAGTACTGAGGTGAGATATGGCTCATGATCAATGCGACAGTAAAATAGATGAAAAAGACAGAAACAATTTAGTGAGACCGAAAAGAGCTCCTCAAAGTTAACCTTAGGTCAAAATCAGGATGACTAATCCACAATTATATTGATGGATTAAACATCATTATGTATATTTGAATATTTAAATTTTTGTGTCGTTGACATATTCTGTAAAAAAGCAAACAGATAAGGTAAATCTAATCAAACCTCATAATTATTCACAATTTTTTGGTTTTTTTTGATCACCTCTTTAGGTCAACAGAGAAGGGAAAGAGTATTCCAAAAAGAATGTCAGAAATTTGAAACATAATTGCAGCAACACTGTTGGAAAAAGTCCCTAGTCACGACGGCATCACAATCAGGAAAATCTAAAAACTCCCGAGCAAGCAGATCGCAGCAATCACAATTTTCATTCTGCGCCTGCAACATTTCCCAAACTCGTGGAAACACACAAAAAAGGCAACAGCTATTGCCTACCCGATTTCAGACCAATCTGTTTCATCAGCTCCCAATGACTTCAAAGAGAGCAATGGGATTATTCCCAATAGTTTGGTTTCCGAACAAAACATTCCTCAGTTCATCAAGCAGCCAGACTGGCAAACGCAATCCACAAGGCCATCGAGAAAAAAACGCTATTTCGGCGCAGTTTTCCTCGACATCTCCAACGCCTTCGACAAAGAATGACACGATGGTCTTATCTTCAAAACCATCAAATTTCTGATTAAGTTTCTGGCTTTTATCGGGACCTAATCATACTCATCCGACCTTCCCTACAGGACAGATCTTTCCAGACTAAAATGAAATCCACTCTTCTCGCGAGGAAATCCATCGAATTGGTCGTCGCGCAAGGTTGTTCACGGGCTCCGGCCCTGTTTAACATCTACATGGTCGGTCTCTCTCTCTCTCTGTATCTGACGACACAGCCTTCTTTGTTGTCTCCTATCGGACATCAACAACACACAATAAACTTCAGGAGCAACTAAACGTTGCCATTCAATGACTGAAATTCTGTGCGCCTGCTGGTCAACCCCAAGAAGACTTGGCTCTCAACTTCGCGAAGCAGCAATCCTCTGCGGCGAGAATTATCGGACATCCTGCCCTAGCCACAGGATATTCCTCCGACATCTTGGTCCCCAAACCTCGGCATCTAAACCCAAGTCCCGACTTCATCGGACTTCAATTTAACTTCCGTGAAGTTCGCCTGGACTTTGTTAAAAAATATAGGAATATGGTAACAGGAATATGCTATATATTTGGCTTGCCTATACAATATTTTCTATCAACATGACAGTATGACTTGTCACACATCTCGCCAGACAATCAATTTATTGCAAGAAAAGTTTGCTAGACACGTTTTCGCGAAATGGTAATGTCAACTGGCTCTACCAAGATTATATATATATATATATATATATATATATATATATATATATATATATATATATATATATATATATATGGCTCTACCAAGATTATATATATATATATATATATATATATATATATATATATATATATATATATATATATATATATATAGTACTTATTGAAACAGTAAATAAAAAAAAAAAAATAACGAACGAACCTGTATAATGAGGAAAACTTGTCAGCATTAAATGAATAGACGATCTTTTTACCCGACTGTACTCAGACAAAAGTTCTGCCTCCCCCCTCCCTTTCCCCGCCGCCCTTAAGCCCCCTTTTCCCGTCACATGTCGCATACATTATTCTCTAGCTAATTATAAACTGGCAAGGATCGTCATAACTTGCGGAAAACAATATCTTCAAGTTTTGAAGGGGCTCCGTGGAGGGTTTTAAAGTACATCGCACTCTAATAAGCTCCACAGTTCCCGTTTTTTGGAGATACATATCTAACGCTGAATACTCACGCATTTAAAAGTTAGAGGATTTATATCCAAATCAAACGATCATTTATGAACTCATAATATAAATTATGCACAAATTAAATTAACAAAAGTGTAAAGAGGAAAAAATTAGCACTTACCATTGATACGGGACCAGGCGCTCCATTGGCGTAGCTGTAGGGAGACACGAGGTATCCCATATTGAACGATGATGTATGTGGTTCAACTTTTCCTGTAACAAATGAGTGATGTAGAAAAATATATAATTTTTAAACATCATCCAAATTATATCAAAAAATATTTCAAAAATAATATAGGAGATGTGACTATTAAATAACGAGACTGACGCTGTAAAATATTTCATTTTGATTTCATACATAATTACTTATTATCACCTTCAATATACCCCTCCTCTATCACTACAGCGTCCCATGCGAATCTTCCATTGTTCGAAACAGTGCTGAAAGTCTTCTTCTGTCAGCTCCTTCAGAACGCATGCCGCTTTCTCTTTCACAGCTTCAACGGACTAATATCTTGTTCCCTTTAATGTAGATTTCACCTTAGGGAACAGATAGAAGTCGCACGGAAAAAAAATCCGGTAATCCGATTAAGGTGGATGGTCTAACACTGGGATGCTGTACTTGGCTAAAAACCTCTTGACAGACAATGTGGAATGAGCCGACGCATTGCCTTGATAGAGAACCCATGACTTGTCCTTCCACAATTCGGGTCGTGTTTTCCTTATACTTTCACGGAGTTCAGCACGAATGTGAAGGTAGTAATGTTGATTAGTAGTTTGACCTTCAGGAACCCAGTGAAGGTACACAATCCCATGAAAATAGAAAAAAAAACAATCATCGTTGCTTTGAATTTTGATTTGCTTTTTTGACTCTCGGTAAATTTAGGTGCTTCCAGTATATGGATTGGCGTTTCGTTTCAGGATCATAAGTAAAAAACCGCGATTCGTTAAATGTTATTATCCTTTCCAATAAGTTTGGGTTATTTTCAATGGCATTCAAAGTATCAGTATAAACATTTTTGCGAGCTTCTTGTTATTCAAATATGAGATTTTTAGACACCATTTTGGCACACACTTTTTGCATGTTAAAATTGTTATGTAAAATTTGCCATATGCATTCTTTGTCAATTCCTACAGTTTCAGCAATCGAACGAATACTTAACCGACGGTCAGATCGAACCAGATTACCGATTATTTTCAATATTGTCATCCGTTTTTGACGTGGAAGGGCGACCCGGGCATGGAACATACTCAACGTCTTCTTGGTCATCTTGAAGACGCTTAAATCACTCAAAAAAGCGTGCACACGATAAACATTCATTGTCATACACTTCTTTCAATAAATTATAAGTATCAGTAGCGGTTTCACTAGCGGCAACAATTCGTTGCTCTATTGTTACACTTAACTTTTTTCCAGCGAAACAAAGAAACAACTCTAATGCCAACGAAGGCTACGGTTATACGGATTTGTTTACAGAAACGAGAGGTACTACATTCGAAAGAGAAAGTTTCACGCTAAACAGCTATTGGTCGCTGGCATTTGGTGCATGCGTACTTCTTCTGTAGCAGCATCAGTATCGTTATTTAATAGCCACACCTCGTATATTGGAATTGGTCCAATAAACATCAAACTATTTGCAAGGGTAGTCTAAAAAGTTTCCAACCTCAACATAAAGATGGCGTCACTCGTCAAAAATATTCTGGTAATATAATTGCGCATGCTTGAAAGATCACCTTGAACATTTTACAAAAACACTGACATCGACTAACATAAATGACTGTTAAACAACAACTGAGCATCTCATATAGCTGAAATTTTCAATCAATTTTCAAGATTGACTTCTTCACCTTCTTCACCTTAATGCCCTGAAGCAAAAGATGTTTCAGTATACACATATTCAGATTTATGTTACAGAATTACAGAAAAATCTAACATTTCTTGTGACTTGACCAAAACATGGTGTATCTTAAAGTTAGAGAATTTTTTGCTATAAAATATTGTTGCATTGTAACAAATTTTAGCGATACATGTATTATTATTAATCATAATCTCATTTTCGAAAATTCTCGTTGATGTTTTATGATGGTATTTGATTCTGGGGATTCTCTTATCCCGTTCCACAATAATATCTAAGTAATCTGGGGCTCCATTTACCTCTATACTGCTTTTCCATTACAGAAATATCTTGGTGGAAATAATGTTTACATCACCCTGAACGAGATTCGATCCTTTCGATCTGGATGTTTCAAGATCTGACTGTGATTTTCATAGTTTAAACCACGCCCTAAATCATTAAATTCAGACAGTGAATACTGTTCAGTTGAACATCAAATAAAGGATCCTTTTCGATTTCCTGTAGAAATATATGATCACTTTAAGAATCATTGGATTAATGTTCTTCTTCATTTAAAGTCCAAGATTTTAATGGTTTCGAAACAGCAAGTTCATCATTATATTCGAAGAGTCGTAAATCTGAGGATAAATTAGGATAACGCAGAGTGTGTTCAGACTCTGGCACAATACCTACTATATTAGTGAGGCAAAATTAGACATCAATGACATGGTCCTTCGGTTCTCTCCAAATCATTGGAACTGCAACCTTTCGGGCAAGCGCGATGAAATTACGTATTTGTTATTTAAAGGTAATAACTAGAACTGAAAAAACTTACTACGGACATTATATAATACAGAACAAACACTGTTAGAACTATTGGAAAGTAAAGTACTCATAAAAATATTTGGAAGAAGAATGATTGATGGGGAGAAGAACTAGTAAAGCGTTAAAATATAACACATCGGTCAATAAGTCCCCTGTCTGACAAATAAAACTGACTTTTTTTGCAGATTTCGACTTTATTCATCAATATATTCTCCTTGAAGAGCAATACAATCATTCCAATGCGTTTCTAACATATCTACAACATTTTTATTGAACTATTTCTCTGTGCCCTCCTTCAGATTCGGCAATTACCTCTTCATTAGAGCGAAATTTCTTTCCAGCAAGCATTTTTTTTTAGATTTGAGAACAGGAAATAGTCGCGGGGGCCAGATCTGGAGAATACGGTAGATATAAATGCAAATCAAAGTGTAATTCATGTAAGTTAGCCATCGTTGTGAACAATTTGTGGCACAATGGTGAAACCACTTTTTTTGTTCATTTGGAGACTTTTTTGCGATCTCGTCCTTCAAACGCACCAATAACGCTATGTAATAGTCGCTACTGATGGTTTTTACCTTTCTTGAGATAATTGATAATCCAAAATACAGAGGCCATAACCTTGTCTTCTGATGGTTGTGTTTTTGGTCGCTTTGGACGACTTTCACCGGTTGCTGCCCACTCAGCTGGCTACCGATTTGACTCCGAAGTGTGGTGATGGATCCGTGTTTCATCCATTTTATAAAAATCCTTTTTATTTCGCTTAAACAACTGCAAACATTGTTCAGAACCATCAAAACGTTTGGTCCGCTGTGAGTAAACGCGGTACCCATTTCGATTGAAATTTACGCATTCCCAAATGTTCATGCAAAATGGTATAAACACTTGCACCAAAACGCTTTTTCGAACTGCTCGACGCACGTTTCACTAACCATGTTAGCATCATCAGGAGATGATTTAATCGCAGATACGAAATATGTTTTTCATTGTTTTGAAAATAACAAAAGTAGCGTCACTTAAAGCACAACAACTCAGAAACTAGTAGACAAATTGAATTTGTATGAAATTTTGACACATGACGTTTGAAGGCTGGCACAATCGACCAGTGGTAAAGATTTATCATAAGTGACGCCATCTATATGTTAAATCGGAGACTTTGTGTTATGTATAAGGAAACATATATCGCACGTTATACGAGCTCAAAAATAGTGATGACTAAGATACAGAGAGAATGACTGAAACAAGTATACTCAGATTATTAATAGCAAGTTCAGTAAGTTTGAAAAGTTAACATAACATAACTTGTACATTCAAAAAATTACTTTAAATTTATTTCTCATATCCTTGGATCTTATTTCCAAGTTTTAACACCACCAGATAAAATACTCTTTCTTGAAATGTACTCATCTCAGAAATATTTCAGCAACATGTTCACTTTTTATTAATTGTATTATCAGGGATTTTTATGTGCATTTAGTGCTAAAGGCCACATGTCCAACAACTCATTACTGAAACATGTTATTCTAAAATAGTCCAATCTGAATCCTATTCTCAAGTTTTAAAATGTCACAAAATAAGAAACCCTTTGTTCAGCTAAATTAATGAGTGGTAATACCTTTGTCTAATTTCTAAGAGACCAACTTTACACTGTTAATTTAGATCAAAAACAGTTCTAAAACAATATAAACACTATGAAATTTTTATTGGCATGAATGTCTCTGTTTGATCTTTTAGGTTAATTAAAGGTTTGTTGCTACATTAATGTCCACTAATTAGTTACTCATGATGTTGTTATTTATTTAGTTTGAAAAAATCACATTTAGTTTGAATAAAAGGTTAGTCTTCTCTATATTAATCTTCATATAATATTTTTTGTCGTGTTTTAATGTACAAGCGGTCTGAATTTTTGTTTAAGGTTCTCTCATCTATACATATCACCATACCAGATCGCTTTGAATCTCTTCAGTTTATATTACCTATATCTTCCGGAATATCACTTTGTATCCTTTTATTCAAACGTTTCCTTTTTTATTGCTTCATCTAATTTTAGTGAAAACAGTAATGGGCGCACTATATATTGGGTTGATGGAAAAATTCGTCCCGTTTTTTACGCTAGAGAGCATTGCATCGCAAAACCGATGTGGCATCTAATTCGCACGTGTAAAGATTTGATGATGTTTGATTGTTTTTCAGTTGTGTTTTGTAAATCTTCTTAAGCATTAAAAATTGCAGAAAATAAAGAGCACTTTCGAGATATTTTGCTTCACGGACGCGAAAGAAAATATGTCCTGTGTACAGTAAGGGCGCCGTTGACGATTCCACATGACATAAGTAGTTCAGAGAATTTCGTTGTTTTTTTGTTTTAGCGATGAACAACGTTGAAATATTGTCTATTTGAAAGTGATTGTCATATAACTAGTGAGATTGGAAAATTTCTTGGAATCAACCAGTATCAAGACGATTACGTCAACATGGAATGGTTAGTAAGGCCAATGTACGAATTCTGGCAAAGTACGAATTTGATGGTGGCTGAAGGTTTGGGCAAATTTTTCGTACAGCACGGCAAAATTTCCTTTTTTTGGATATATGTGGATTAAAGTAGAAAGTCCTCCCTACAGTAAATAATCAATAAAATCTGAAAAAGTAACGATGAATTGATCTAGTCTAACCCACCAGTAATTTTTCATTTCTTAAACAATACCTATTAAAAATGAATTCATTACTTAATAAATGACATATTGTTCATCTTTTTAAGTGCTATTCGTAATCAAAAACTCAGGCAAGTTCGCAAATTTGACCGATGTGATTCTAATAACTTACGTGCTCGACCATAACCTATTTTGCTGACTTGGCAACATAATTAGTAATTAAAGTTGCGATTAGCTTTTCAATGTCTCGTCTAATAAAGTTCTTTTAACCTAGGACAACTTAAACTGGAAGAGATTTATCACTAAATATCAAATCACCCCAAACACCATTAATTTTAAGATTAAATCATCTCCTGATGATGTTAACATGGTTAGCGAAACGTGCGTCGAGACCTTTCAAAAAGTGATTTGGTGTTTAGTGGTAAATCTCTTCGAGTTTAGTGTTTCACATAGAAGGTTCCAATAGAAGAATTGATCTAGTACAACTTGTCCAAAAAGTTCTCGACCTAACATAAAGATGGCGCACGTATTAACTAAATGACTGATCACATTTGTCAGGTGTGATTCACTGGATGAAGTGATCTGACAATTGTTGATGCACAAACAATTTCTTGTTTGTGACAATCTAGTAAAGTTTTGACATTTTTTGAAAATGGATACAATTGAAATTCGAAGTGTTATGAAGTACTTTGTTGAAGTTATGAAATTTTTGTATGACCCCAGTGATCATACAAAAAAAGCTAAGAATCCATTTTCAAGGATTCTTTTCGTTCAATTTCAAGGGTCAAAAAGTGCACTGATGAATTTAAACGTTATCGCACATCTAATGAACATGATGAACGCTCGGGATGCCCAATAACGGCCAAAAGCTGACAAAATGATCGCCGACTGAAGGTACGCGACCTTGCTGACTTTGTAAACATTTCAATAGAACATGTCCGCTGTATAGTTTAAGATGTTTTGGGCATAAAATAGCTTTCCGTTGGATGAAAAATTTTAGCATTCGAATGAATTGTTCTTAAAAGCTTCTTCGCCATTTTATTGCAGTAGATGAATCATAAATTCATCATTACGCTCCAGAGATAAAGCAGAACTCCATATAGTGGATGGGAGCAGGTAAAAACGCGCCGAAGAAAGCGAAAACGGTTCCATCTTCAGGAAATATTATGACTAGGATTTTCTGCGATACTTGGCTATGTGGCGCTCATGGGCTACCTGACAAAACTGAAGGGTACTTTTCAAGCTAACCGTCCAGATCTAGTCAAAAAAGTACTAGTTCACCATGCGCCTGCAGACACATTTCAAATTATTGACTCTAAATGAATATTCCCTCTTCCCAAAAGTGAGCAAATGTCTCGATAGACGAAGATTCATATGAAATAATTGAGGTCAAAGCTGAGACAATCTCTTATTTTGCAGATTTGGAAAAATCACATTGGTATGTTCTTTGTCAAGCCGAGAACTTTTCGAACAACCCTCGTACCCTCCTTACCAAGTTACCCTCCCTGCCTTGCCCTAAATATTGTAACAGTTGCTTATTACCTTTAGGTGGATTGCAAAAATATTAGAGATTAAAAAAATTCCAAGTTTAGCAGTACTGTTGCAAGATATCTTGATCCCTTGGGTACATTAGGCTTTATCTCTTAAAAACTTGGATGTAATCACTAAAAATATTTAGGCGCAGTATGTTTTGAGATTGAGATTTTTAAGAAGGATGTTGAAAACGTTGAAAGCAAATCAGTGTCTTTTGTATGCCAAAAAAAAAAATTAAAAACCGATTTTCAAACCGTCGCCGTAAAGAAGAAAATGACCGTTTTAATGGCAAACGCGATTTTAATGCTCCGTCTGTCCTTTATTTCTGTTTCTGGTTTTCTTTATGTGCGGAACGTTGTTTGCCAACGAGAACGCAGATGGGCGCGCTGAATGCTCGATTTGTTGATGATTTCAAAGCCAGAATCGGAGTAAATGGGCACTTACATATTTAAAACACGTATCAGCGCTACGAGCCTTTGAATATATCCAGACTGAATGAGAAAAAAAATTACTCTTTAATTCGCCTCGCATATTCACCACGAATCATTCTTATTCCATCGGTCTTTGGTTTAAGGTCATTTAATGACCTGAGTTATTTCGTTACATTACTTATTTTTTAGAAGCCCATAAAAATATTTCATTAGTTATTTCGCTAATTTAAGTTATCTCTTACATCGGTTTTCGATTGTGAAAGGCCAATTTTCCACATCTTTTCTATGAATAATTTCGGTGATTTCCGTGCAAGTGGAAGGAATTGATGGAAAAAAGCAAACGAGCTGCAGGGACTCTAGGTATGAATATGTTTAGGCAAGATTATGTCTTTAAAACCTCATTATTATATATATTTGATGAAATTTTTCGTGCTTACGATGGTGACGTGGCGACTGCTTTAGCTTTCTTAGATTTTACTAAAGCTTTTGATACTATCAATCGAACATTATTAATTACAAAATGTAAATAAAGGGTTGTCCAATAAGAGAATCAGAAATTTAAAATGAGATACAACGATAACTACAAGTGATAATTTGGTAATATTTTTATTTTATCTTGAAAAACAACTAAAGGCATCATGTTTTGGAAATATTGCCGTTCAAATGTCCGAATGTCCGAACTGATGAATACTCTTTCACACATATCCCGTGGAATATTTTCAATGATGGCCACAATGTTTCGTTTAAAGTCAAAAATTGTTTGGGATTTATTTCTCTAAACCAGAGATTTAACATAATCCCACAAACAGCGTAAGATCGCATAGTTTTGGTGGCCAGCTAACATTACCATTTCCGAAATAACGCGTCCAGGTAGCTTTTTTTACAATAAATCTACAATTATAGCTAAATTTATCAATTCAGACCAAAGATATTCTGTTAGCATAATCACCATTAACAGTAACATGATTTTCATCATCGTCTTCAAGAAAATAAATCAGTCTAAAAAACGGCATCAAACATTGAAACTGATTTTTCAGTGCAAATCCTGCAGTTATGTTTGTTCACAAACTCATTAAGCTATAACTGTACTTTAACGGAAAAGATTATTTACCCCCAAAGTGTAAATCGCCCTCCAACTGATCTAGGGTCCAATTCGTGTATCATACAGCATGTATCTATAGATATGTAATTTTTTAATAATTGTGGCGTGTTCATATATTTTTTTTATAAAATCCAAAAAAAGAAAAAAAAGTCAATAGGTATGTTCAGACTTGTTCAACTTTTGGTTGTCAAGACGCATGCATCTGTTGAAAGGTTAAACGCATGCGGTGTTGAACCAGAGGCATGCAAGGATTCAAGAAAAAATCATGACGCATGACGAGTTGCAAAGGTAGCGCACCAACTCCCACCGAGGTTGGGTATCTTACACTTACGCTTTCGCTTTCAACTTCCTGATATAATCTGCAAGTTTTTGCAATAGTTTACAAATTTCATTTAAAGTAGTTTAATTTTATTAAACTAAATAAATATATTAAATTAAATAAATATATTAAGTTATATATATATATATATATATATATATATATATATATATATATATATATATATATATATATATATATATATATATATCAGAGAAAAATAAATAAATATATAATTTTGAAAGCAATATTTTTTTTTGCAAACTCCAGGGCAAGACGAAATCACAGCAGAAATGCTGAAATATGTGATAGAAATAGTAAAGCAAGAATTTCTATCACTACTAAACGATATCATAATAGAAAAGAAAATATCAACAGACTAGAATATGGCTGGCTATAATATGGCCCTTGTTAAAAAAGGGAGATATGAAAGAATACTGCAGAGGGATCACACTAACTACAGATGGATCACACTAAAAAGTTTACCTGAAAAAATATTTACCAGAATAATACAGCATAGGCTGAGAGAAAAATTAGAAGCATCATTAGAGGAGGAAACCACAGCATGGTTTTAGAAAGGGTAGAAGTACACAAGATCTGATATTTATAATTAAACAACAGGAGAGAAACAGTTGCGAAAATAAACCGACATCCATATTTATTTCATTGCCTGAAAAAAGCATTTGATGGAGTCAAAAGATAGGATGCCTGGAAAAGTCTGAAGAGAAAAGGAGTAGAAGAGGGAGTAATAGAAATTATCAAGGCCTTATACAGTAACAACAAGAATAAAGTAAGAACACATAATGATGAATCCACAGAATTTGAGACAGGAATAGGCCGAAGATGCGTACTGAATCCACTGTTATTTTCAATAGTTATTGACGATGTTGTAAAAAATAGCAAAGTAAATTGCAAGAATATAAAAATTGGTTTTAGAAAAATTAAAACAGAGACAACACAAGAATTACTGTTCGCTGATGATATAGTCCTAACGGCAGATTCTGAAAAAAAAACTACAAGATAACTTAGCGGTATATAACGAACAGTTGAGAAAAGTACATAGAACATAGAAATAAATATCGACAAAAGCAAAACAATGATAATTGCAGGCACAAAAATAAAACATAAAATTGTACTCTATAGGAAAGTAATGGAACAAGTCAAAAACTATAAGTATTTAGGTACAATAATAGAAGATAATGAAAAAATGGATGGTAAAATGAGCGAAAAAATGGGAAAAGCAGGCAAAACTATACAACACCATAAAAGAACATTGCTAGGAAAAAGAGAGATATCGAAAGAGGTAAAAGCACACAAGTAGTGAAACTATCAATGACATACAGTAGAAATTAGATTTCTACGCAAAATAGAGGGAATTACAAGAAGGATACAGTGAAAACTACGATAGTAATAGAACAACTGGAAATGAAACCAAAAAAAAGAGCTATAAAAGAAAGACAACTGACCTTGCTATGACACATCCACAGAATGAATGAAAAGAGATTAGCGGAAAACAAGGAATTCATTGGAATGAGGTTAGAAAATTAGCAGTAAACAGGAACATCATGCTGAAATGTAAACTGTCAGCCTAATACCTAACGGTGTTCCTAACGGACTTTTATATCAAATAAAATAAAAAGTAATAAAATTGTAAATTTAGTGTGTAAGAAGTATTTATTTTAATATATATTTTCCTGTAGTAAATTATAGTAATTATTCTAAATATTGCTTTGTCCATACAGACTTTCTGTATGTTTCCCTTATTTTCCGTGCTCTTATCAACACTTGCACAGCAGCACTCATACCGGCCAACATAACAATGACCGATGAATTCATGAAACTGAAATTACATAGTTAACAGTAGGTACTAATAAAAAATAAAATGTTTTTAACGTTTTTAACAAACCGTTTTTACTGAACCAGAAACGTTGAATGAAACTGACGCAAACATATGAACGGGAAGGAGGCATGCGTCTTATCCTGCGCTAAAATGCATGCGCTAACGCATACAATAACGCAAGTTAAAAAGCACGTTGAAACACATGTTGAACGAAAAAGTTGAACAGGTCTGGACATACATTACATTCAATTCAAATAGTGTTGCCGTTATTACATTTCGAAGTTCTGACGGTCTTATTAGAAAACTTTCTTTTTCGATTTTGATTATATTGCACTGTTGTTCTTAAAGATGTACTTAAGTACCTGCAAACAAGAAGTAATAATAATGGATAAGTTAACAAGATTAAACACACTACCTGAGGTACCCGAGGGAACTGTGTTAACACATTTGTTATTTTTGCTACAGCAAGATTTTGTATTCTATTGAGCAATTTTCGCCATTTATTTTGCAGAGTGCATTATATTCCTTTATTTAAAATGTCATTTGAATGCCGGTCGCTTTGGTGCGGATGGTAAGAGCAGTGGCCTGCCGCTGCTGTGCCGAAACCGCATTGGAGCGGTAGTTGGTTCGACTCCAGCGTTCGGATGGTTGTTTTTCTTTCTTTCTTCTGTCTGTTTACTGCCTAAATGTTTGTGATTGTTTCTAGGCAAGAGTGTAAAATCCGATAACGAATTACCCCTCAGTCACGCCAGTTAAAGGCTGGGTAAAGCCGGATGCCTTCTGAGAAGTGTTCTACGTTGGTCATTCGCCAGTCGGTAGATTTCCTGATAGACTTATGGATAGGCACATAACCAAGGGTTTGTAGCCTGAGGGGGGTGCTGGCCTGGGTTTGTCGGAAGCTGATGACCGTTGTTCGGAACCCACGTTAAGCTGTAGGTCCAGTTGCTAAATAGCCTAGTTGCTGATGCGCGTCTAACCCTAACACTTTATCATTTGAATGTTTGGTATCGCGAGTATGTTTGCTTTAAGTTAAATCCCGTGTTAAAGAAAACAAAGCACGAATTACCCAAAGATAGTTCAAAGCATCTTACTGGAAATTAATCAATGAATGGTACTACCTTCAGGAAAACTCTTATCTATTATTAATACCGACGAGATAAAACTAAACGGAGGATAACTAAAACTAAGGATTTTTAATGTGAACTATGAAATGATCCATGTATACTTGTATCAACTAGAAATAATACGGGGGATGAGTAAATATCGTCAGCATATGCTCCAGTATATATGTTATAACGCCAAGCTGTAGATGCTAATGATCTGTTTATTTTCTTCTTTAAATATTCATTGTTTACACAATGCATCTATACAGTTATTACAAAACAATATTATCATTTTAGATATTGTGAATGTGAACATGCTGCAAATAAAATTATCAATTACTTAGTCAAAAACATACCAATTTATGTTCACAATTTTTTGGATAATTTTGGGCCTGCAAAATCTAAAATACTTATTTTTTTCTCAAAAAATCAAATCAATGTTTCAATTACAATTGCCGTTTTTTATAAACAAAGACAAGAAAAACAATTTCATTTTATAAGCAAAAAAAATCTTCTCATATTACACACCGAAATAAACAGTGTTATATAAATTTCAAATTGCTACACTCCAACTGAAACATATTGGCATTTGAAATGAGAAGGAAATTGTGTGATAGCCTCATAATGTCAAAATTGTATTCAATTCAATTTATTTTCCCTGCCTGAATAGAAGCACATCGCATCGTTTGCAAAAAAAATCAAAATACGTCGTTTCATTCTGAATTTGCGGTGTAAAATGATTACATTTCTGAGGCATTTGCGCGACCGAATTGATTAAGAACGTCAGATTAATTTAAATATGTGTTATTATGGCATATTGTAAATGCATCTTTGTCTTTATATTTGAGTAACAGATTGATATTTAGATTCAGGCTATTATTCATGATCTACACTTACTGTTAAATTTCGAAAAATATACTGTTTTATTATTTTTTAGTGTACTTTTATTCGTTTCAAACGTAAGTTAAAATACTGGAAAGGCGAATATGTTTAATTGACCTTGTTCAGAATATAATTATTAGTAAATATTTTCTTTGTTTGAGCATCAATATGGTAGACACGCTATATTTATGATTTCATAATCGTTTAGAGGCTTTATCACAATGTATCAGTGTAGTTCATTTATTCATCAGTTTAATCTTGTCGATTTGCATAGAAAAAAATAAACATTTGAGTTTCATTATTGGTATAAATAAGTGTTTTTTAGAAGAAAGACGAATCATTTTTTCGTTACATAAAGACGGGATGACTTGTAGCACCTTAGGACGCCACCTAAAACGCAGATTTTCATCAATTGTCACGTTAATTGGGGTCTGCGAGACATACGGGACTAATAGTTCAACTGGGAAGCCATTTGCTCGATCAAAAAAAGGAAAAAATCTAATTCTGAGAATTGTCTCGAATTCCTATAAAACTGCAGGAGCATTTGCTGAGAGAGCTAAAGTGTAATGAAGAGTTGGGACCGTCCAAAGATTATTAAAAAAGTCTGAAAATATTGTAAGAAAAAACTTGAAAAAAAATTTAAACATTTAATACGACAAAAAAACATTTCATGCAATAAATTGCTCACGCCACATGCCGACTAAAACGCAGTTTTTCATCAGTTGATGCATTGATTCCGTTCGGCGAAACATACGGAACTCATGGTTCAACTGGGGAATATACAGTGGTTTTAGATGGTGCTTCATCACCAAAAGTTGAAGTGAATGAAGTGTTGATCGATGTACTGTTGTTGAGATAATCCAATGTCGAAAGTCGCAGTAAATCATCGCACGAAAATTCTCACGAGTTAATTCCATTTTTTGCCTGAGATGAAATTTTCATATTACTAGACAACACAAATAGCGTCCGTATGACAAAACGTTCTGAGTATGTATACAGTCAACAATGTCACATTTTACGATGTATATGTTAGATGACGCCCATCAAAACCATTGTTACCAATTCCATATTTATATTTACCAACAATAATTTTAGAATTGAAGAATTATTATACTAATTTGGATGCATAAATAGCAACCCTTATATAACTTCAAATATTAGAAAAGGAAAAAAAGTTTAATTGACCTTGACCAGAATAGTAAATATTTACTTTGTTTGAGCATTAAAATGTTAGACACGCTATATTTAAGATTGCTTAATCATTTGTCACAATTTGTCATTTTAGTTCCGTTATTCATCAGTTTAATCTTGTCGATTTGTAAAGAAAACAAAATCATTAAGGGAAAAAATAAATGTTTCTCAGAAGAAGAAAGACGTATAACTTTTTGGTTATACATAGACGGCATGACTTGTAGGAACATAGGACGCCGACTAAAAAAAGGTTTTCCTCAGTTCTCAAGTTGATTCGGTTCGGTTCGGTTCGGTTCAACATGATTCAACTGAGAAGCCATTTGCTCTGTCAAAAAAAGAAAAAAATCTCATTCTGAGAATTACATCGAATTCCTATAAAACTGCAAGAGCATTTGCTGAGAGACCTAAAGTGCAAAGAAGAAGTGGGATTGGTAACAAAGTCTGAACATATTGTAAGAAAAAAATGAAAAACAAACTAGCATTAAATACTCGCCACATGCCGACTAAAACGCAGTTTATTATCAGTTGCCATATTGATTCGATTTAGCGAGATATGTGGAACTCATGATGGTTCAACTGGGGAGGTCACCTGCTCTGCCAAAAAAAAAACAAAAAAGGCTCATTCTAAGAATTGTATCGAATTCATGTAGACTCCAAGAGTAATTGCTGAGAAAGCTAAAGTGCAAAAGAGTCAGAAATGTCCAAAGATTATTGTCGGAATGGCTTTTGCTGAAGTCATGAACGGCTGTAACATTATTGTTACAGCCACCAAAATTGCCAGATATTGAACTATTAGATTACATTTTGTTTTGCTATTAAGATGAACTCATTCAATGAAGAATCAACAATGAGTCATACCATCACCAAGTATTGAGTGCCATTTCTAAAGTTTTAAACAGAGTTTTTCTATTTCTTGTAGTGATATTCATAAAGATTATTTAAATTTCAATTTTAAATATTATATTTTGAAAAAGAGTTTATTAATCTTCAAAGACCCTTTCAGTATTATCCAACAGAGGCATAAAAACCCAATGATCATTTTCCAAAACTATATTTATATTCCGGAAAAATAGAGCATACAAAAAACGAAACCCTTTCTAATGACTTTACTAATAAACAATTACATATTGAATTAATTATGCTATAGAGAATATGGCTGATAACAGGTAATATAAATGATAACATATATCTCAGAATTTGCTTGTTAATATAAGTGATAAAATGTAAATAAAAATAATGATGTAATGATTATAATGAAAAATAAAAGCATAAATTCATTATTCTCGGAAATATTTTTACAAACTGCAGTTTGAAATGTATGCAGTAATATAGAACGCGCTGTGCAAACAATGTATATTTTAAAGAAGAAAATAAACATATCATTAACATCTGCAGCTCGGTGTTATCTGTACTGGTGTATATGCTGGCGGTATTTGCTCAGCCCCCGCATTTTTTCTAGTTCGTTCAAGTATACGTGGATCATTCATAGTTCACATTGAAAACGTTAGCGTTTAGTTTTAACTCGTCATCATCAATAACAGGACGAGCCTTCCTGAAGGTGGTACCATTTCATTTCTAGTAAGATGCTTTAAACCATATCTGGGTTTATATATCCTTTATCACAAGTTTTAACTGAAAGTGAACATACTCGCGTTACCCAACATTCAAATGACATTTTAAAGAAAGGAATATAGTGCGTTCCGCCAAATACGTACCGAAAATTGCTCAATTAAACACAAATATTGATTTAATCAGACAAAGTTGCTTTGTCGCTTCAAAATATACCCCATTTAATGTAATACACTTATACCAGCAAATAAACCATTTGTCAAAAACGGTCTTACAGACACTTTCGGTATGGTTTTCAGATCCTTCTAAAGGGTTTCTTAATAAGAGCAATATTATTTAAATTTGGACTTTTATTAGATGGTTTGTATTAGATGGTATATTTTAAACAACATTTTCAACAAATAAAACAAAAACATCATTCTTTAAACAAAATATCGTTCAAGTGACCAACTCGAGTCTTCTTGCACTGGTTGATTCGGGTGGTATGACGACTATGGTCGCTCGAATGTCGGCTTCAGATTCATCAAGAGCCTTAGGTTTGTTGGTGATTTAACATAGCCCCAAAGAAAATGGTCTAAAGGTGTTAAATCCCAAGATCTTGGTGGCCAGTTGTAAGGGCCATTCCGTGAAATTACCGATCCTCCGAATTAATTGCTCAATAAGTCCATCGCAATGCGTGCTGTGTGGCAAGTTGCGCCGTCTTGTTGAAAATATAGTTCGTCCGCATCAATTTCATCAATTTTCGGAAATACAAAATCGGATAACATGGCACGATAGCATTCGCCATTCACAATGACAGTCCGTCCTTCAACGTTCTTGAAAAAATACGGCCCGATAATGCCATCGTACCATAATCCACCCCAAACAGTGATTTTAACCAAAACTGAGCCTCATCGGAGCAGATGATTTTGCGATGAAAATTCGAATCGTTTTCCATTGCTTCCAACGCCCAATCTGCGAACTCTCGACGTAATCGATGGTCAGTTGGCTTAAGTTCTTGTGCCAATACAATCTTGTATGGGTGAAAAACCGAGATCCAAATGCAAAATACACCAGGTGGTCATCCTTGATAAGCCCAACTCTTGAGAACGGTGCGGAACAGACACATTATCGTTCTCGGCAACACTTTCACGAACAACCAACATATTTTCTTCACTACGGCCACTACGAAGTCGTGACGGTGGCTTTTGGTCTTGAATACTAAACTTACGTTCGAACTTCAATTGGGCTTTTGAACCAATTTTTTTTTGTCATATTTTTGAAAGAATAGCGATTCTCCTTGCATGACCATTTCGTTCACTGAATGAATGTTTTCATCAATCGAATACATTGAAAGTCAACAGGAAAGAGTTAAGTATTCAACTAGTTTTCTTTGAATGTATTTTATATTAGGTTCTCAATTAAATTGTCGGCGTTTTGTACTACCTTTGACAGTCATTTTCACCACCTTTCAGACAACTTTGTGGTTTTGATGCGATAAAGTCATTAATGTTTTTTTTCAATTTCCTTAAAAGATGTGAAGCGGTTAAGGTGATGCTTGAGTGATCGGAATAGTTAAATGGCCCGAAGAGGCCAAGTCTGGGGAATACGCCTTTTTATTGTTTGTCGCCATGCGTTGTCCTCAAGTGAAATGACTTCCCTTGACCTTTGTCAGTTTAAGTCTGTCCTCCAGAGCGTCACTAATACGAATCAATTGTTACTGATAACGGTCAGCGGTGACCATTTGACCAGATTGAAGTATCCCACAGCATACAGCAACACCTTTTTGTCGTGGATATTTGATTTTGTGATATTGGTGATGGCTTATCAGGATTAATCCACGATTTTCTCCTCTTTTGATTATTGTAAAGGATTCACTTTTCCCCAAGTCACAATCTTATACAGGAAGTTCTTTTTCTTACATCTGGGGAGCAACAACACAACAACATCAAAGCGTCTACTCATACTCAGGTTCATTCATAGGAGACCCAACGACTCTCTTTTTGAATCTTCCTTAGCTTGTGTAAACATATACTCGGAGTTTTTTCTGGACTCTTAACAGTGTACGATAAGGATTGTTTCCATCAGTACTTCCAATTCATCATCCTCCACTGTTCTAAGCTGTCTCAGACGTTCTGCGTCATTTAGGTCAAAATTTCAAGTCCCGAATTGCTGGAACTACTTCTTACCAATATTATATGAAACACCATTATCTCCCAAATCCACACAAATCATCTCATGAGATTCGCAGCATTTTTTTAACTAAAAGTCGAAAAGAAGGCAATGCCCCCAATGTTGTTTTTCCAACGACATCGCGTCTAGAACTAATTTTTTAGGTTATATTCACAGAACCGGCCGCGTTGGCGCAGTGGCTAAGACGTTGAGCCATGGCCAGCCTGGGAGCGGGTTCGCCTCCCGTGCTCGGTCGGAAAAAATAGGAAAAGACCGCAGTTTAAAAGCAACTTTAGGGCGCGGTTAATACCCATAGTCATGGGCTTAAAATGGCCTGTTAACGACATCAAAAAAATATATTCACACTAGGCTCGTATATTGTTTGTGCCTTTTGAAGAGTGAAATGTAATGCGTTAAAATAGCTATAGAGCTAAGGCCGCACTACGGTTTTTTCCAGCGAGCGGTTAACCGCTGCAACATCAAAACCACTCGAGACGCACACACTGCGATTAAAAACCGCGATTATCACAGTTTGGAGATGGATTTCAAGAGTGCAGTATGTACTGTTGCTCTAATACTAAGAAATAACCCGTAGTGGGTGCGTACTAAACTCTATTGGTTACAAATTTGGCGCGGTTTTTACCCGCGAGCCATTTTGTAACATTTCACAGTTTTAGAATCAATCGTGGCCGCTTGTATTAGTTTTCTTGACTCACAAAATTACTCGGTTAAAGACGACGGCAATTAAGCCGTAGTGCGGCCTAAGACTACAACGGGAGAAAATCTGATTGGAAAAGGTTTTGCAGTCGATGAAACGTAGGGGCCAAGAATTAAGTTGAGGACCTAACATGAATATGCTCGCTTTTTTGGATAAAGCTGCAACATGTTCAAGGATTCAGTGGAAAAAATTGTATTGATAACGCACTAAATGATTAAATCATCTCCTGATGATGCTAACATAGTTAGCGAAACGTGCGTCGAGAACTTTCAAAAAGTGATTCGGGGTTTAGTAGTAAATCTCTTTAAGTTTAGTGTTTCACACCAAAGGTACCAACAGTGTACGATAAGGATTGTTTCCATCAGTACTTCCAATTCATCATCCTCCACTGTTCTAAGCTGTCTCAGACGTTCTGCGTCATTTAGGTCAAAATTTCAAGTCCCGAATTGCTGGAACTACTTCTTACCAATATTATATGAAACACCATTATCTCCCAAATCCACACAAATCATCTCATGAGATTCGCAGCATTTTTTTAACTAAAAGTCGAAAAGAAGGCAATGCCCCCAATGTTGTTTTTCCAACGACATCGCGTCTAGAACTAATTTTTTAGGTTATATTCACAGAACCGGCCGCGTTGGCGCAGTGGCTAAGACGTTGAGCCATGGCCAGCCTGGGAGCGGGTTCGCCTCCCGTGCTCGGTCGGAAAAAATAGGAAAAGACCGCAGTTTAAAAGCAACTTTAGGGCGCGGTTAATACCCATAGTCATGGGCTTAAAATGGCCTGTTAACGACATCAAAAAAATATATTCACACTAGGCTCGTATATTGTTTGTGCCTTTTGAAGAGTGAAATGTAATGCGTTAAAATAGCTATAGAGCTAAGGCCGCACTACGGTTTTTTCCAGCGAGCGGTTAACCGCTGCAACATCAAAACCACTCGAGACGCACACACTGCGATTAAAAACCGCGATTATCACAGTTTGGAGATGGATTTCAAGAGTGCAGTATGTACTGTTGCTCTAATACTAAGAAATAACCCGTAGTGGGTGCGTACTAAACTCTATTGGTTACAAATTTGGCGCGGTTTTTACCCGCGAGCCATTTTGTAACATTTCACAGTTTTAGAATCAATCGTGGCCGCTTGTATTAGTTTTCTTGACTCACAAAATTACTCGGTTAAAGACGACGGCAATTAAGCCGTAGTGCGGCCTAAGACTACAACGGGAGAAAATCTGATTGGAAAAGGTTTTGCAGTCGATGAAACGTAGGGGCCAAGAATTAAGTTGAGGACCTAACATGAATATGCTCGCTTTTTTGGATAAAGCTGCAACATGTTCAAGGATTCAGTGGAAAAAATTGTATTGATAACGCACTAAATGATTAAATCATCTCCTGATGATGCTAACATAGTTAGCGAAACGTGCGTCGAGAACTTTCAAAAAGTGATTCGGGGTTTAGTAGTAAATCTCTTTAAGTTTAGTGTTTCACACCAAAGGTACCAACAGAAGAATTGAATAAAACGATAACGATAAAATTTGAGGCAAGCAGTTCCTTGGATACTTTGTCCCATTTTAAAAATCGCAGGACATACTTTAGGTCGACCAACCGTCTACTAACTAAAAACTGTAAACAAACTAGCCGACAGATGACGACAAAATTAGTACACAATTGGTACCAACTTAAGCAAAAAAAAACCTTGCCTGCCCTTTACGCAGGCTTTTTAAATGAACGATGTCCAATATTTATTTGTTAATATACAGGGTTATCGATTTTATGGTTCGGAAAATTCAGCCCCGTATTTTGACAACTGTCAAATTTAAATGTCACCTAAAGTGTGATTTGTTTAGTTTAAAGTTTGCCATTTTACAATATGGATCGTTTAACCACCGAACAACGCGTTTGAATTGTTAATTTTTTTTACAAAAATGGTGATTCTGCCGTAGCCACGTTTCACGCCTTACGAGCAGAATGTGGTCGCCATAATCGTCCTTCTGAGCGCACAATTTCCAACATAGTCAAGAAATTCGAAAATACTAAAAGTAAAGTTTTGGGGTTAGAGGCGCATCAGCAACTGAGAAGGCTATTTAGCGACTGGATCTACAGCTCAACGTGGGTTCCGAACCACGGTCATCAGCTACCTAAAACCCCAGTCAGCACCCCCCTAGGGCTATCAACCCTTGGTTTTGTGCTTAACCGAAAGTATCTCAAGAAGCCTACCGACTGGCGAGTGTTAGAAAATACTGGGTTTGTTATGAATGTGGTAAGACATGTGCATCATCGTCACGTTCGCTCGATGGAGAATATCGCTGCTGTTAGTGAAAGTGTGGCTGATGATCCGAATTTATCGATTTTTCGGCGTTCACAGTTTTACGGCACATTATGGCATATTTTGCATTTGGACTTGCATCTTCACCCTTACAAATTCAACTAACGCAAGAATTGAAGATTTCGATCTGAGCGATATGTGGTTCCAACAAGACGGCGCCACAAGCCATACAACATAACCAATTATGGCTTTTTTTTGGCTTTATTGCGCGAGAAGTTTCCAGGCCGCGTAATTTCGAGATTTGGTGATGCACCGAGGTCGTGCGATTTAACGCCGTTTGACTTTTTTTGTGAGGCTAGGCAAAAGATCGTGTTTACGTAAACAATCGTCAAAGTCTTGAGCAGTTGAAAACCAACATTCGTCAAGTCATGGCGGAGATACCAGCCGAAACGTGTGATAATCCTTTATAATGTGAAGACTAAATAATCACATGTTTGCAACTAATGCAAAGCAAATTTGATGAAAAAATGACTATAATTTAACTCTAACGAAAACCGCACGAACATTATAAATTACCCAATACATTTACGTAAATAAAGTAAACATTGCTAAAATCTAAACTTCGCTTTTGTCGCAATTTAAACGAATATAATATCCTTAAACCAAATTTCATATGTTAAATTAAGTGAAACAATAAAATAAATTTTGTATACGTTTTAATGATAAAGTTGACGAAAAAAGACGGTCATACGCCTGTTTTGTATAGACCGAAACGTCGTACTACAATGTTAAATGTCCCCATAAAAAAGAACTGGTAAATCTTATCTCCACATCTGGTTCTTATTTGTAAATATGGCAAGCTATTACCCAGGCAATAAAGGACGAGAATCTCGACAAGTCCGAAATGGAGAAATGTTTGAGACGTTAGAATTCGTCTTTATCTTTTCGACAAAGCTGTGTTCTATAATCATATTCATTGCGTTATTAGTCCTTACGAAACTATAGTGATCTGATTGATGTGTGAATGATTATGAAAAAAAATTAAAAGAAATATTCTTAAAAATTCCCATTTGTTTAGAAATAAACTGCCTCTAGAGCAACAATGCGCAAATTTAAATTGGGCAACTAGGTCGCTGGTTACAAAAATTTTTGGTACAAAAAATGAATGAATAATCGTAGTACTGCCATTACTTTCGTTTTTATCGAAAATCGATATATTTTTCAGCGTAGTCTCCTTTTAGCTCAATACAGAAGTATAACTTGTCGAACTGCAAAAGAATCCTGTTTCGTCGATGATCTCTTCATTTCATGTGAATTTCTTTCCCGACAGCCACTTCTTCATATATGGAAAGAGAAAGAAGTCAGAGAGGACCAAGCCCGGGGAATAGGGTGGATACGGCATCAATTCGTAGCGCAAATTTACCACTTTTGCAATGACGGACGAATTGGCGCGTGCGTTATAATGGGGAAACAGAACATTAGTCTTCTCCAAATGAAAGCGTTTCTTATCAACTCTTCGAGAAATTTGACCAATAATGCATCATAATACATGACCAGTGATTGTTTTTTCCTTTTTCAAATAGTCGATGAAGATAATGGCTTGCGAATGCCAAAAAAACAATGGCCATAACCTTTCGATCCAATGGAAGCATCTTCGCCTTCTTCGGGGCACTTTCGTCAGCTAAAACCCACTGTTTTGACTGTTTCTTCGTTTGGTATATAGTGACGAACCAAAATTTCATCAATAGTCACGACAACGCCTTCGGATTGCCTTTATAAATGTCTAAACACCGTTTTAAATCGCGCTAATAGCTCTCTCATGTCCAAATGTTCTTATATGATGTTCCGTAAACGTTCGCCCGAGATGTTTATCATATCAACAATCTTTCTAACCTTTACTTTGCTATCGGCCAATACGATATCAGGAAGCTTGTTGACTTTTCCTTTTTTTGAGCCAGCGCCACTAATGCTTGTCTGACTACTTTCAAACTAGTACAGTCGTAAAAATTCGAAGAGATAGTATCTGTCATAGATTTTGGAAAAGCAAGTAATTATCCAGAAATGAGACTAATAGTAACGTCTACGAATAAAGTATGAACCAAGAATTGAGTGAACTGTTTATCAAACCGAAAATGTTGAGATTGTTGGGTTTTGGTGTTGAAAGATTGTAATCATACTGAATACCCAAGAGAGTATTTGAAAGGAAATATAAGAAGACGAAAGACGAGGTGAAAGATTTACGGAGAATGAAGATTAAAGACTGAAGGAAGAAAAAGGAACATAAAACAAAATTGTGAAGAACAACCTGCCAAATATTGACATCGATGTTCATTGTTACTGAACATTTTGTTCCCCATTCTGAACGACATGGCAGCCACCATCTTACAAAGAGTAAAAAAGAATCGAGCTTACAGAAAATTAAATAATAAAATGGTATGACAGAAAGCATAGACTTGATTGAAAATAAGTGATAATATTAATGAAAATTTACACTTGCATATTATATATTAATAAATGTCATTGGTAATTATATAATATTTTAATTTTAATATTCATTCAAATATTAAAAATGTCGATGGTTTTTGAATGAAGCATTTTACATGTGCTAAATATGGTTATCACATAACTCAAGTAATTGGTCAAAATTGTTAGTATATAATACCATCATTTATCCCCATTTTAGTTATTGTAGCTCTTTGTTGTCAGGTTGTAATAAAAATACAATAAATAGATTGCTAGTGTTACAAAATAAGGTAATGCGAATTATTTTGCATTGTGATAAGTATGACAATGTTGGATTTGATGTTGCGCTCTTTGGGCTGGTGCTCTGTATGGCAGAGTATTGAGATGGCCAGTATTGTTATAATTTTTAAAATTAAAAATAATTTAATGCCGGCATATCTTGGAGGGTACTGAATGGCGCGATTCGAAAAATTTCAATGTAACATTCGCTCAAAGGAGGATCTCCATATAAATTTTGAACGTAGTACATATATGCAGAAATCGCTTTTATTATCGGTATTCGGATGTTTACTGAGCTGCAGAGCTAAAACGTATAAAAAGTTTAAGAATGTTTGTATGTATATATTATATTTCGGAACAGATTATATTTGGATATATTTATATTAAGTAGAGACATGTACAAATATAAATAAATTACAAATTGCATGTAATAGTCAAGTGCTAAATAAAAAATATTATTATTATCATTTCGCGATATGGTGGTGCTCATATGTAACAGCGCTACCAATATATTAAAAAAAATAATGACCAATAGCTGCCCGGAACATAAACCACACAAAATGCTTTTGAGCATATAATAATAGTTCGATAATATCTCTTGGATTTTCTTCACCCCATACAGAAATTTTATTTGTATACATGCCCACTTAAATATGTACTATATTAGTTATTAAAAATAAACTCTCCTTATGGATAAATTCTATATTTAGAGAATAGCTTTACTTTTTCTTTATTGCCACTTAACAAACATACAGAAACACAGCGTATATATTCCTAGACGACATAGCGCAAATGATAAAATCGCGAACGCAGCATCGGATGCTCTTTTTAGAAGCAGAAGAAACTGTCGAGACCGTAATCTAGAAGTCTAGGTAGAAATTGCCGGCAATAAAATTTGTCAAGATTAAATCTCGAAAATTTTTCGTCGTCTCCAAGTATTACCTTTCATACCGAATGACTTACGCATGAGATCATACCGATGGATAAAAGCAGTAAGAAGTTCAGTCATACCGAGCATTTCGCCTTGTCAATTGAATAAGGTCTACGCGACTAATTTACATTTCAAAACTTGGATCTCTATGAATAAATATCGTAGACCGGACTGATAGAAGTTGGATCGAATTAAAAAGTATCGTGACAAAATCTATTAAAAAAAATCGTCCCACTTTAATTTGTCAACATTAACTATAATCGATTCAAAACAGAATTCAGGAAGCAATAGTTATTAGGTTGATGCAAACGTTCGTCTCGTCTTTGGTGACAAATGTTAACTATGGCCGGTATGAAACAAAAATCGTTGCACATCATCGATGACGCTATTAAAGAACAGCAGAAATACTACTACATAAATTAAATAATAATAGAATCAAATGGAATGTATTCAATAAATTTCAAATTTAGCGGCTATATTCGGTTGGCAGCATATGAGACGTTGTCGAGTTTCACATTTTACTTGTTGATATTTATTGACAGGTTTGGAGGTTATCCCATATATAGATAATACAATACTTTCATTTTTTACCTTACGATTGAAAACAGTTCTTTTAAGAACTACCACAGTGCTATAATTGCTAGAATAGCGCCTGCAAAATGCCAAATGAGTTAAATAGTCATTGTCAAGAGTTAGTAACACCTCTTATGCACTATTTTGAACAAAAACAAGACAATAATGGTTCATTGTTACCCTTTCCGGCTGTTAGAGTATGTTATGTTAACTGCTAATACTTGGATGTGTTTAGTTTGTCATATTTTTTTAGCGTGATGCATCAACCTTAAGGTTGAGTATGTCCACTGTTAGTACTATTTCATAAAATGTAAAAAACAATGAAGTTTTAAAATTGACTATTAAGCGTAGTTCTACTAAAAGGGTTACCAATACTACAGCTTTGGATACAAATTCTAATTATGACACCATTTATATTATGTATGAACACTGTAAGTATTCGTACTAAGAATTGTAGAAAATATTGTTCTTAATCCCATATGGAGTTTATACGTGGGTACTCACAGTTTCTCATTTTCAGGACAGCATGTAACTTTGAATTCCGTACATGACCAATTAAAAGAGAAACAACGGTTTGAGGGATGCCGTATGTCATTGTGCAACATATTGAAAGAAGTAGGTTTTAAATGAAAAAAAGATTATCCAAGACGAGGGCTTATGTAACTTCCCAACGTTGCCCTAAAACGTATAGCTTTTTGAAAGATTATATGAAGGAAAGAAAAACAGCTTTGACTAAGAAAAAAGAATCAAGCTTACAAAAAATGAAATAATGAAATGGTATTGTATGGAATGGTATTATATGAAATGGTATGTAATGGACACAGAGAACTTGATTGAAAATAAGTGATTATATTAATAAAAATATAAGTGCATAGAGATATTTCATAGTTTTTTCTATTTTATACTTGCATATTATATCAATAAAGGTATTGGTAATTATATAAACTTTTTTCAATAATCATTCAAATATTAAAAAATGCCGATGGTTTATGAACGAAGTATTTTACATTTGCTCAATCTATCTAGACATTTATTATAATTTTGTTGTAATTTACATTTAATTTAGAGTTGTTTTTTAAATTGTTATTTATTTAATTTTTTAATTGTTACTTATTTAATTTTTTAATTGTTATTTAAATTGTAAAGATGATTCGTTAAAGTAAGGTTATGATGTTTAATCGCAATCTGGCAACAGGGCAGTCAAAATGTTGACCATGTGCGTAATGACGTGCAACTATTTTATTTTTGTACGAGTTATTCTTCACACGTGTAAATGTTTGATGTTTAGTAGAAGTAATTTCAGTAAGTAGTTGGAACAAGAATTGTAATATTTAGTTATGATTTTTTAAAATTTGTTAGGTATTAAAAATGGCAGAATATAAAGAGCATTTTCTCCATATTATGTCATTATAATTCCGAGAATGCTTCATATACCCGAGAGAGATTAATTACTGTATACCGTGTGGGTGCCGTTGACTATCCCAAGTGCCGTAAGTGGTTCAGAAAGTTTCGTGAAAACAATTTTAATCTTAGCGATGTACCATGTTCTGGATGACTGGCCAAGGACCAGTGATCGGCATAGAACAACTCAAGAAGTCGGATAAATTCTTGGAATCGACGAGTCAACAGGGTCAAGGCGATTACGTCAACTTGGTTAGCAAGGCCGATGTATGGGTGCCGCATGAGTTAACAGAGAAAAACTTGATAGACCGATTTTCTGCTTGTAATTCTCTATTGAAGCACAGAGAAATCGATCAAATTTTAAAGCGGATGGTTACGCTATGTAACATTCACTATTGATGGTTTTACCTTTCTCGAGATAATCGATAAACAATATTCCATGCGCATCCAAAAAAAGGCCGTAACCTAGCCTCCCGATGGTTGTGTTTTTGGTCGCTCGCTTTGGACGATTTTCACCGGCTTTTCCCCACTCAGCTTGCTGCGGATTTGACTCCATTGTCACATACCGCATGAAAAATTCCTTTTTATTTCGTTTAAATAACAGAATCATCAATACGTTGTTATCCACGTTGTTACCAATACGTGGTACCCATTTCGACAGCAATTTATGCATTCGCAAATGTGCATGCAAAATGGTTTAAACACTTCCTTTCGATATCTTCATGATATCAGCTATCTTCTGCAGATTTACTTTGCGGTTTTGCTAAATAATTTTGTAATTTTTTCTGTTGTCTGGTATAACCACCTTATTTGGACGTCCAGAGCGTTCAGCAACATCGATCCTTGTACGGCCACATTTAAATTCAGCATACCAATCAATTATGGTTGATTTTCCTAGGGCTGAGCCCGGGTAATATTTATCAAGCCATTGTTTTGCTTCAACGGTATTTTTCTTCATCAAAAAGTAATGCTTAATCAACACACGAAATGTTTTTTTTTTCATTGTTTTGAAAATAACAAAAGTAGCGTCACTAAAGCACAACAACTCAGAAACTAGTAGACAGATTATCATGAAATTTTGACACATGAAGTTTGAAGGTTGACACAATCAACCACTGATAAGGATTTTTTGTAAGTGACGCAATCTATATATCATACCGGAGACTTATTGACCGATGTGTTAAGTGCACGCAAAAATGTTTTGTAAAATTTATAAGTTATCGACTTGCAGAAGAACATTTTTAAATATTTGGGTCGTTGTAAAATTGTGGCCTGTGATATGCAGTCAAATTCAAAATAGTTTTTACCACCCAACATGTTCAGCATATATGTACAAGAAATGTATTTTAAACAATTCGTTGGTTAACAACATTGAAAATCGTAAATTACAAATCAATGGCTTGATTGTTAAAGTGGTAATAGTTACAATGTGGCCTTTAAAAATTATATCAATAAGAGTCTTATCGATCAAAAGCATAAATAAAACGGATTTTTTTAATGGCTCAGTCAAAAAACACTTTTTGATATGAGAAACAAATTAAGTTGAAACGAATGCCAAATTTTGTATACATACCAAACACAGGACTGTGTTCTGGTCGCTGAGCATTCTTGCTTGATGAATTGTAATTTCCGCCAGATTTTTCCTGAAAAAAAAACGTACAGGTTAATTAATGTCGTATTCATGTTATACAAATATAACTAAAATATATCGTAAAGAATAAGAAAACATCTTGATAAAAATATATTTTCTGTTGTATAATGTATGCAAAATAAATTTTTCACTGCAAAAGCTAGTCACTTTCCAATTCAATACATTTAGATCATCGATGTTCCAACTTTTTAATATTCTCAGTATAACGTAATTTGTTCTTCTTCATATATAAATATTTTTCTGTTACCCCTTATTCGCCCCTCCATGATTTTTATTGGTATTCAGTTTTCTGGCATTAGCCACATGTCCCGCCCATCTGAGTAGCTGAATAGTCCTCACATAGTCCACGTCTCGCAGATATAAATGACTACTAGCCGAAAGAGTGTTTTATATATCCCAACTTTCGTGTTGCTTTGAATATGTTTAGATCTTACGAACGCATGCAGTGAATAAGTGACTTTGTTGCCCTTCATAATGCAATTTCTGATATCTCATGTTGTTTTCGTCTAGATTGCTTCCCAGATATGCAAATTCCTTCACAACTTCAATATTGTCATCGCCGATTATCCAGTTTTATTCTCTTCTTGGATTAGTTCTTTTTCCATCATCTTTTTGTATGTATTTATTTCTAGACCTTTTGGCTTTCACCTTTCTTTCATCATAGGTCTGTTTTCATAATATTTTCGACCGTGTTAATATTAAGTTAAGTTTAGGTCATCTGCATATCCTACGATATATTTTTTTTTAATATCATTATTCTATCTACGTCGATATCAGTTTCGCTGATGACTTTTTGATCAACAGCTTTGACCTCATTATGTGAAGTGAATCAACTTAACCCAGAGAGTCGATTCAATCACTGTTTGGACTAGCACTTCGTGTTTGACGCGTAATGCTGAGTCTATGCTTCACATCACACAGAATTGCGTTTAAATAAATCTTAAACACTCTTGGGAAATGTTCATTCGAATGCGTCTCTGGTCGACCGTTCACAAACGCGGTACCCAACTAGCAGAAAGCTTTTTCATATTCAAATCATCGTGTAAAATATAGTGGAGACATTCCCCAATATAATGTTCGCACCTTCAGTCGGCAATCATTTAACCACACTGTAGATTATAGTGACGATTTTGTCGGCCGTAGCGGCTTTTGGGGGCACCAAGCCTTCATCATCTTCCGTGAATGTACGACCCTGTTTTAGCAGCACACTTTTTATAGGCAAAAACGAAAAGGAAAAACCCTTTAAAACTGAAATATATCTGTTTTTATATGTCCTTGGTAACTTTATATATAATTCGAATTTGACAAAACCATCAAAAGGATTTTTTAATTAATAACAATGAAAAAAGAAAAAATATTATTAAGTAACATATTTCAATAAAATTTTTACAAAAAAAAACTGTTAAAAAACATGCACAAGGAAACAAAAATAACTAGATGATAATATATTTATGTTAAATAAAATATAATTAATAAATAGTTACAATACTTGTTAATATTAGAATGTATTATTAGTACTAACAATGATTTTAAATCAATTCATCGCATTATTTCGTAATAATTAAAACAACATAACAATTACAATTTATTTGATTTTAATATATAAATGAAAACATTTAATGACATCTTGATTTAATTTTAATCTCGACATTAGCACCAAAAAAAGGTTTGAATATTTTTTTTGTAAAAAATAAAAAATAACACATTAGTCAATAATGACTGCCAAAAATAACACACTTTTTTTCAACTTTCGACTTTATTCATGAATATATTCTCCTTGAAGAGTAATAGAATCATTCCAACGCTTTTCTAACACTTCTACACCTTTTTTATAGAACGATTTTTCTTTGCCTTCAAAATATCCTTCAATTTCCGCAATTACCTCTTCATTGAAGCGAAATTTATTTCAAACGAGTATTTTTTGAAGTCTGAGAACAAGAAATAGTCGCTGGGGTCCAGATCTGGAGAATACAGTGCATAAGGAAGCCATTCGAACTGCTATTCAGGCAATTTGGCCATCGTTGCCAACGATTTGTGACACAGTGCATTGTCTTGGTGAACCAGCACTTTTAACGCTATGTAATTTTACTATTGCTTGTTTTACCAGCTATTGCTTGTTTCTCGAGATAATCGATAAACAATATCCCATGCACATCAGAAAAAAGGCCATAATCTAGCTTGCCGAAAGTTGTGTTTTTGATCGCTTTGGACGGTTTCCACCTGCTGCTCTCCACTCAGCTGACTGCCGATTTGACTCCAGAGTGTAGTGGAGAAATTTCACAGAAAACCACACCACAAGAAATTTCGCTTTTTAGACAAAATGTAATGTAAATCCTTTTTTAAAAAATCATCGACAAAACTTTAACAATTACAAAAGACGCTATAATTTCTAATTTAACTTCCGAAATGATATGAAACCTCTGTCAGATGTCAAGAACAATCATACCAACTTAAAAGCACAGATGGTTGTATCGATAGGTAAGGCGCTCGAAATTTTTTGATTATGATTATGATTTGAAACTATAAGTGTATCATTATCTATCTATATAAATAAAAATTAAATGCTGTTCGTTGGTAAGCGCACTGGGGGCTCGTGGGTTTTTAAAGTGGGAGGGCGTAGAAGAAAATAGTGCTGCTGAAGATTTTTTATTGCTTTACCTTTTGCTCTTTTTTATTTTTCGTGCTATTGAAACCCTATACAGGAGGTGAACCAGGAAAATGAGTTAAAGGAAAGAAACTGAACGGAAATAAAATGTGGTTTTTGCTCTGACAATTTGTTTACTGTGATAAATGCTGGAGGGACGGCGCCCCAACGCCCTCCCTCACGAGCCACCACTGTAAGCGCATCACTTGAGAACCGCTTCACTGATTTGGCTAATTTTTTTTTAATTTTCGTAATAGTCCGAATAAGGTTTTTAGGGAAAGAAAACTTGGAAAAGTTGGCCGGAAAATTTGAAAATTCGAAAAAAACTGAAAGTTCTTTTTTGTGTGGGATTTTTGTATGAACTCAAGACCTTAACTCACGATTCCAACAATGGATATGCGTAATTATTTTTTTGTTTTGTTCGTTATGGTCATCATCATTATGTTGGTTATATCATCAACCCGTATCCATTCACTGCAGGATGAAGGCCTCTTCAGCATGCGGTCCTGAGCTCTCCTCTGCCATTCAGGTCCAATATACTTAATAATGTCATCAGTCCATCGAGTTTTCGGTCTTCTCCGTGGACATTTGCGATCAAGCAGTATCCAGTCCAGGACCGCCCTGGTCCATCTTTCGTCCCATCGCCTCGCTATATGGCCTGCCTCACTTCCATTTCAATTGCTTTATTCTTCCAACGATGTCACTCACTTTCGTTTGTTCTCTGATCCATGTGCAGGTCTTTCTATCCCGTCTAGTAATGTCAAGCATACATCTTTCTATTCCCCTCTGTGCTACTCAAAGTTTTTGAACTGACTGTGATGTGAGTGTCCAGATCTCACTTCCTTATGTCATAACGGGCAGAACACACTGATCCAAGACTTTTGTTTCCAGGCAAAGTGGTAGTTTGCTCTTAAACACTATGTTGTGCCTGCCAAATGTCTGCCAGCCACATTTAATGCGTCGCTCCACCTCCCAGACGGTATCCGCTTCCATTGAAACCTTCTGCCCAAGATATATATAGTGATCCACAACTTCCAAATCCGTTCCTAAAACAGAAATCCTTTTGTCCCCAGCAAATTTATTGAACATGACCTGACTCTTCTTCTGGTTTATCTTTAAGCCAAATGGTTCCCCAGCCCTTTGCAGCTCTTGTACGTGTCTTTGCAACTCCTCTGGGTTTTGTGAAAGAAGAACGATATAATCTGCGAATGTAAGATGATTTAAGTATGCACCATTAATCGTTATTCCATCCTGTTCCCAATCCAGATTACGGAACACTTCTTCCAGGCAGGCTGAAAAAAGAAGAGGCGATATTGCATCACCCTGTCGTACGCCCCGCTCTACATTTATTTCAACCTCAAGAGCGTCAAGATGGACTGTCGCTGTAGCTTCATCATATATCGATCCTAGTAGATTTACATAGGCTTTCCCTACACCTTGATTAAGCAGTGCATCCATTATGGCCTGGTTTGAGATTGAATCAAATGCCTTTTCATAATCGATAAAAGCCAAGCACAGTGGCATAGTGTATTCGTTGTGTCTTTCTATGACCTGCTGTAGAACCTGGATGTGATCCATTGATTGATATTCTTTTGGGTATTATCTTGGTGAAAACTTTGTACACCGCTGATAAGAGACTAAACACACACACATATATATATATATATATATATATATATATATATATATATATATATATATATATATATATATATATATATATATAACATAAAACATATACGTTGTTCCATTTTAAATTCCACTTCTTTTCTGCAATATAAAGATTATCTGGGTGTAATACGAACTTCCCCACAAAAAAAAAAACAATGTTGATTCATGAGTATACAAATGCATACTAGGCTTATAGCCTAACATACACTCTTAACGCTTTCTGAAAACATTTTCAAGACGAAATAGAACTGTATCACAGTTCAGCCAAAGCATCAACATGTCCATCCAATCGCCAATCCGTCCGAGTGTCAATATAAAGCTCCCAAAAAAAGAACACTATCTGTGGTTTCCGATTTCATGTTTACTTCATGTTGCATATTGCATAGCCAAATCTATCAAGTTTCTATTGCTGAATAAGACATTGTATTTTTTATGTATTTATTACCAAGTCATTGTATTGAAAGTATTCTACTAGACCAGCAACATTCAGCCCAAATTATTGTCACTAAATATAAGCGTATTGTCATCATATACAAGTCATCAATATACAAGATCTTTTCCCCAATGATATTCAGTATTTCATTTTTATTGCTTTAGAAAATGTTTAGAAAATGAAAAGAGAGGACAAAGAATAGATCCCTAGGGTACTCCCTTCTTTAGAAATACCTCATTCGAAATTATTGCTTTACCATATATTGCCTCACCTCTAGAAATGTCAAGGCGCTAGCATCACTTGTTCATTCGTAATGACATAAACTATAACAGTATTGTTTGTAAATAGAGTAGCAGTGTCACAAAAACATGTTCGGTTGTAAAACAATGAGTCGTAAGTCAATTAATTTGTAAGATTTCATAATCCAAGAGAGAGCACCGAATTTGAACTGAAAAGAACATCTAAAATGTGGATGGAGTTCTTCAAAATGGTCACTCACTGACAATGGAGACTCACTGAGAACCTCACTGGTATTCCTGAATCAGCTGTAAGTCTGATTTTGACATTTTTTTGCCTACAATTTATTATCTAGGAAAGAATAGTGATACTCGACTATCCCCCATATTCGCCTGAATTAGATCCATGCGACTTCTCGTAGGTAATAAAGGAAACTTATGTACATTATGTATAAGTATAGAAATAAAAAAAAATAAGCAAAGCAAGAATCGACATAATATTACTAATAGTACAATTGTTTTACACATTAATAAGCTTAGATGACCACATACAAAGTTCAGCTAAGAAACGGATAATCACAAAAATACAGTAATTAATCGTAATACTTTACAGACTAAAAAAAAAGAATTTTTTGAGAGATAAACTCTGAGAAGTGACTTCCATCTCTTCATAAATACTCTTCCAATATCAAACGTAAATTACTCATTACACTGCGCAACATTTCTACTAAACAACGGGTTATTTTTTATTAATTTCCAAATTTTAGCTCCGCAATTTTTTATGCGCGTCAAGGGGTTCAAATAGCCCCACAAATGAAAGTATCGTGCCGTTAAATCGGGCGATTTGGTTGATCGAATAATCCCTATCACTATCCTTATTATCATTTCTCGGATTCCTCGAACAGAGTCGAGAATTGACGACAAAAATGTATGAGATTAAAGTGGTCCTGAACTCTCAATACATGCATTCCTGTATTTTGTATGGGTGAAACTTCAAATTTTGATACAGAGTGCAACATAAACTTCAGTCCGAAATGTTTCGTGACTCTCTCTGTGTTTACAGGCCTACATACAATTCTTTCTCTACCTGAACGATTATTTTCAGTTCAGAACCAGTTTCATCGATATTTTTAAGCCATGCTTTGATAGCACGACCAGACCGTACCGTTATAATTTATTTGATAATACATACAATCATTATTTTTGTAATATGTCTTAACTCCGAACGCACGTTGTGTGTTATTAATTAATTATATTATAATGCTACAAAAACAGCGAATGTAGGAAGAAAAAGAAGGATAAACTAGCCCGTTTCACTGCTGCATCCATAACAAAAGCGAACTGACCTTCATAAGGCCTTTGACAATAGTTCTTTTTGTCCTCCCATCGTGACTTTGGTCTGCCTCTTCTTCTGTTACCCTCTATCGCCCATTTTACCTCTTATTACCCGTCGCGGTACCCTCACATAGTTTACAATATCCAGATCTTTGTATAATTGCTTCAGTTCGAAGTTATACCTGATCCTCCAGTTTTCATTATCATTCATAGCACCAAAAATTCTTCTGATTACTCCTCTTACTACAATCATCTCTTCTGTTTTCTTTGTGTTTTATAGATCCTAACTTTCGTGTTCCTTTGTATAAGTTTAGATCTTAGGAGATAATGCAGGGGAGGGGGTAAGTAACATTGTTACTCTTTATAATACGATTTCTGATATCTCCTGTGATGTTTTTTTCGTCAAGTTTGCCCCCCAGATACATAAATTCCTTCACAACATCAATATTTCAATTATTCTATTGGAACATTCAGTGTAAAATACTACACTCAAAGAGATTTACCACTAAACACCGAATCACTTTTTTAAACTTCTCGATACGCGTTTCGGTAATCACATTAGCAACATCAGGAGATTATTCATTCTAATATTCTTCTCCCTTCTTGAATTAGTTCTTTTTTTCATCACCTTTGGTTTGCCTATATTTATTCAGAAAATTTCAGATTTAGATGAAATCTAACTAAAAAATTGGTAGTTGGTCTTTTTGGCTTTCACCGTTATTTGATCACAGCTCTCTCTCTCCAAGTAATTTTTCGATCATGTTAATATGTTCAGAGCATCTGCATATCCTACGACTTGTTTTTGTTTATTTGTCATTGTTCCGTTTAACTCTACGTCGGTTTCGCTGACGAATTTCTTCAATACTATGTTAAACAGAACTGATGCTATCCATTCCCCTGTTGCAAACTTTCTCCGATCGCATATTTACCCGTGGTGTGTTGTTGGATTTATACTACTGCCTTGAAATTAAGCACCATTATCCGGGTTAATCTAATGAGCTTAGTTGTTCCCATTTCCTCCATGGTCTCGTATACTACTGCTCTTTGGTTACCTGAAATATATGGATAAAACAATCTGCAATAAAGGAATATCAAATGCAGTTGTTTTCTCGATTATTTGACGCACTAGGAAAAACTGATCTATTGTTTAACCCCCTCTTCCAGATCCTTTGTGATCTTCTGCTATACTATGTTTGTTATAGCTTTATAAGTTGTGCAAAGCAGTCATATGCCACAATAATCTTACATTTCAGTTTTTTTTCTTTCCTTTAAATCGAACATATTAGGTTCTACAAAGACAATTCTTTGTCTCCAAACTCACCAGTTCTGGGGAAATATTATCTATCCCGACAACTTTATGACTTTTAAATTTCATTGAACTTTCCTCCGCCTCCAGCAACGATGGTAGTTCTAACAATGGCTGGGCTGCATTCATAAGTTGTGGACTATCATTATGACCTTGTCTGGTGGTTCCGTTTAACAGTTTTTCAAAAAGTGTCTTCCATCGCTCTAGTATGCTCTCTATGTCGATCAAAATTTGGCCATCTACGTCCTTGATCAAGGTCCCTCTAGGTTGAAAGCTTACTGCCTTAATGTTCAGGTGAAATTTTTGTAAATCTTATATTTCCGTTTTTAGAAGCTTCCTTCTCAGGCTCTCGTATCCTTCTCTTTATACTGTTGTGGGCTTTTGTGTGCACTTCAATCAGACAGTTTCTACTTTTTACATTCATCAAGTGTAGCATCTAATATCACGAAAATTAAAACAAATAAAAATACAAACCAAAAACTTTCATTAGTTCAAGGCAAATAAATCCGTTACTTGATAAAAATATCACCCACTCGCCACCAAAAATGCAGTAAAATTAAATTCCACACATTACTGGAGATTCAGATGGTTTATTAGGAAAATTCTCGGAAGGTCCCTTCTGTAACCATTTTGAAAAGCACAATAGAATTTTTGGTAGGTTGTACCAAGAACACTACATTATATATATATATATATATATATATATATATATATATATATATATATATATATATATATATATATATATATATATATATATATATATATATATATATATATACCGAGCATTTACAAAACTATAAAAAGTAGTTTTAGATTGTAGTTTACATAACTTAACATTTTTATGTAACAAATTAGAAATGGAAAAAAATTAATCACCCTAAGACCCACAAGCATCTAATTTATCACGCCTGCACATTAATTATATCGATTATAATTTATTTCTCCTTTATTTCCTTTCACAAACTTAACGCATAGTTTATAAAAGTGCCATGTGCTTAATATCAAAAGCCATGTTTATATATCGGCGGTTATTCTCGTTTTCTGAATATCTACGTATTCCAAATACTTTGCACTCTCACTTTTGGTTGTTTATACACAGTTACTTAACAGGAAATACAGTTAAAAAGAAGGAAATTTTCGGATTACAAATGTCGTTTTGACAATTGTTTTTGGACTAGTCTGACATGTAGTTTGGAAGTGACTAAAGTCTCCACGGATTTTTATAGTTATCGTTTTCCCATTAAAATCATATAAAGAGTAAATATGGCAATTTAACAAGGCTATAAATTATATTATTATACCACTAGCACTTTAGTTGTTATTCTATTATTTAAAGTTTTTTTTTATTTTGAGAAACTCTATGCTTATAATATTTACAAAAAAAGTCTATTTGTTATTTTGATAAATTTGTCAAAATGACATGTTAATTTAAAATTAACCTCCGACGGACATAAAATATTCTCCCGCACTTACAAGAACAGATTAAGATAAAACAAGCGATTTAATAAGGCTATAAATCATAATATTATAACCTTGCATTGTAGTTATTACTAGAACATTTAAAGGTTTTTGTTTTATGACGCTCAATGCCAATAATGTTTATAAACAAATCCATTAAGAGTCTTCCGAGAATAACCGGGAAAAAATGCATACAAAGAAACTCGTTTCCCAAGAAACGATGTATAAATTTAAATATGTACGACGAAAGTGCATTTATTTATAAATTCCACTAAGACGGTCTCCAGCATCGGTTTGCGTGCAGTCAGCAGAAAAATTTAAATATATGAAAAGGGATCCTAATCGGTTTTTGGGAGCCTTATATTTACTAGTATGACAGTCAACAGTGATATTAGAATTTGGAGAAAAATATGGATCGGGTTGGAATGAATCTTATTTCACAAATACACCAACCTCCGACTCGGTGAGATCGATAAGGCTACTCTTCTCCTCGGTGAGGTTCTCCGAGGACCTCTTTTCGTCTTCGTCGTTACCCTCGTCTTTAAACACCTTAACCTCATCGGTGCTGCCGAGATCATCGCCACCACTGGACGAGACGTGTGGCATGATTCACTTGAAAACACGACACAGCGGCATCACAGCCCGCTCACTGGTTCACTAGGACACGTCATACGGAATACCCGCGCGGCACCATGGCACACTCGCACTTTTGACCAGTTGTTTACAAGCACGCGAATCACGGACTGTCAGTGAGTGTCGTCGAGCACGTGCTGATGACAGCCTAACGGCGGCGCCCTTTACCAAACACTAACTGGCGCTGGGCGCATAGAATCAAGCAAGCGCGCTCGGCGGTTCTCTGTCGGGCCCGACCAATCAGCTGCCGCTTTGATCTGCCGAGGCGGCTCGCAGTAATGGCAGCCGCACGACTGCGCACGACACCGCCCGAAAGTCCTTACCGCCGCCTTCGATTGTATTTAGAGGCCGAATTTTTTTCCAAATTTATTTTGATATATTGGGAACGCCCCAAAATTAGAATATTATGTACTTTATATAGCGTAGTTTCAAATAGTAAACGGATTACATTAACCGTAAAGTTAAATTTTACAGACTATAAAAAAGTTAAAATATCGGATTAGATGGGTATCAGCAACTGAGTCTTTTTAGCGATTAGCCATCATGCTGGACTGTATGCATGGACATCAGTTGCCGATTAACCCCGGTCAGCGCCACTCTCGAGCTATCAACCCTTGGTTTATGCTTAACCTGTAAGTACCTCGAGAAGTCAAGCGGCTGACGAGCGGCAACGTAGAATGCCTCTCAGAAGATATCAGGCCTTATCCAGCTTTGAACTGGCCTGACTGAGGGGCAATTCCTAGTCGGATTTTACCCTTTGCCTGATGAAATGCAGTACGCAAGCCTGATCTCTTTTCGGAGGACCACACGTCCAAATACTAGCTTCAACAAGCGACTCTACAAATCGACCTCCAAATAGCTAAATGCAACAAAAGTTATTTAAATATAGCATTATAGTTTCTGATAAATTATCAAGGCCAATGCAGAAATAGGAAAATTAAACTAAGAGTAGATCCATATATCGTCCACCATCAGTAAAGAAACCTATATACCTACATATTTCGACTATCACTCAATGTCACAAAATAATATAAAAAATATCTGGAAATCAAACTGCAGAAATATTAATCTGTAGAAAATATGTATGTGTTTTTCAAAACACAATCACAACGGTAGAAGATCCGAAAACAGTATCAATTGTAAAAGCTTTATGTTGTATAAGCTCTATGTACATTAATATAATTAAATATATCCTAAGCAGTACCTGAAACTTAAGGCAAGAAGTTGCAAATCTATAACGATACAAATATATAATGTATTAATGAAAAACCTAGATATAAAATTCTATCTGACTTAATACAGACCACCTATTAAACTGTTATGCTCCAATCTGACTTTTTCATGTATATATATTTAATATAAGTCTGTACATCATTAACATTGTGTGAAATTTATATTACATTTAACTTTATATCAAAACATTTTGTCGATATAATTATAAAACATAGTCTAATGAAGTCCTATAACAAAATAAATTGAAAAATCTAGTTTTTGGTCAGTTGTTTTGAGTGTGGCTTTTTTCATCATGAATGTCTCTCAGATGATTAATATTATATAATCTACCTGTGTCTTAAATATTGACTATATAATATATTTAACTAAATGAAATAAAACAATGACTTAAAGCATATGTCAAGAGAATTGACACATTGATTTGCCAGATGTGACCTCTGCTTTGAATAAAATATATATTGTTTATCCAAATTCGAATACATCAAGAACATACAAATATGTTGTGGCTCCACATATGTATATGTCATTTTTATTACGAAAAATTATTCTTATTGAAATAATGTAAAACAGAATGTATTCCATTTTTTCAACATTGTTTTAAACTACAATTTTAATATCTTTAATATCTATAATTTTAATAACTGACATTATTTCACCTATTTTTAAATCAACAAACTTGCATTTAAATCATTTACTCTTCATTAAAAAAATACTAATTTGTGTAATTTGTGAATATATAATTATTTTATATGCAACACGCATTACATACATAATGTAGTTATATAACCCGTAAAATATTATTTCAACAATAAAATAGCTAATTTTGCTTCATTCTATTCTATTCAATATATGCTTTATAAAAATTAGGACTTAATATAACTAAAATGATTTTTTAAAAAATTAAATTTTTTCAAAAGTTCTATTTAAGTAATACAAATATAAATATCTTAAAAAGAAAAAATCTCATATTTGCACTTAAATACGGCCTGTATGCCGCCTATAGTAGGCCTATCGGATCCTCTCCCGCTACATCATTATGCTTGTGATTAATTTCTTCTTCAGACATTTATTTTACTAATTTATGGACTGTTTGTAATGATGTACAGGTTAGTCCACCATCCGATTTCTTGCGGTCTTCAACAGGTATTAAGAAGCGTAAGAGGTAATGTATTTTTAATTCAAAATTTAACGTATTTTCCAGTTTTGTTTTCGTTATATTACACTGCATATCTCGACTCGCCTATACGGAGACTCGTCGGGATGCTGGAAGGTGTGGGTGGCAACTTTACACTTGAATTGAATGGTTAGATTAGATGGACCTGCCTTGAACCCGTTTCGTTCTTTTAAATTATGTTATTTCGTCAGAAAAAGGAATGTCTGCAATATACTAAAAAATGACCATATTTTCACAATTTTTTGTTTTCAGAGCTACTTATATGTTTTGTGCAAATTTTTTCCTTTACAGTGAGAAATGTTGAAATGTAACGGAAATGCTATTGAATATATTTCTGGATTATTTTAAGTATATTTAAGTTGGAAATTTTATCCCATCAAATTTGACGTGATGGATGGATATGACACTTGACTTGAGACACTCAAAAACAAAACAATGATTTTAAAGTTGATATATGTGACAGTGGTATTTAAAAACGAACGGCTAATGTCTGGCTTTCTGGAATTGTTTCTTTGTGTATCAAGAGGTTTTTTGATAATTAATTAATTAAAACAAGGCCAATACTTTTGAAGAAGAGAATACATTTTCAAAACATTGAACTGTAATTGTAAATTTGACAAACTGATAGATATGTATATTTAATAATAAACCACTGTGTTATCGCAAACCAATATGTAGATATATTTAATAATAAGCCACAGTGATTTTTGATGCACTTATTAGTACTTAATGGTATCATGTGAATTTGATATTTTAAAATGCCCAAGTTAGCCGAGGAAAAAAAGTATGTTAATGAAGTTTGATCGAAGACCTTATTCCACCATTTGGTATCTAATGCTCCTTTTATGGAATTCTGGTTATTTGTTAACAAAATCACCGGAACCAGAAACAGGAGGAACTTTGATTTCCCGGTGAATCTGTTTTTTTTCAAATGAAACAGAGACAGGATTTTGGCAGGATTTTTGTTTTTAAATTTCCAGAACGCGGGTTAAAGAAGAATTTGGATCAATCTGGGATCGATATAATAAGCCCACAGACTAAGAAAGATGCCCCAACAAGTTCTAGATCGACGTCCCCGACACTACGGCACGTATATTAAGTGTGTCGGCCGCAGCTAACGGAGGAGGGTAAGGGTGGATCCTAGGCGCCTAAAGACCGTAACCCTACTATTAAGGTATAGTAAGTTCAGCCAGTGAGTGAGAATATTTGCTATATAGGAATGAGGGGAAAATTTCGAAATCTGTCAGTCTTCTCTATACATTCCCCAATAGAGGAAACGACGGCAGAATTTTATATGCTGCTGAAAAGCCAGATTGACAATATCCTCAGAAGTGACATTAAATTAGTTTTAGAAGACTTTCACGCAGTCTATATGATAACACAAATGATAATTGGGAAATAGCGATATAATTCACTATGTGCATGGACCTGATGGTAATGCTTCCATATAAAAACATCCATAAGGGAACGTGGATGTCACCAGATGAACATACAGTAAACCAAATAGATTATGTCCTGCTAAACAGCAGATTATACTCAAAGGTGATGGAACAAAGAACTAACCCAAGAAGAGAATAGAACGGGATAATTGGTAATGACAATATTGAAGTTGTGAAGATATTTGCGTATCTTAGAAACAAACTTTACGAAAACAACATTACAGGAAATATCAGAAATCGCATTATGAAGGATAACAAAGTTATATACCGTCTACATTCTGCCCTAGGATCTAAACTTATTCCCCAACTTAAACTCCTAAAGAAAACATAATATGTGTATGCAGTATTTGAAAGAAGAATTTTTTATTTGGTTACAATTAGATACGGCTCAAACCTAACGGCTTGACATTTAATTTGTATGTGTTGTCATCGATACGTTACACGCATTACATGTCAGAGGGTACTGCTATTTTACAAGTATTAATATGAGAATCTACAATAACTGATACTGGGACGGTACGAGGCTACAGACAAATATATTGGCAATATGTGTGATTGTCTTACATCACGCCAACGTTCTAGGCGTTATTAGTGATTTGCTTAATCCACAATTATCCAAGCACCCCATTAAAGTCTGACTAGACTCTACAAACATAAACTTCCACACCGAAATAGCTGGTGTCAAATCTACTACGCCGCTAACCGCCGGTACCCTCGAGCCTTCGATTTAGACAGCTAGCCAATGCAGCCTCCTCAATATGTGTAATGCTCTCTATCTAGAAGAGTCTTTTGACTATCTACATTTTGTTGTTATTGATTCACTGCAGGTTCCATTTAATTTGTATTTTATCGATTATGATGCCTATAACAGTTTTGCATTCTTTTGTACGGAAATACATGATATTGTGACACTTGTATACAGTTAAAATACATATTAGTGTGCATAGGGATAGTGGTTAACCAATTCGTTACCATCGATTCCGAAGAACTGACCACTTACATATATGCAACATATAGTCATTTAGATGGGATAATTGAATTAGTTGCTAACAAAAAGATGGTATAAGCAATGCACTGCATTTAACGAGTCGCGCATATAAGGCTGTTTTTAAGATGGTTGGAGACTATATCGTTGGTATACAGGAGAAAGTGACCAAGTCCAGTATTAATAATTTTAGTATTTTTTTATTAATTTATCTGAATTCGTTTTAGCGTACGTATGGTGAACAATTATCATTGTTAATCAAGTTAAAGACTGATACTTCTTTAACTGTATCTAGTTCTAACCCATTTCTAAACCATTTCAGCAACGATATATCTATTTCATTGCTTTCTCGTTGACCTTCTATTTTAAACCAAATATAACACTGTCCTCTATTTGGACGGACTGTCTCATACACGGTCAAGTTATCAAGGCTGTATGAAAGAGGCGATACCTCGGAGCATGACACTTGTAACACGCTTTGTAAATCGAAACTAGCCGATACGAAACTTTCGTCATTACAAGCCATTTTTTATCTAGTTCTTATATCTTTGATATGAGAAGAATATTCTTCTGACTTCTGGGTATTTTAGCCTCTCTTACACGTACTTACAAGTACCGATCTTTTTTTGGTTTGAAAAAACGATAAATATGAGTGCAGAACACTCGTCTGTAAGTTATAGCAGAAACAAATTCTTTTTGTGTAGGGTCAAAATATTTTCGCTTAGTCTGCCGCCGGCAATAATGCGACTCTACTGCTGGAAATGACTGGTTGTGCCTTTTTACTTCATTTAAAATGTGTGACTTTGTCTCATTTGCTGGGGAATTTTTACCTCTTCGATCTTCCTTTATATGAATTACTCCACTTTCACCTTTATTTGCCGAGTCTTTAGAGTCCATGGCTTATTGAAAGGGTATTTAAGTAATAACTTTTGCAACCCCTTTATTCTGTCCATTTTTTCAAAACGGTTTTTTGCAGGTCTAGTAGATTTTCTTACTCACTTTCTTTGACATGTAGATGTTGTGATTGTATTAATTATAAAATCCTTTTGCCTATCATCTGACAACTTGTTGAACTCTGTACAGAAAGCTTGTCTTTGACATTCTGAAAATTCTTGTATGCACTTATAACGACAAGTATTACAATTTACATTTTTTGGATATTTGGCAGACATTTGTTTGCCTTTGATGTTAATGCACGGTAAACAGGTTTTTTTAAGTAACGCATTTTTGTCTCGTTTTGTTCCTTGAGGATCTCTAATACCCCATCTACTTTTGTGTTTAACCTACCGACCATTTATTGTGGGATTAATTTGTCTTTCACTAGTAGGTGGTATGTAATTGGAATCAGAATCTGTACCATCCGAGATGTCCACCAGATCTTGAATAATTTTACGTACACTGTTGTAATAATTATTTGAACTGCTCGAGCTCATTTTAAAACTAAAATTTTGATCATACTAACCAACAAATCACAAAAATTAACCAAAATATTATTTACCAGAAGCCACAGTAAAATAATTTCCCAATGTATTATTACAAACAATAATGAAATTTATCGTTCTTGTAATTTTAATATTCTTAGTACTTTAACACACGCAACTGAATAATAATGTTTACAATTTAAACGTGAAACTGAAACTGTTGACATTAGAACGATCTATGGCTATCCTGATTTGGCCATATACAAAAATATTAGAAGCAATAACAGGAGAAATTGTTCAAGTCCACTTGGTTATTTTCTCCTGTAAGCTTTTCTAAGATATGGATTTGATCAATTGTGGAATATGAGATTGTGAAATTTATTCATAAAAAATGGAGTTGATCAATTTTGTCTACGTTTTAAGCATTATATAGTTAAAAAATTAAAATCCCGAAAATTCGTACATGGTCACTTTCTCCTATATACCAACGATATATTTGAGTGCTCTCTTACGACCAGTAGTTCTGCAAGGAGTATATGACTGCTTGGGGACAGTTCATAGAGCCTTTTGAAATTACAGTGTGTGAAAACACTGCCTACCCATCCCGTTTTGATCAGATTTCATTTGTCTAATATTTTTATTCTATTCTCGAAAAAGAACTGTATATACGATCTTACTAAATGCAATTAATTATCATCGAAAAGAATAATTATTGTTAAAATTGCTCATTCCTTCAACTACCACCAAGGCGTCAGCAAGTGTCTCTCGAGACCAGTTTCTGGCCTTAGGCCGTCATTAGTCGGACTCGAGCTGAACGTTCGAAAGCAGCTGAAGGAATGACCATATACATCGGCCTTGTTTGGTATTGGTGTAATTCAATACTGCTCACGCCATCCTGTACTGGACGTTTGCAATAGCAGATTGCGCCAAACCATCCGTGACCCACCCAGGCCATGTCTAGGTACCAATTGGGCTTTTGAACAAATTTTTTTTGTCATAAATGGAAAAATCGTAAGTTGTATAACAAAACTATTTTTATTTTTTGCTTTATAATTAAAAAGTTATATCAAATTGAAAATACATTTTTAAACCTAGTACTGATGACACGCCGACAATTCCCGAAACAAATCGGCACCATTGTGACCTCACAATTTTACCGAAGGCCAATATCGCCAATATCGGTTCGGTTCGGAGCAATTCGGAATTTTCTTTCGCGCTCTTTCTGAAAAGATGTTCGGAAAGAATCGGAGCCCCGGGTAAATAAAACAATTTATCGATCTTAGTCATTGTTCTATAGGTTCAACATATATATATATATATATATATATATATATATATATATATATATATATATATATATATATATATATATATATATATATATATATATATATATATATATATATATATATATATATATATATATATATATATATATATATATATATATATATATATGTTGAACCTATAGAAGAATGACTATCTCTTTGACGGCATTTGTTGGTTTGCTATCGATTTGAAAATATACTTGTTTTTAATTGCTATTTAGGCTTTCGGTGCTGTTTTCGACGTTATACTCATATATCTTTACATAAGATATGGAGGATTAAAGGTAAGTTCAGAAAGAAATCAGATTAGGGTTCCTTTTGTTTTTTGGAGAGTCCTACACTTCGACTATAAAAGTTTCCACTCAAAAAACGGTGCTTTCTCTTATTTGGGAAATCCCTGGCTGGTCGTGCATTAGAGTTAGTTGGCAGTCAGATTTATTTATATTTGCAAATATTATTAAGAGTCTAATGTGGTGGTTTGTAAAACATGTAAGACGAAAAATCGCCATCGTTTTAAAAATACTGTAAACCTTAAGTAAAGCAATAATGTAGTATGGGTGGATTTTTTTTGAAAGTATTGTTAATAGAGTTTAGTGTGGTGGTTTGAAGAATCGGTGTGGTTTTAAAACTATTGCAAACTTCAATGAGAGCAATCAAACATTATATAATTTTGGGTAGTGATTGTTTTTATTCTGAATGGTCCTAGTTGGGGGAAATTTTACTATGTATATTTAACAGTGTATTTTTTATTGAAATAAAATTTTATTACAAACGATTTAAACAGTATGTATGTGTTTTGTTTTTCTAATTATGATTTATATTGTTTTTTCGCTCAAAAAATAATTATAAAACTAGAAAATAACTTTTAGTTATTCAATATTTAAAGTTTTTCATTATTTTTGAAAATCCATATTACATATATATTCAAAAGATTGCACAATCGTGACATTGAGTGTCTTGAACTTTTCTTAACTTTTCATTAATAATTAAGGTAATTGTATAAGCTTATATATTTATTCACACCGAATTTTATGTTCTGGACATACACGTCCTTTTACAGTGCAAATACCATTTTTGCGGTTAAGTTAAACAAAAACTATAGCCTTGTCATCGTAACGTTCTAGTGACCCTACAAATAGTTTAATTATATTTAATGGAAATATTTTGTTTTTTATTTACATTTACATTGTTATTATTATTTATAAAACTTACATCGATGCTTTACCACCTCGAACTTCAGCTGAATTGAACCGAATGCCATTTTTCAGAAAAAATCCTTCCTGAATCCTTTGTCACACATTACTAACTAAATTAGTAATCAACAATATTATATTTATTGCTGGCGCTGACGTTTCGATGGAATCTCATCCATCATTTTCCTTCCTTCATAGTCCTTCCAGCCGATAAAGGCAACGCCACTGTGGTTCTCAGTTCCGAAGATTACCACCAAAAAATGCTCAAGCTGTTAAATGATCCATCGTATAAAGCCATAACCAGCGATCCTACAACGTATTTGGAAAAAACCACCAAATCCGCACTAAAGGCATCTCCGTTGGACGATGAACCAAAGAAGAAGATCATTCCTAGGGAAAAATCGTCAAGGTGCCCAAAATTATACGGTCCCCCGACAGTTCACAAAACGGGAGCGCCGTTAAGACCAATAGTGAGTTCCATTGGCTCTCCCACTCAAGCCCTGGCCAAATACATGGCCTCCTTACTCCAGCCTCTTGTAAAAAAAGTCGCATCATATGTGAAGAACTCCCAACATTTCATTGAAATTATCAAAGACATCTGGCTAGAAGAAAACGACTTATTAGTCAGCTTTGACGTCACTTCTCTGTTCACGCAAGTGCCGGTTACCGAGATCCTGTCGATCATAAAGACAAAGTACAAGCCGCCTGAACATGTCATCAGGCTTTCGAGCCACTGCCTTGCAAACACCTACTTCATCTACATAGGGCAAAAATACAAACAACATTGAAGGCGCACCGATGGGCTTCCGATTGTATCCAGCGTTGGCGAATCTATATATGGAAGACTTCGAAACCCGAGCACTGCAAACGTGTATACATTATCGAAAATATGGTTACGTTATGTCGACGATGCGTTTGTTGTGTGACAACATGGAGAGGAATAGTCTGAACAAATTCCTGGAACACCTGAACCAAATTCCCACCCAATACATATATATACATATATATATATATATATATATATATATATATATATATATATATATATATATATATATATATATATATATATATATATATATAAATTCCCACCCAAAACACCCAATATATATATTGGTTATATATGGCGGTTGGAAGATATATATATATATATATATATATATATATATATATATATATATATATATATATATATATATATATATATATATATATATATATATATATATATATATATATATATACATATATATATATATAGGTTATATATGGCGGTTGGAAGATATATATATATATATATATATATATATATATATATATATATATATATATATATATATATATATATATATATATATATATATAAATTCCCACCCAAAACACCCAATATATATATTGGTTATATATGGCGGTTGGAAGATATATATATATATATATATATATATATATATATATATATATATATATATATATATATATATATATATATATGTAATGTAATGTAAATGTAATGATAGTTTCTCAGGTATCGACGACAAATGCTGCTGGTCAGTCTGTCGCATCGGGTTTTGTGTGCTGATGGCGCCACGTGATTGGTCGGTTGATTTCGGCCAATGAGAGCCCGTGTTTGGCTACGTGTTTGCGGACCCGTTGTCAGTAGCACGGCTTGCATGGATGGAGAACGATCTCGCTGTCTCGGGCTCTCTGCTGATCCCACTCGGAAGTCCGATAAAATGTGTTTTCAAGCATGTGATCATCTTTGGGAATCATCTCGACTGTTTAGGTTGTTGGGCCTTGTTTATATTTCTATCGCCTCTTTAATAATCCTGGCGGAGAAATTTTCATTTCTCGCTAAGGTTTTTGTTTTCCCAAAATTAATTTTGTGTCCGGTGTTGAGCACATGTTGGGGTAGAGAGGAAGTGGTGGTTTTCCGCTTGACGGCGTTAATATGCTCGTCCCTTCTGGCGGTAATTTTTCTATTTGTTTGGCCTATGTATGACAGGTTACAGTCCTGACATGGAATTTCATACACGTCTTGGTCTTCTAAGCGAATTTTGTCTTTGGCGGTTGGAAGAATGCCTTTGATTTTCCTGTCGGTGGTGAAAATAGTTTCAATGTCATGTCTCCTTAGAAGTTTTCCAATTTTGTCCGTGGTGCCTTTGATGTATGGTAGAAAGGCTTTGTTTGTGTATGTCTTTTTCTCTGTTTCTTGTTTGTTTGTCGGATTGAGCGCCCGTCGGATAGTTTTTTGTTGATATCCGTTAGTTGCCAGGACATTTTGCAGAATATTTATTTCTTGTTGATAGTGTTCCTTATTCGTTAGAGTTTGCGATCGATAGGCCAAAGATTTTGTAACGGCGAATAACTGAGCCGGATGGTGGTGTGAACTAGCATTAAGGTATCTGTTGGTGTGTGTCGGTTTTCGATAAACTGTGTGTGATAAGCCACCATCTCGTTTCCTTTCTATTAAGAAATCTAGGAATGGAAGTTCTTTTTCTGTTTATTTTTCCATCGTGAACTTGATTTTTGGATGAATTTGGTTCAGATGTTCCAGGAATTTGTTCAGACTATTCCTCTCCATGTTGTCACACAACAAACGTATCGTCGACATAACGTAACCATATTTTCGGTAATGTATACACGTTTGCAGTGCTCGGGTTTCGAAGTCTTCCATATATAGATTCGCCAACGCTGGATAGAATCGGAAGCCCATCGGTGCGCCTTCAATGTTGTTTGTATTTTTGGCCTGTGTAGATGAAGTAGGTGTTTGCAAGGCAGTGGTTCGAAAGGCTGATGACATGTTCAGGCGGCTTGTACTTTGTCTTTTTGATCGACAGGATCTCGGTAACCGGCACTTGCGTGAACAGAGAAGTGACGTCAAAGCTGACTAATAAGTCGTTTTCTTCTAGCCAGATGTCTTTGATAATTTCAATGAAATGTTGGGAGTTCTTCACATATGATGCGGCTTTTTTTACAAGAGGCTGGAGTAAGGAGGCCATGTATTTGGCCAGGGCTTGAGTGGGAGGGCCAATGGAACTCACTATTGGTCTTAACGGCGCTCTCGTTTTGTGAACTTTCGGGGGACCGTATAATTTTGGGTACCTTGACGATTTTTCCCTAGGAATGATCTTCTTCTTCGGTTCATCGTCCAACGGAGATGCCTTTAATGCGGATTTGGTGGTTTTTTCCAAATACGTTGTAGGATCGCTGGTTATGGCTTTATACGATGGATCGTTTAACAGCTTGAGCATTTTTTGGTGGTAATCTTCGGAATTGAGAACCACAGTGGCGTTGCCTTTATCGGCTGGAAGGACTATGAAGGAAGGAAAATGATGGATGAGATTCCATCGAAACGTCAGCGTCAGCGATAAATATAATATTGTTGATTACTAATTTAGTTAGTAATGTGTGACAAAGGATTCATAAAGGTTAATTCTGATAATATACCTGCTGTGGATATTTTTATGGTCACAGATTTTCTGAAAAATGGCATTCGGTTCAATTCAGCTGAAGTTCGAGGTGGTAAAACATCGATGTAAGTTTTATAAATAATAATAATAATGTAAATGTAAATAAAAAACAAAATATTTCTATTAAATATAATTAAACTATTTGTAGGGTCACTAGAACGTTACGATGACAAGGCTATAGTTTTTGTTTAACTTAACCGCAAAAATGGTATTTGCACTGTAAAAGGACTTGTATGTCCAGAACATAAAATTCGGTGCGAATAAATATATAAGCTTATACAATTACCTTAATTATTAATGAAAAGTTAAGAAAAGTTCAAGACACTCAATGTCACGATTGTGCAATCTTTTGAATATATATGTAATATGGATTTTCATAAATAATGAAAAACTTTAAATATTGAATAACTAAAAGTTATTTTCTAGTTTTATAATTATTTTTTGAGCGAAAAAACAATATAAATCATAATTAGAAAAACAAAACACATACATACTGTTTAAATCGTTTGTAATAAAATTTTATTTCAATAAAAAATACACTGTTAAATATACATAGTAAAATTTCCCCCAACTAGGACCATTCAGAATAAAAACAATCACTACCCAAAATTATATAATGTTTGATTGCTCTCATTGAAGTTTGCAATAGTTTTAAAACCACACCGATTCTTCACTAAACTTTATTAACAATATTTTCAAAAAAAATCCACCCATACTACATTATTGCACTACTTAAGGTTTACAGTATTTTTAAAACGATGGCGATTTTTCGTCTTACATGTTTTACAAACCACCACATTAGACTCTTAATAATATTTGCAAATATAAATAAATCTGACTGCCAACTAACTCTAATGCACGACCAGCCAGGGATTTCCCAAATAAGAGAAGGCACCGTTTTTTTGAGTGGAAACTTTTATAGTCGAAGTGTGGGACTCTCCTGTTGAGGTCTACCCACTAGAAAACCACTATGTACCACAACATATCCTGGAACCACTGTCAGCCTACCACCAGTCTTCAGTGCCTATAATAAATTTCTCACCAATGTTTAAACACACCTTATCAAATAAATATGTTCAATTAATAGATGATATGCACCAAAATCCTGAAAAACACTAAATATTTTAACTGTTTTGTTTCATTTCGAATAGAAATATACCATTTTCTTTACTTTTTGTTTGGATAGTAGGTTTGCTTTTCTGTTTTTCTTTTTTTACATACTCCTTCAGATGTTTGTTTTGCGTCTATGGAGAACTGCTTTGCCAGTCCTTAATTTAACTAGTTGATGTTCATCCAATTGATTACACAAATTTCTGTACTCCTCGACCATCTACAAACTAGATTATTTTGTAAAACTTTCATAAGTATAACACTTTTCATATACGATGTACGTGTTTTCGATATACCTACCAAATTGGTAGTCGAATTTTGTTCTTGTCTATCTTAAAATAGACGATCGCGTTGCACTTTCTCATTGTTACTACCCTCGGTTGTGCTGCTACATGTAGATTCTTTGCGGACACGCAGGAATATTCCTTCTTAAAAATCTGGTACGTTAATTTGTTTTTTCTACATGAATTAAATAATATAAATAAATATTATAAAAACGAATGCAAAAAACAAAAGGAACCCTAATCTGATTTCTTTCTGAACTTACCTTTAATCCTCCATATCTTATGTAAAGATATATGAGTATAACGTCGAAAACGGCACCGAAAGCCTAAATAGCAATTAAAAACAAGTATATTTTCAAATCGATAGCAAACCAACAAATGCCGTCAAAGAGAGATATATATATATATATATATATATATATATATATATATATATATATATATATATATATATATATATATATATATATATATATATATATATGACTAAAATCGATAAATTGTTTTATTTACCCGGGGCTCCGATTCTTTCCGAACATCTTTTCAGAAAGAGCGCGAAAGAAAATGCCGAATTGCTCCGAACCGAACCGATATTGGCGATATTGGCCTTCGGTAAAATTGTGAGGTCACAATGGTGCCGATTTGTTTCAGGAATTGTCGGCGTGTCATCAGTACTAGGTTTAAAAATGTATTTTCAATTTGATATAACTTTTTAATTATAAGGAAAAAAATAAAAATAAAAATAGTTTTGTTATACAACTTACGATTTTTCCATTTATGACAAAAAAAATTTGTTCAAAAACCCAATTGGTACCTAGACATGGCCTGGGTGGGTCACGGATGGTTTGGCGCAATCTGCTATTGCAAACGTCCAGTACAGGATGGCGTGAGCAGTATTGAATTACACCAATACCCAACAAGGCCGATGTATATGGTCATTCCTTCAGCTGCTTTCGAACGTTCAGCTCGAGTCCGACTAATGACGGCCTAAGGCCAGAAACTGGTCTCGAGAGACACTTGCTGACGCCTTGGTGGTAGTTGAAGGAATGAGCAATTTTAACAATAATTATTCTTTTCGATGACAATTAATTGCATTTAGTAAGATCGTATATACAGTTCTTTTTCGAGAATAGAATAAAAATATTACACAAATGAAATCTGATCAAAACGGGATGGGTAGGCAGTGTTTTCACACACTGTAATTTCAAAAGGCTCTATGAACTGTCCCCAAGCAGTCATATACTCCTTGCAGAACTACTGGTCGTAAGAGAGCACTCAAATATATCGTTGGTATATAGGAGAAAGTGACCATGTACGAATTTTCGGGATTTTAATTTTTTAACAATATAATGCTTAAAACGTAGACAAAATTGATCAACTCCATTTTTTATGAATAAATATCACAATCTCGTATTCCACAATTGAACAAATCCATATCTTAAAAAAGCTTACAGGAGAAAATGACCAAGTGGACTTGAACAATTTCTCCTGTTATTGCTTCTAATATTTTTGTATATGGCCAAATCAGGATAGCCATGGATCGTTCTAATGTCAACAGTTTCAGTTTCACGTTTAAATTGTAAACATTATTATTCAGTTGCGTGTGTTAAAGTACTAAGAATATTAAAATTACAAGAACGATAAATTTCATTATTGTTTGTCATAATACATTGGGAAATTATTTTACTGTGGCTTCTGGTAAGTAATATTTTAGTTAATTTTTGTGATTTGTTGGTTAGTATGATCAAAATTTTAGTTTTAAAATGAGCTCGAGCAGTTCAAATAATTATTACAACAGTATACGTAAAATTATTCAAGATCTGGTGGACATCTCGGATGGTACAGATTCTGATTCCAATTACATACCACCTACTAGTGAAAGACAAATTAATCCCACAATAAATGGTCGGTAGGTTAAACACAAAAGTAGATGGAGTATTAAAGATCCTCAAGGAACAAAACGAGACAAAAATGCGTTACTTAAAAAAATCCTGTTTACCGTGCATTAACATCAAAGGCAAACAAATGTCTGCCAAATATCCAAAAAATGTAAATTGCAGTACTTGTCATTATAAGTGCATACAAGAATTTTCAGAATGTCAAAGATAAGCTTTCTGTACAGAGTTGAACAAGATATCATATGTGACCAAGACCAAGTGGACTTGAACAATTTCTCCTGTTATTGCTTCTAATATTTTTGTATATGGCCAAATCAGGATAGCCATGGATCGTTCTAATGTCAACAGTTTCAGTTTCACGTTTAAATTGTAAACATTATTATTCAGTTGCGTGTGTTAAAGTACTAAGAATATTAAAATTACAAGAACGATAAATTTCATTATTGTTTGTCATAATACATTGGGAAATTATTTTACTGTGGCTTCTGGTAAGTAATATTTTAGTTAATTTTTGTGATTTGTTGGTTAGTATGATCAAAATTTTAGTTTTAAAATGAGCTCGAGCAGTTCAAATAATTATTACAACAGTATACGTAAAATTATTCAAGATCTGGTGGACATCTCGGATGGTACAGATTCTGATTCCAATTACATACCACCTACTAGTGAAAGACAAATTAATCCCACAATAAATGGTCGGTAGGTTAAACACAAAAGTAGATGGAGTATTAAAGATCCTCAAGGAACAAAACGAGACAAAAATGCGTTACTTAAAAAAATCCTGTTTACCGTGCATTAACATCAAAGGCAAACAAATGTCTGCCAAATATCCAAAAAATGTAAATTGCAGTACTTGTCATTATAAGTGCATACAAGAATTTTCAGAATGTCAAAGATAAGCTTTCTGTACAGAGTTGAACAAGATATCATATGATAGGCAAAAGGATTTTATAATTAATACAATCACAACATCTACATGTCAAAGAAAGTGGGTAAGAAAATCTACTAGACCTGCAATGGATAGAATAAAAGGGGTTGCAAAAGTTATTACTTAAATACGATATATATATATATATATATATATATATATATATATATATATATATATATATATATATATATATATATATATATATATATATATATAGTTTTTCGCATCGATTGTCAATATTATTTATGATAAAGTTTTAAAATAAAGTAAGAAATCGATAATTGTTTTTTATTCCAAAACACAATTATACATGACAAGTTGCATAGTGATAAAAATATTCCAAAGCAAGGTAAATTAATCTGTGCTCCACGTAAAAATTGCCCAGTCCTTTAGCTGCCATCAAAACAGTGTCATCTGTTCTGCCATTAGCAAGTGTCTTCCAAAACCGGTTTCTGGCCTTAAGCCGTCGTCAATCGGGTTCCAGCTGACCGTTCGAAAGCAGCTGAAAGAATGACCAAACCATATATTTTCATTGGAGGTATTTTTATTACCGACCGTGATGTACAGAAAATCCTGGAACGCCACTATTTCCGTAGCCACTACAGAAATACGAAAATAGAAGACAATGCACGTCCCCATATAGCAAGACGACATTAGAGTTTTTTAGTTTTCAGAGTCTACCTTGTTCTTTAATTACCAATATTTCCAGATGTTTCATCAAGTAGAGCCCCTAAATATTAAAAGCCGTAAAAAATGAAATACATTCTTATATGTTAACATCTCGTGAGAATGAATGCCAAATGCGTTAAATACGGCGTATGTGGGAACACTTCGAAGCTTAAACCATAGAATTTTGCAGGAACAACCTAAAACGTATATGCAGGCGCATCTTGTGATGAACATCTCCCTCCAGTTCAACTCCCGATAATGATCTTGCCTTTAAATAGATAGTCTATGAGCTCCACACCACAGAAATCACAGAAAACGTTTAACTTTTCGCCTTCTTCGAGTGAATTCACGTGCTCCCAGTTGTATTTGGACTGCGTTATCTTTGGTCGACTATTAACAAGCGTGTTATTGATTGAAAAACTTATGATTATACAAAGCTGGGTCCACATCAAAATAAATTCCGTTGGGCGGGCTGGATATGGTGTGTGTGAGTAGCAATCTAGACGCTCTGACACACAAGGTCACACATTAATATTTTCGCCACACAGCACGCATACGAACCATCTGTTGTCGATATTCTTGCGAATCGAAGGAATTTTGGGCGCACAGGATTTGTATGTGGACGTGTTGTTGAAATGAAATTAATGTTTTTAGTTTCAAAAAGATACCTACGTGACTCGGTTATATTAAAATTTATTTTTTAGAAATGTATTGTTTATTGAGTAACTGATTATAGTAAAGCATGTCCTAGCATTTTATTATGTTGAAGAAGAAGTGTGCTGCATTCATAATAATGAATAATCGAGGGAAAGGAAAAAAAACTCAAGAAAAGGCATTATTGGTTGAAGAATTTGTACCAAAACAGAAAAGTATAAACTACCAAAAGAGAATATAAAAAAATAAGTAAATTAGTAGTAACACTAATTTTGACGCTTGTCGAAATAACCTAATATAACATAACCTACCAACATCCCACTGCACACACAGGGGGAGTGGGGCGTACGATGCGCACAGCACAAATATTTATTGAATGTGTGTGGTAATTTTGCGTCGTATATCTTTTCGCCGCACTATCTAAGTTTATTTAAGTTAAGTATCTAAGTTATCAATCAATTCCATCGCTGCAACGTCGGCCCTCATGAAATCGTTCCAGCTGCCGTGATAAGATCGTAGGGAGCACTCCCCACTAACATGTCTGATGGATTGTTTCAGTGCACCACAGTCACAACTCGGAGACTTCGCTATACACCATTTATAGAGTGAGTCAGCACTTCAACTACATCCAGTATTCTGCAGCTGAGAAAACCAGCGCGGAATATGATGTACGTAAAGTCTCCATTGAAGCCCCTAGATTGTACCACATAGTTTCTGGATGATATTGTTTCTTATTTTTATCTTGGCAGATGTATTTTCAAGATGTTTTTTATACGATAGAATGCGATCGAGCGTGAATCCAAGATATTTGGGGTAATGGTTATGACGGAGGATGTTACCGTTAAATTATAACCTGGATTTCAGTCTTAGCTTGCATGTTGTTAAGATGAAACGCACATACTTCAGTCTTACTGACAGTGGGCTTTAGTCTCCATTTTTTAATGTAAGAGTTAAGAGCAGCTAAGTCCTCTGTGAGTGTTCTCTCCCCTCCTGACCAAGCTCTTTCGGTCTACAAGCAAGAGCGATATCGTCTGCGTAGCAGAATTTCGTTGAACTAGTATTTGGAAGATGAGTCCTGTGGCAGGCCATTATTTAATACCCTAACTATATTCCTCATATAGTTGTTTGCATTGCGCAAAACGACCATAGTTCCGAGGCTCTAACGTAATGAAACAAATACATCTTTCCAGGTGGTCGGAGAAGCCTTACCAGTTTGCCTTGCGAAAGTTCCAGTTCCATAGCCTATGTTGGCTATGTGGAAAGCTTGGCATGACTTTTTTCAGTTAAGGATTGGGTGGTCTTTGCTATCATGGGACACAAAACAGAGGTCCGGGTTATAACTTCTCTGCCAAGCAGCTGATCTGAATGTATCCAAATCCTTGGTGTCGAAAACAAGATTAAGGTTGTTATACTCAGCCCAGTCAACAATAGCATTACCACAGTAGTTGTTTCGTGCATACTTCCACTGCTCATGGTGGCTATTAAAATCACCAGCATATATTGATGGATGAACGATGATTGGTAAGACAGTTGGTGGCCATTCTACATTAGGTGGTTTGTAGATGTTATGAATAAAGATCACTTCAAGATTTATTGAGACATTATGCATTTTTTCTCTTGTATTTGTTAAAATTAGGTGCGCATGATGAATATTAACTCTAACGTAAGTAGCAACACCATATGCGTTGTAAGTAGCACCAATTAGCTCATAGCCATGGATCCTTCCTCTTTTACTAAGATCTTCCTCATTTGGAGCATGAGTTTCTTGGATTAAATCTTCTTTTTTTTTTGTTCCAAAAGTTTCTTGTTCTCGTTTCTTGGTCCAAAAGAAATTTGGACAAATATTCACTTTTAGCTTGGCTGATTCCTTCTATATTTAACTGGCAAACTCGGACTGAAGGATTGAGATAGCGTAAATATCACATGAAGTCCGTTAGTGCCAGATTTTGTTGATCTTGTTATCTGTTTCTGTTTTTAGTCATCCCGTTTCATCATCTTCAATTTACTCATTACGCGCCCACGTTTGAATTGAGAGTAATTCACTTTTTCCCACCGAGAACGAGAGGGAAAAATCCTTTAAAATAGAATCTTAACTCGAAGGGATTTACCACTAACCCCCAAATAATTTTATTTAATTCTCGACGCGCAACTTCATTTAACTTCGAAACGCGAGTCGTGTTTAGTAGTTAATCTCTTCGAGTTTAATCACACCGAAAGTTCTAACAGAAGAATTGATAGAATCTAACTATAGCTTGTACAAAATTAAAACCGTTGCACGTCATTAAGTACGTGATCAAAATTTCGGCTGCGCTGTTACCAGATTGCGATTAAACATCATAACCTTATTTTAGTGAATCATTTTTACAATTTAACTTTAATAATTGCCGACCGCGGTGGTCTGGTGGGTTAATGACTTGTCTGCCAATCCAATGGTCCCAGGTTCTAATCTTGGTGGAGGCATGGATGTTTGGTGTTGTAGAGTGTGTTTGTCTGCCCATTTGGTGCATTTCATAATTTATAAAAATTAAAGAGCTGGTTAATTGCCCTAGCAGCAGAGCCATTAAAAAAACTCTAATAACAATTAAAAAAATGATCTCCAAATTAAATGCAATTACAAAGCAACACAATTATAATAAATGTTGAACGTCTTGCAACTGTCATTGATTTAGTACCTCTAGATAGATTCAGCACATGCTTCGTTCAAAAACCATCGACAACATTTTTTAATATATGAATGGTTATTAAAATAAAAAGATTATATAATTATAAGTGACATTTATTAATATATAATATATAAGTACTAAACAGAAAAAAACAATGAAAAATCTGCATGCACTTATTTTCATTAGTCGGAATCTGAAAAGTACTGGCTGGAATCACTGCTATCATCTTCAGTATTTATATTAGTAATTTATAATCAGTATGCTGGATCGTATTTTTCCATATCTCAGGAGTAACAGTGTAAAGTGCCTCACGCCACATGTTTATACAGTCTTGCTGTGTATTACCATTTCTACCCAATTTTTATTATAATAATTTTTGACAATTCCCTATATAAGTTCAATTGGATTGAAAATGCAGTGGTATGGGAGAATACGTAAAACTTTATGCCCATATTGTTCTGCTAAGTTGTCTACTAAATATGTCCGTGCTGGTTTATTTCTGAAAAGCATTCACTTAGAAAATATATCAAAATAATACATTTGGTTGTGGTGCGTACTTTGCTACAATTCTTAATAGTTCAGTTTTAAGCATTTCGATTGAAAAAGCTATATTATTATTAGTTAACCAATCTTGAATGGCAGCTTTATTCCATGTCACGAATAGAACTTGTATCCAAAGCTGCAGTTTGGTAACCCTTTTAGTAAAATTACGTTTTCTGGGCGATTTTAAAACTTCATTGTTTTTCACTTTTTGTGAAATAGTACTAACAGTGGACATACTCAACAAAGGCTGCTGCAACACGCTAAAAAAAATATGACTTGAACTAAACATATCCAAGTATTAGCAATTAACTAAACATACCTCTCTAACAGCCGCAAAGGGTAACAAAGGACCATTATTGTCTCGTTCTTGTTCATAATAGTCTATCTGAGATGCCACAAACTCTTGACAGCGACTATTTAAATGATTTCGCATTTTACAAGCGCGACTTAAGTTTTTACAGAAACTTTTCGATCGCAAGATAAAAATGAAAGTAAACGTTTAGATACAAATGGGATAACCTCCAAAGGTGTCAATAAATATCAATAAGACAAATTTTAAACCCGACAACGTCGCATATGCTGCCAACCGAACACAGTTAAATTTTAAATGTATTGAATACATTCCATTTGATTCTTTTATTATTTAAATTTTGTAGTGGTATTTCTGCTGTTCTTTAATAGCGTCATTGACAACGTGCCACGGTTTTAGTTTTGTACTGGCTATTGTTTTTGTATATATGTCGAGGATAAGCCTATCAAAATAAAGTGCTTTACAGCTCAAACTTCAATTTTATCCAGTTCAGAGAAAATGTCAAAACTTGTTTACTTTACCGTTGACCCTCGTAATTACAACAAAATTATATATTCGATATTACCAAAATATTTTGCCTTTTCTGTAAAATTTGACAGCTTGATAAATGTGGTAGAATTCAAAAATCAAACGTCAATGTTTCTAAATTGTAAAATTAGTAACGACCCTTCTAGTGTTCTGGATTTACAGTACGGTACCTGAACTTTTCAATTTTTTTTTGTTAAATTTGACTGAACACAGAAAGGCGCCAACAAGACTATAATTTTTAAAAAGTGTTACAGTTATTGTGTTTAAGATATGTTTTACAGTATTATTGCAATATGTATACGAAGTGTTGCACTTTTTATGTCAGTATATAATGATGTGTTTTTTTTCCTTTATTTGGGTTTTTCGCCACTATCTAAAACTCAAAAAATATCAAAAATACCTGTTCTTATTTAAAGAAAGAATCACTGGGTAAAAACAAAAAACCAAACGGAGACAAATTTCTCAGTGATTCTTTTTTGTAATAAATTTGCCTAACGAACAAAATTTTAAAAATATAAAAATGTTATAAAAAATTTTACAAACTTTTAACGTTAACGTTTCGGAGGGTACTCTCCCCCCGTTTTCATTTTCATGAAAGTAAATATATTTTTTTGTATATGTCAACGATACTTACATTGACAACAATATATGAACAAGCCACAATCATTCAGACATTACTTATATAATGATATGGATAGACTAAGTTTTTTTTTTAAGAAAAACATAGAGTATGCTTATCTGTAATAAACTCAAAATGTGTGAGAAATAGATTTCTTCTTCGTTTTCCTTCTATTTTCCTTGTATATATATATATATATATATATATATATATATATATATATATATATATATATATATATATATATATATATATATAATGTTAAACGTATCGAAACTGATTATTGTAGTGATTCATAATTTCACGTTCGTTTCATTTTTGTTATTTAAATATCAATAAAAGTCATTCCTAAAAAAACATATTTTATAGTTCGATGTCACTACTACAGAAGTATACCAAGGAATGGAAAAGGTGAAACTAGGATGGCGCAAGGTATGGGCTATATGATGAATGAGTTCAATTGCTTCAAATTCTTTATTTCTTCCTTAGTTTAGTTATCTAACAGTATACATATTGCGTACAAATTAAGTACAATACCATGCATTTTTCATCGCAAACCACAATCGGATAGATACATTATTCGTCTTGGGGATTTTGAACAAGTGTCAAGAGTTTAAGTTTGAATTTCTATAAGATTTTGAATCACGTCTCTACGATGCCTGTTGATCTTGACAAATGCACATATGGTATACCACTGACCAATGTTCGCTCTGTAGATAGATTAGATTCAATAACACCACTCAGTGCTTTGGTGTTAATTATAATCGAATAGAACGTGGCTGATATTCGAGCTCAGTCTAGGACTCTAGGGCAAAAATTGAGCCCAAACCGTTTTCGTTGTTTTGAACTATAACTTTTATTAACAGCACAAAAGCATATACCCACGTTTAAATTCAGGAGTCAACTTTTTTTTAGTGTCAAAAACAAAAAAGAGTTCTTTAAAGCAAAATATAACTATTTTTGTATGTTCATCAGGGTTAATCCTCCAGTGGGCGGACCCTCTCATTTTCTGCGAATAGGTGCGGTGCGGCATTTTCACCGATTTTTTGATTGATTACTTTCCATTTGATTCCTTTTGTAAAACAAGATTAAATATAAACATACGTCCAAAAGTTTAGAATATTTACAAATAAGATATCTACGACTATGGTATTCTAAAAATTGCGATGGATATTTATTTTAGACCGTTTTTAAATGAAAATAATAAAAGCTTTGTTTTGCTGATAATATAGGTTTTTTTGATTTTTGCACATTCCGTTGATATTGATATTTACACATTATTTCAGTTGTTTTTCAGTTTTCGTTCAATCCGTTCAAAAATGCTTAGAAACTTATGTCATTTTAACAGATCAAAAGTAATTGCTTTGTTACAACATGACTTTAATCAAAGTGATATCGCGGATATTGTAGGTGTTTCTCAAAGTGCTGTATCGAAAATTAATAAAAAATCCAAGAAGCACAGGATCACCCCAGAAGTGGAAGAAAACAATGTACAACAGCTGCACAAGACCGGCATCAATAATAGCCCGAAGAATTCTTTTGGAATCTATAAATGGTATGTCAAGGAAGCTTGTAGGGCTTGAATGAGTAAATATTTCACGACAAACGATACGCAGACTGAAAGCGGTAAATTTGCATCGCAGAAGACCTTTACGTGTTCCCAAACTAACCATGAACAAAAAAAAATATAAGAATGCGATGAGCCCGAGAAATGGTGGGTCATAGTCTTAATGGAATAATACGATGTTCTCCGATGAGACGAGAATTGTCTTGGTAACTGATTCATGAAGAATATTAGTTTGGATCGCTCCAGGTCGACAAGCTCGACTAGAAACGGCTCAACCACGTATCTCATTTGAAGGTGGGAGCGAGATGTTTTGGGGTGGTATTATGAGGGGTACACCTCTACTAGTTCTGGAGACAAGAGTCACTGGTGCTGTGTACATCGAGGAAGTTTTAAATGCTGTTGTGCACCTATTCCGAGGCTCAGAGGGCGACGGATTTATTTTCATGCATGATAACGCACCTCCGAACAGCAGCAGTACAACATTTTCTTGGGTTCTTTAAATATCATTAATAGGGATCTTTTTGTTTTGCTTCAATAACAATCTTGACAACTAATTTCGTAAATCCCCGATTTTCATGTTTATCTACTTTATCCTTCGGATTACCCAGGACTTATCTTAATTTATTATATGGTTTGTACACAACCTTAATGTCCACTTTTTTAAAAATTTTGTGTAGCCCTCGTGTTAATTGGGTATCAAACGGTATTATAATGAATTTATTTTTGTTTTTATCCTTCTGAAACGTCGAAGATTCTTTCAATTATTTTCTAATCTTATGTCTGAATTTATGTAAAGAATTTATCTATAAAGTTCTTATTATAACCATTTACTTCGGATGCCTCTCTAATTAATTTTGTAATTAATTAATTGTAATTAATTTAATATTGTCTGTTATTATTATCTTTGTTTAAAGGAAAATTGATTAATCTATTTACCATAAAATTTAAACTAGCCATCTTATTTTGGAAGCTATGATTCGAATCGTTAGGAATGTATCGCGAAGTGGTGGTGTATTTTCTAAAAATCTCAAAATCTAACCTATTTTTATTGTTTCTACTGATTAAAACATCCATAAATGTTAAACTAACGTTGTTTTCCAGTTCATGCGTGAATACTGTGTTTTGGGATTTACTATTTAAGTTCTGAATAAAATAATCTAATTTTTAATTTTTTGAATTGAAAACTGCAAAAATGTTATTCACATATCTTAACTAATACCCAATACCAGTACCAATACCAACATACCATAACCTCGGAAAGTAATTGAATTCATCTTTCGCCTCGGATTCAAATTTAGTCATGAATAAGTTGGCTAAGAACGGTGACAGAGCTGATGATAGTCCATTGCTGTTCTTTCTTGTTGTTCGTAAAACCTGTTATTAAGCTGAAAACAATTTTGCTTCATACATAATCTTGTTAAAATGTATTCAGAAACAATCTTTTTAATAAAACCGTTTAACTCGAGTAACTCCCTCAGGTACTTCAAGGTATGTAGCATCGGTACACTCGAAAACAACGATAATACGTCAAAGGAAACCAAGGCCTCACCCTTCTGTAGATGTGTGTTTTTGACTTTTTCTATGAATATTGTTGAGTTTATCACAGAACAGGAAGGTAGTTGGTTTGGTAGATTTTCAAATTCCTTTGTTAACCATTTTGCCAAGTAGTCTGTTGGAGAATCAATGGTTGATACAATTGGTCTCATAGATTTTCCTGGTTTATGAATTTTTGTTAGAGCATCCAATCTTGGCACTTTTGGATTAGAAATATACAGTTTGTTTTTTCAGAGAAGGAGAAATAAGGGTGTTACAAGATTTCAATGTATCTCTGACTTCGTTAACCATTTTTGACAATGATAATCATTCTATATGGATCGATGCTAAATAATCCGATATAGATACGATTCTTTGGTAATCGTTTATATGAACCGTCTTGAATTAATTTTACAACGCGTTCAAAGTAATCAGATTTGTTCACTACTACAACCTTATTTTCCTTATCAGCCTTTAAATAAAAGCAATCCTTCTCCCGCGGACTCTTGACAATCTTAGAAATATTTGGCGTATTGTGACTTTTATTAGAAATATTTTTTAAAATTTTACCTTTACTTGACTCTCTGACGAAAGCTCTGATGAAAGACTCCGGTAAGTGTTTAATACTATTTTCAATACCAGCTACCATATCCTCCAAAGCACTACGGGATACCGGCAAAGCAAAATTGAGGCCTTTATTTAAGATATCTAGTTCTGGAGAAGCCTAATTTTTGTAATGTACTTACGATAAAGATTTAGATCCGCTGCCCGTGTAACCATCGTAGATCAATTCTTCTATTGGAGCCTTCGGTGTGAAACACTAAAGAGATTTACCACTAAACGCAAAATCACTTTTTGAAACTTCTCGACGCACAGGATAAAGTCAGTCAAGTTTTTCAATTATTAATGTAAGGCTCAGTAAACTTCACGGTTCATGATTTTTAGACGCTTCATTAGAAAAGGTTATCATATAAATAGAACATAGTTTAGTTTTAGAATTAGATTAAATCATATCCTGATGATGCTAACATGATTAGCGAAATGTACGTCGAGAAGCTTCAAAGAGCAATTTGGTGTTTAGTGGTAAATCTATTCGAGTTTATCAATTTTTTGCTCTTTTGTTCTTATATTTTTCACAAATATCTTATTTTTCTTGTTACTGTTGAATAACTTCATCTTTTCTATATATTTTCAACATACCTGAATATTATTTGGAAGCGAATTAACTGCAGCTCACTCTTTCTTCACCAAACTCATGATAATTTATTTTTTAAATATGCACCGTCTATGTTCATATTCAGGATTGATAAAATTTAAAAAAACCATCGCATTCATGTCTGTCTTGCATGCATGTCTATGTCAATGTGCTTATAAAAAAGTGCAAGCAATTACCTCGTTGTGATTCCGACAGTGAAATAGTTTATTATTGTGTATTGTTATGATTGTGATAAATACGGCAATTTTTAGTTTTTACAATGGGTGATTGCAAAGGAAAATAAATTAAAGAGAAAAGAAAAAACATTTGGCTGGCATTAAATTTGTCAACTTCAACAATAAAGACGATTTTAAAAAATAAAGAAAAGGTCGTATCAGCAACAACTACAACCACAATGACTTCTGCAACAAGAATTACTCATTCCAGAAGCAACGTGTTTGAGGAAATGGCAAAACGATTTTACATCTGGATTAAGGATGAAGTTGAACGCAATATGTAATTAAGTCAAGCAGTTATAATGAAAAAAGCGAGAACAATTTTTAACCAGTGGCGGCTCGTGGTTTTTTTAAAGTGTGATGGCCTTGAAGAAAATAGTGCTGCTGAACATTTTTTTTTGCTTTCCCCTTCCTCCTTTTTACTTTTCGTGATATTGAGACCCTATACGGGAGATGAACCAGGAAAACATTAAAATTTTGTATTGTTACTACTTACGACATTGGAGGATAGGTTGTTGCTTGTTGCGCAGATAAAGGAATGAATAAGTAAGTACTTACCGTTTTCTGAAGAGTAAACCATTCAAACAGTTTATTGTAACTTGCCCTATTTTTACATTCTTTTGGAACTTGACTCTAATTCAACACGGGTGTGGGACGACCGTTAGTTTTTAATTCAACTTTCTCCTCCAAGCTTAAATTAGTCATTATTAACTGGTTTTGAATCAGGCACCTTCATGTTTGCAATTTAAAGTTGATTATGACCAAACCTAACCTAACCTAACCCAACGCTCCGCCTAACGAGCCGCCACTGTTTTTAACAATGTTCAGAATGAGTCGAGGATGGTTCCATCGATTTAAATACAGAAGCAATCTTTATAACATACAGATTACAAGAGAAGCGGCAAATTGAGGTACAAAAGCAGCTGCCAATTTCCAGCGAAATTAAAAGCAATCATGAACGAGGAAATTATCCTCTTGGATTAGTTTTCAATGTTGATTAAATGGACCTTTATAGGAAGAAAATGCCAGAAGATTTTTTACACTTTTACTCGTGGAGAAAACCGAGCACCAGGATTTAAAGCTGCAAAAGATCATTTAAATCTGCTACTGGATGGCAACGACTTTAAATTAAAACTACTGCTTCTTTATCATTCCAAAACTCCAAGAACAATGGCAGGAATTTCAAAATCATCTTTACCGGTGATTTGGGAGTTCAATAAAAATTCTTGTATCACTATAAAAAATTTCCAGAATTGTTTTACCGAACATATTGCTCGTCTGTTAAACGCTAAAACGCTATGAATTTTAAAAGCTAGAACCGAAAGCTTTACTTTTGATTGATAATGTTCCAAGCCATCCATCGCTTTTGTCCAGGTCAACAACATGCATTCCAGTAGAAGTGGTTTTCCTACCACCAAATACAACTTCGTTAATATAACCAATGGATCAAGGCGTAATATCAAATTTTAAAACTTATTATCTGCTGTTGACATTCCGACAACTGATTGATAAAACTGATGGAGAAGATAAACAATCCATTAAAGATTCTTGGAAAAACTGCAATATCATGGATGCTGTAGACAACATTAATCTGTCCTGGAATGAGATGGTCGAGAAATGTTTGAAAGGAGTATGAAATAATTTTTGACCAGATCTAAACAAGGAATCGATTGTTAATGATGAGGAAACTGCCAAGCTAGCTAATGAAACAGGGCTGAATGATATAAATGCGCAGAATATTGAAGAATTATTGCAATTTATAAATGGTGAACATTTTCAACAAATATCTTAAAGAATTAGTAGAACAATAAGTGCACGAATATGATGAAATTATCATTTCTGAAGATGTGGAGCAAAAGGAACTTTCAACGGATTTTCTAAAAAAAAAGCCAGTATAACGGAAATTATAGATCATTTTTCAAAATGATTTAAGGCATTCAAAGACCAGATAAACTGTCATTGATGCAATGTCTTGCTATCGACAACTGGTTGCTGAACGAAACAGGAAAAAGCAAACGACGTTAAATGACTTCTTCAATAAAAAACAAAAGATGTCAAATGAGGAAGAACCTTCATCACAAATATAACTTCTTTACTCGAACTTTTTTGATTTTCTTGAATGTTTTATGAATAAAATTCGATATTAGTAATAAATAAGTCTTTAAGTAATATTATAGAAAGTATTTTACAATAAACGCTATAAAATTAAACAAAAATGCTGATACATTTTCTTATTCTCTGTTCTGTTTCACCTGTCCTCATTATTTACGTGTTAGGGTAATCTCGTTTAACGCTGTTTCGTTTAGCTTATTGGAACTTATTTGACTTAACGGGGTCCTAATGTATCTATCATTATGGCCCATGTATCTACCATTAAAAGGGTACGAATAAATTTAATATATATGAATATGATTTTAAGGGCGAAATAGCAAAATATGAACAAATAGAATTTTAAAAAGCTGGTAACTATTAATATTACTTTATAATATAGAAAACGAATTATAGACTAAGAATTAAGTATTTGTCCTAAGCCACTACAGTATTGTTAGTTCAAGTTAAAAACATTCCGGTCAATCTGACCTTCCATTCGACTGACCACTTTCGAAATTTGCCTTCTCGGAAAGCCCACCCTCCGTTTACATGCAATTATATGTTTTTGTGGGGTGCACTTCCCAAACAGATCATCTCGAAAAACAGACCCTCCTGGAATCATGTGAATTACGATCGCGAACACAGTAGGTATAGAATTACTGAAGGGACACTTTTTTTAAACGCAATGTTTATTCTACTTCTTCTAAGTTTCAGTTTTTTTTGGTCTAACAGATAATAGTAATAGGTATATCATGGGTTATTTTTTCTTTACAAAAAAAAAATAAAAGGCTTTTTTACTTTTAACGTTAATTTGCTTTTTGCTTATTGTTAGATGTTGTTAAAAAATGAATAATTAAAACAGATCTGCTATTTATGTTGTTTTTCTCAGCAGAATTTTTCCTTTGGCTCTTACTTACATTAACTTTATAGTTCCTTGGAATGGGGCTTGCAAAGCGTCCATAAAAAAAATCGTAATTTTTTACATTCAACACTTCGGGGGCAAATAATTTTCGCAAATTTAACCAGCGATTCTGCACATAATTTGAAAGAAAAAAATACCTTACAACAACAGTCAAAAACCTAAGGGTTTCCGCGATAAAAATTGCAGTTATTAAATCACCTAATAGAAAAGCTATGATAATAATTATCATTTTAAGCAAATATATATAAAAGTATATTTGGTAAATAATAATTGGTTAATATTTAACGAATAAACTACAAAAAACTAATGAACATTGTTTAACCATTTTTTCCAATTAAGAATCAGCCATACACTATCCAAAAAAATGAAAGTGGCACCGTCGTATTGACTAATTGAGATGATCCCCACCAAAATGGGTTAGCGACAAAAATTACTTCATTGTGTGTATATATTTAAATTCCATTTAAAACTTAAATTGCATTATGTACACGAATATCACGATATGCTTCTTATTTACGGAGAATTGCTGCCAACTAAATTAGAAATGTATTAGGATTTTTCCAATGTATTCGGGGATATAGGTTAAAATGGTGCCAAACGTGCATAGACTCAAAAGGCAGACATTTTGAACATATACTTTAACAAAGAATTAATTATGTGTTTCTTAGTGTGGCGTGAATCTTTTAAAACGTGTTATGGTGTTAACTTAAAATTAGTTTTAGCAATTTCAACTTTAACATTAAATAACATTAATTAAAAGTTTTCCTTTTTTGTAAAAAAACAAACCAAATGTATGCTGAAACCAATGGAATAAATGCCTTAAGAGGACAATGAAACAAAAAAATTAATTTTCCAAACAATTGGCAACATTAAACATCGTTAGTGAATTATTGCGGAAATGGTTGCCTTTTGGATACATGTTTTAAGGAAACTTTTCATTCATAATGATGTAAAAAATCGTTGAATAAATTTATGAAAGTTATTTTCCTTACCTGTATATTGATGTTAAAATTTTACAGGTACACACACATTCTCTTAACTAGCTCCTGTAGATGATCTGGTATATACAAATCACATTTAAAATCATGATAATGGCAATACAAATGATAATACAGTCACTGAATTGTATTTTACAGTTGCTAAATTACAGTTAATTAAAAGTTAAATATTCTACAAAAATAAGGTGCTCAAACCGAACTATATTTCACTGGGATTTTAAAACTTTTCAGTACACAAATCTAATAATTTTTTACCCCTTATGTTAAAGTAAACTTCATTACCTATCATAAATTTATCATTATATCAACACGGATCACTGAAAATTTCTAAGTAATTTGGAAAGGTTCTAAGCAATTCCTTTCTTAAAAAATGTATAGTGATTCTTAAGCATCTTCATCCCCACGTGCTGAAACTGAAGATGAAAGAAAAGCGTCCTGAAACAATTTTGATTTCAACCTTGTAATGATAACTATAATGAATAACATGTATTTTAATTATCAGTCTTTTTTTACCAGACTGTGATTTGAACTAGTAATGTTTTAAACTACTGATCAATTAATAGAACATTCACTATTTAAAAAATGTATAAAGGTCTTTTTAAATTTTTATTAACCATCTTTTAAGGATTTATTAATTGAAATACAACGGTTGTACATGCAACCTAACATACATTTTGTGATTAGATACAAATTACTGAATTACTTATCAAATATATTTAAGTTAGAATAAATATAAATTAGAATTATAAGTTTGAACAAATATATTTTCATTGTGAGATTTAATTAGACACATTGTGATAAAATTGCGTTTTTTTCCGACATTTCAAATAAATAGTAGTAATCAGTGCCAAATATATTTTCTGACAATAACCATAATATTAATTTCTCACTCATAACCAAAATTTCAAATTATTCTGTAATAAAATTGTAGTCACTTTTAAAAACAGATTTACTATGCAACCCATTGGCCATGCCTAGTGAGCACCAATGCCTAGTTAACATTTCACTACTTTTTAGTGAAATTTAATTCCTTTTTTTACTAATAAATATTAATTTCAAGATAGATATTTTTTAAATTAATATTTCTTGATAAGCAATGCAAATAATTAAATTTTATTTTAACATTTTTTTTTAATACTGAAATGTCCAAGAAACCCAACATACGACATTCTGACTACACCAATTTACTGAATGGGTCTGGTTTCATACTTTTCAGGTTTTTTGGTACTTTGGTAAAATGGTAATAAAGATTTTTTGCTGGTACGACAGTCCCTTTGGCGGTGATGTATGTGATATCTCAAGTCCGTACGTGATAGGCATTTAAAATATAGTGAAATATCGTAATGAAGCCAAAACATATTTTGTTTGCTTGTAAACTAGTTTTTTGTCATTCTGAAAATGTCAGAAATATATTGATTGTAGCATTAATTTAATTATATGTATGTTAAACTTAAATAATTGAGGATCTTGCTTTAAAATAAACAGTATTTTTTTATCATAAAAGTGTATTCAAGAAAGAATATAAATCTATGCATGTTTGGTTGCCTGTGTCAAAATTAACTTCCAATAATGAAAAATGTTACTAATTTTTAAAATGTTAAAACTATGAAAAACCTTAAATATTTGAACAGAGCTTTTACATATGTTATTAAAAATGTATTATAAAATGTAATTAATATGCGTTGGCACCAATCAATTCCAACTGTGGATAAAATCCATCTATTAAATCATTTTGATATAGAAAGAGAAGAATATGTTATATTTGTCATGTATGAAAGAGATAAACATGCTATTTGTCTTTTGTTTTAAAAATAAGGCTTGCAATTCCTGACGTCAATGATTATTTCGATTCCAAACCTTGATAACTTCTAAATGACCTCTTTTTAAAAATTTAATCCAAGTCTTCCTTCCTCAATACTCAAGTTAACTTTGTGACAGAAACATCCAAAATCATGCTTCCTGCCTGCATCAGACAAATTTGTAAGACCAATGTTCCAGCAAAAGTGAGTAGTACTCTGATATTCATTCCAGATTTTAGATTAAAATGGGTTTTTAACATTCTAACAGAGTGAGGAGCTTTAATAATTATAGGAAAAAAAATAAGTGGATGCGGCATGGCAAAACGGGTGTCTAAGTACTTAAATGTAATATTTTATTTTGTTAAGTGTGCATATTATATAATAGTTTAAGGTTATGACATAACTAGAAAATAAACTATTTTTGAATATTTTATTTTCAGAAAGCTCTGGGGCTAATTTCAAAAAATGCCTATACAACAGAAGCTGCTTTTGAAACTACTGTAAGTATACATTGTAAAAACTTATATTCTTTTTTTTTTCATTAAAAAAAAAACATTAATCAAGTGATGTATCTCTTAAACTTAAGTTAAGCAAATCATATTTTAGCCTTATAAACTACATAGGCTCGAGGAAGGACCATCAACTCATGTAGTAGTTAATAAAAAAGAAGCTCTTGATATTTACACTCAGATGCATACTATTCGCCGTTTAGAAACATCTGCTGGAAATTTATATAAAGAGAAAATTATTAGAGGTTTTTGTCATCTTTATTCTGGACAGGTATATTTTTGTAACAGTAATAATATCTGAAATATTGTAAGATTTTCTTTTAGGAAGCTGTTGCTGTTGGCATTAAGCATGCCTTACGTGCACAAGACTCAATTATAACCTCATACAGGGCTCATGGATGGGCTTATATACTGGGTGTCTCTTTGGAGGGTGTTTTATGTGAATTGACTGGCAGACAGAGTGGTTGTGCTAGAGGCAAAGGTGGTTCAATGCACATGTATTGCAAAAATTTCTATGGTGGTAATGGTATTGTCGGTGCTCAGGTAATTTTAGTTAATATTTCTATATATTTATTTAACTTTAGAGCTACTGAAACATATCTATTAATAAAGGATAAAAATACCAAAAACATGTATATTGCTATTAGTGTTTTATGCTAGACTAAATAAGAGTCTGATAAAAAGATTTAGATAACACTGTTTTTTTGAATATTTTTGTTTTTATTAGCAATAGACTTCTGCTTTGATAAAAATATATCACAAAAAAACATAGTGATTTAATAAATGTTATGGTAATATTAATAGTTGAAGAGAAATGCTTTATCTATTTTTCGTTAAATTACTGTCACTTCAAAACAGTGTGTTTATCATTTGAGTAAAGTTATTATGAAAATGTTTTTTTAATGTTTATTTTATTGTTTTTTTCTCAGTAATAAACAACGCTTAAATAATTATTATCATATGTTTGAACTTTTGCACTTAATATATTTATTTTTTGTCATATATTTGATTGTGGCACAAATTTTGATATAACAGGTCAAATGGTTCAATATTTGTTAAATATGTTAGTGATTGGTTGTAATATGAAAATAAGTATATTTATACTTTTAAGAATAATAATTTATCTATATTTGATATGTAATTGGCACAAAAATAAATTTTAATTTTATTAGGCACCTTTAGGAGCTGGCATAGCTTTAGCAGCTCAATACAAAGGTACTGATGGAGTGTGCTTTGCTCTATATGGTGATGGAGCTGCCAATCAAGGCCAAATTTTTGAAGTTTTCAACATGACCAAATTGTTGAATACTCCTTGTGTCTTTGTATGTGAAAATAATGGTTATGGTATGGAAATGTGTCCATATTCACCATTATCTGGTATTAATGTAATCAATTATAGGTATGGGTACCAGTGCTGTAAGAGCTTCAGCAAGTACTTCCTATTATACCAGAGGCGATTTTGTTCCCGGTATTTGGGTAGATGGTATGGATATTTTAGCTGTTAGACAAGCTGCTAAATATGCCGTGAACTACTGTGCAAGTGGTCATGGACCTCTTGTTCTTGAAGTTGCCACCTACAGGTAAAATTGTTTATTTTGTGATCTGAAAAATTACCAAAAGAAATGAAAAAATGACTTTTTGACGTTATTAGGGTATTCCGATAATTTCTTGGGTTATCATTACCCATATATGATAGTTTTGTTTGTTTCATCGTTAAAGGTAAAGAAAATTCGGGTATTAAAAACAATGCATATTTGGTTGTCTATGCCGATATTGATTTCCCATATAGAAAATTGTGATTTATGTTTCAAATCTTAAAAATACAAAAATAAATAAAAGAATAGAAATAAATATAAGAATTTAAATATGGTTATTAAAAATGTATTATATTATTTATATGTGTTGGTATCAATCAACTGTGGATATAATCCAGCCGTACAATAATTTTATTATTGAAAGAGAAGTATTTATGATGGACCAAACCAAACCACCAAAAGTGAAATTGAATATATTAAAAACAAATTGTATTTCATGTTGTAACAATTCCTAATGGATTCACTACCGTCAGCGACCTCATGGAAAAAATATATATCAACAAAGCATGAGAACCGAGAAACAAAACAAAAAATAAGTAAAAAAAGTTAACAGATATATTCAAGCTGAAACGATATAAACCTATATACAAAGAAAAGATAGAAAAAAAATAAACTGAACAATAATATGAACATAGACGAAGTAATGACATATTTACGTAAACATTATTCGTAGCGAGGAAAGAGTCCGCACAAATGAATAAAAAGAGGGAAAGTTATATTTCAGAAAAAATAAAAGACCTTGTAGAATACACAGAAATTAATAAAACTATCAGAAAAACAACAAAAGAAGATAATAGAAGATTCAGGAATAAAAAAATATAGGAGTATTAAAAAATGGTCGAAACTGGTTGTGAAGATTTTGTACACTCTGTGTAATAGCCTTAAAGAAGAATTTTCAATAACTGGAATGAATCAATGAAACAATTAGAAAAACTTAGATAAAAAATTACAATGAAACAAAAACGATGACAAATATCCAAAAAAACGCCATTGTCAAAATGAGATAAAAAGTCAATTAGTCTAATATTTAGGAACTCGTGCAAACTGAGTAAGGAAAAATGGAAAAAGGAATAAAAAAGTGGTAAGGAACCAAATGGAAAAGACGGAGTAAGGAATCAAACAGCAGAAATAAAAAGACATCTAATTTGGGCATTAGCTACAGCTCAATGAACACAAAATATCCTTAATAAGGTTTTTAAACTGTGAGGGCGAAGAAGAAAATAGTGCTGCTGAAGAATTTTTTTTGTTTTCTCCTTCCTCCTTTTTACTTTTCGTGCTATTGAAACCCTATACAGGAGGTGAACGAGGAAAATGAGTTAAAGGAAACAAGTTGAACAGAAATAAAATATGGTGTTTTACTCTGAAAAATTGTTTACTGTGATAAATGTTGGAGGGGCGGCGTCCCAACGCTGCATCTCAGTCTTTATCTAGGGATCACAAATTCCAACATTTATAAAGACAAATATGGAAAAAAATAGTAAGAGCCTAAAAAAACAGCGGCAATGGAAAGTTAAAAGCTACATACATAGTATGTCGGAAAAATAACGGAACTTTTAAAATTAAAAAAAAAGTTACTAGCACCATTTATTGAAAGAAAATATAATTTGAAAGCTGTATATCTCTATAAAACGAGGCCGCCATCACCAGATTCGATCAATGGATTGTCAAGTTATAGCGCTTAAAGTGTCGTACCTTTTGTCACCTCGTCACAAAAACAGCAAAACTTTTTCAGAAACATTTGAATAGATGAAAAAGTTTATGGTGATGATTGCTTATCCATATACGTGTGTTCGAGTAGTATAAGCCATTCCAAGACGATCGTGATAGTTTGGAAGGTGGCCCAAGTCTAGGTCGGCAAAAAAAACAGAAATAGCGGTGGTAAGTGCGTGAAATGATCACCTATGATACGCATTCGACTGTAAGCGATATAGAGGGGTAATTAAATAGACCCAACATGATTCATGAAATTTTGACAAAGCATTTAAAGAAACGGAAACTGTGCTTGATTTGTTTCCCACGCTATAAATCACCATCTCACACTGTCGCTGTTCGTGAATTTTTGGCGGAAAATACAAGTCTCTGTGCTTCAACATCCTCCGTATTCGCCTCATTTATCTCCGTGTAACTATTTCCTGTTCCCGAAACTCAAACTGGCCATGAAAAGAAGATTTTATGACAGTGTTACACAAATCCAAGAAGCTGTGTCGAGTGTCATTGAGGCGATTCCGGAAAACGACATACAAAAACTCTATTCTAGCATTAGTTGATCGTGTCCAGCACTGTATTGATTCGGAAGGGATGTACTTTGAATAAAAATAAATAATTTTTGCAAAATCACTAATTATTTTTATATTTAATAAGTTCCGTTGTTTTTCCGATTTGGAGTGTATAACATTGATAGGAAATGGGTTAAAAGTGTAACAAAAAAAAATGGTAGGCACTCATGGGGACTACCGACAGAAGTGAAAACTTGAAACTTTGGAATAACTGTTTTTTTTGTTTTTGTTTTTTTTTTTTTTGAATTTTTAAATTATGATATGAAAAAATTATGGAAATTAAATTCATTATGGAAATATTCGGAAATAAAGGCTTTGTTTTTGCTATTCATTTTTCTACATACAAATATTAGCATATTAAGTACTCACTCTTGTACTGCACAGAGATTCTACAATTAAACAAAATAATGATTTTCTAAAACACAATTGTCTTCGTCAATCTGGCGCAACACGTTATTAGCATGTGGGTGACGCGAACCCATAAGTTTTGCCCCTACCGAAAATCTCTCAACGCGGCTAAAGAAGTTTTCACTTCAACAAGTCATTATAGTAATGGCCAAATTAAAATAGAAAATAGCAGCACATAAAATCAGACAGAAAGATGGAATAAGTTTATGATAGACTAGAGCCAAATCTAAGTGGATGAACATTTTATTAGGCAGAGATGAGAGAAATTAAAATTATAAGCCTACATGCCAAGCTGGTTATAATGTTTTTCTTGTTAACTATATATTATGTATATCAATTCAGCACATAAATACTAATATTGTTTAACATTTCAGATATTCTGGGCACTCTATGTCTGACCCAGGCACCAGTTACAGAACACGCGAAGAGGTTCAAGAAGTTCGCCAAACCCGAGATCCCATTACCTCTTTCAAAGAAAAGATACTCTCACGAAATCTAGTAACTGCCGATGAAATTAAAGTAAGTTTATTACTCTATATAATTCTGCTTTATTACAAATATGTTGTTTTTTTTTTAGGAAATTGACGGTAATATTAGGGTTCAGGTAGATGAAGCTACAAAGAAGGCCAAATCTGACAAAGAAATCCCCATGGATGAAATCGCTGCCGACATTTATGCTCACAATCTCGAAAATCCTATCAGAGGACTTACTATTTTCCAAAACTTGGAACACAGATACATTGGACCTGCTGTCAATGCTAAATAAAGAAAGGGCAGCTCATTGTCGATTATGTTAAGGTCAAACAAATCAATAAGTGTCAAACACTGATTGCTATATATCATTTAAAAAAAAATTGCTACTTAAGCTTAATCTACAAATATAGAAAATGTCATTCCTATTTTATCATGCTTCGTTAATGAACTTTTTTTGAAGTTCAAATGGTAATAATTTTATTTCAATCTGCATTTTTTCAGATATTTTGGTCTAGATAAGTCACTTTTAACTATATCATTTTTGTGTATATGTATATATGATTTATTGTTGATTTTTATTTTGAGCATAATGCAAATAAAGTTATGAGTTGTGTTTATTTTTTTTAAATACATTATCAGGCACTTGTTATAAAACTTGTTACAAGCAATTTTCATCTTGATGTTCTGTAGCCATTTTGGAAAGAAAGCATCCTTTTCTTTCTCCCACATTGTTCTATTCTGTGGCGTCCTCCATATCTGATGTAGGAGGTGTGTAAATAAAGTAATGACACTGATGGCACAGCATTCAATCTGGCTGCACTGCTGAGTTCCTGTTTAGAGAACTTTCAACCATATCATTTTTGTGTATGTGTATATATGATTTATTTTTATTTTGGGCATAATGCAAATAAAACTTAAAAGTATATTTTTTTAATACATTATCAGTCACTTGTTACAAGCAATTTTCATTTTGATGTTTTGTATCCAGTTTGGAAAGACTTTCTCCCACATTGTTCGATCCTGTGGCATCCTCCATACCTGATGTATGAGATGTGTAAATATAGTAATGACACTGATGGCGTAGCGTTCAATATGGCAGCACTGCTGACTTCCTGTGACATGCCAACATCTGATGCGTATGCAGTACGAGTTTGAACTATCTACGGTCATTTGATGGTGTGTAGAAATTATTTTCCTGAACCGGATTTTTCTAGTGCGTTCTAAAAATGACTGACAATTTCGAGCAACAGCGCGCTATCAAGTTTTGTTTCAAACTCTGGCACAGTGTGATGGAAACTTTGGCAAAACTTCAACGGGCCTATGAAAACAATATTTTGTAAATGATCTACGTTTTCAGGTTGTATAGAAGGCCTAGTAAAAGAGTCGATGGCGGCTCGTGGGTTTTCAAAGTGGGAGGACGTAGAAAATAGTGCCGCTGACGAATTCTTTTTGCTTTCCCCTTCCTCTTTTTTACTTTTCGTCCTATTGAAACTCTATACAGGAGGTGAACCAGAAAAATGAGTTAAAGGAAAGAAACCGAACGGAAATAAAATATCGTGTTTTGCTCTAAAAAATAGTTTACTATAATAAATAATCAATATTTTCGTGGGTATATAAACTCGGGTAGCAATGGTAGTCAATGCAGTCACGCTGCTGGTGGCTCAGTTTAGATTTAGCTGTGGCTTAGATTATTGTGCTGACGATTTATTAGACGGCCTTTAAAGGCTGTGAATATTTTATTAGTTTTGACTTAGCCTCGGGCTACCACCAATTATCGGTAGCTCCAGAATCTATTTCTAAAACTGCTTTCGTGACACCAGACGGCTACTATGAATATTTAGTGATGCCCTTTGGCCTCGTTAATGCACCGACTGATTTTCAGCGTACGATAAATCAAATTTTAGGTTCTTTTCGAAATACCACTGGGATGGCATACCTCGATGATATTTTGATTCCATCTAAAAACATTGAAGATGGCCTATTGAACTACTATGAACGTACTAAAACTTCTGCGAAATACAGGCGATTGACTTTGCGATTTGATAAATGTCGGTACTTAAAAACGAAAATAAATTATTTAGGACACGAGATTTGTCAGCGGGGTATTAAACCAGACTTGGAAAAAATAGAAGCAGAACGTCATTTCCATACGCCTACAGATATCCATTCAGTTAGGCAGTTCTTGGGATTGGCGAGTCATTTTCGCTAATACAGAGAGTTTCTCACTTGTTGCCAAGCCACTCACTACTCTCACAAAGAAAAATTCATTATTCACCTGGAGTGGTGAATAGCAACGTGCTTTTCAAGAACTAAAAGGAAAATTGACAACCCGTCCAATTTTAGCTATATATGATAGGGACTCTTATGAGTTATGAGTGAAACTCTTGCAGTAGTGTGCAGTAGTTCTTTAAAAAAGTTTCGTGTTTATCTCATAGGTATAAACTTCAAAATTGTGACAGATTGTAACGCTTTGCGTACCACCTTAACAAAACGTGATTTGATACCTCGAATCGGTAGGTGGTGGCTCACTACACAGGAGTTTGATTTTGAGATCGAATAAGGGTAGGTACAAAAATGAATCATGCCGATGCGCTTAGTCGAAATCCAACTACTTCGAGCGATGTCAATAAAGATGCTGAAATGTTACATGTAGGACATAACTGAAGGTGAATGGGTACTAGCAGCATAGCTAAGAGACCCACACTGTAAAAAAATACATGAAGTATTATCACGAATCCCTGGAGATAAAAGTGAAAACCTTATTAATAAATATATGTACTGAAGAATAATAGGGTGTACAGAAAAAGAGTTCAAGGACAACGTTGGGTAGTTCCTAAATCTGCCAGGCGAAATATCTTGATGTGCTATCGTGATTCAGCAGGACATTTTGTAGTTGACAACATCCTAGAAGCAATCTCCAAGCATTACTGGTTCCCCGCGATGAGGAATTATGTGAGAAACTATATTGCCTCTTGTTTGGCCTGCTCGTACAACAAAAAGCCGTCAGGAAAAACGCCCAACTTGTAAGTTGCATACCATAAAAAAAAAATAAGTACCCATGGACACCCTTCACTTAGACCACTTGGGTCCTTTTGTAAAAAGTACTCGAAAAAATAACTATTTAATAGTAGTTGTAGATGTTTTTATCAAGTTTGTTTTTCTCAAAGCTATGCCTAGTACGAAGGCTACACCCGTTATACATTTTCTGAACGAGATTATAGATAAGTTCGGCGTTCCACGTCGACAGATATATGATAGGGTAAGTGCTTTTACTTGTAACGTATTTACAAAGCGAGTTCTCTGTGAGACGGCTGCTCCTCGAGCTACCGGGCAAGTAGAGCGGGTGAATCGAGTAATTTTATCCTTTTTATCGACCAGAGTGGATCACGATCTACATTGGGATAAGTCCTTAGCTGCGGTTAGGTGGGGCATTAACACTGGGACGAGCTCAGTGACCGGAAAATCTCCTTACGAGCTATGCGAGAACTGTGAGGACGAGCCTCTTGACAATCCATCTATGATGAAGGAGGTGTCAGATAATATTGCTGAAACGCAGCAAAAGCAGAAGAAATCATATGATAAGCGGCATGCCGAGACGAAAACGTTCGTTGAAGAACAACAGGTCTTAGTCCAGCGAACAAAAGGTTCAAACGATGGACAAAGTAAGAAACTTGAACCACGTTATCAAGGTCCCTTTACTGTAACGACAGTGTTAGATAACGATCGCTACGTGGTTGAAGAATTAGGGGGTGCAGAAAGCTGCCGAACCGCATATAGAGGGATAGTTCCATCTGACAAAATTAAGTTATTCATAACAGTCGTGAGTTCTAGTGAGTCAGACACTGACTACAAGAATCCATAACTGTTATTCTATGTATTTATTTCTAATATTTAATTTTTTTGTTAATTCACAGGTTTTCGAATGGCTTCAAGAATGGCCTTCACGAGGACGCAAAGGAAGGTATGGCCGACTGTAAGCAATAAGGATTAAGGACCAAAAGGAAAGAACGCCCCGTACATAGCACTAGGCACCATACGGACAATAACCCGCATTCTTTCACGTACTCGGAGACCCTTTCCACGGCCTTCGATAGATGGGTTACTTTTGTTTATTTATTAAAGATGTTTATGGCCAAGCTGGGCCTGAAAGGCCAAGAGGAAGAATGTTTGGGAGAGTATGGAATAGACGTTTGGTCCAAACACTTGAGTTTTATTTTCGAATTCCCGGATTTACAGAAGGTATTACGGATTTTACTCCTGTTGAAAAGCTGTAGGAAGGAAGCTTCATCTCTTCTTGGTGGGCCACCTCTCCAAATACTAACGGCAACAAGCGACGCTGCATTTCAACCTCCGAGTCACCGTATTACAAAAGATATAATATCAACATATGTATTAAAGCCGTTTTAACTTAATTGTGTGTATTATTGGTTGCATATGCACGAAGAAGTATTCATTATTAATTTTGAAATTGTAAATCTCGATAAAATATTAATAAATAGTAACCTACTGCATAATCTGAGAACAGTCATTGCATTTTATGTTCACAGACTTATTTTAATTTATCCCTATATCTGTTGAATATCGTTATATCCATTTTTTCAAATTGTATTTAATTCTTTTATAAAATGTATAATGTCACAAGATGTTACTATAAATTGGAAATTATTGTACTATTAGTATACTATAGGGGCTTACTACTTTTTAAATTATGACTTGAACTCGTCACTATTTAAATATGTTACGCGACGTAGGCAAATTTACTTTTTCTCTATTATTGGCAAAAGATTAATTTATACACATATGAATGGCTCTTGAATTTGTATGTTATACTAAATGCCTCTTTGGTTATTTGTAATGTTAGCTAAAATAGTGATAGCATTAATAAACGTGATTTAGACGTGGATTTCAGATTTGCAATGTAACCTATAATTCGTAAGGGTGTTATTGATTGCATATGCAATAATACTTTTTATTATTAATTACATAAGTATTTAGAATCTTTTATTATCCACATGAAAAATGCAAATTATTATCAAGTATTAATCTGTTTTTAATAATCATGAGTTTTTTTATTTAATTTTAGCGAGTCGTTACCTCAGTTGCCTCATCCGAGAAATTACCACTGGTTTGACTTATAAACCCTGTAAAGGAATTCACAAAAATATCAATGAAATGATTTTATAAAATAGTTTACATTTTATAGTAGTATTTTCTTTTCATTTTGATACTTAAGAATGATAAATGAAAATTACAGTATGTGTAATTTGTTCAAGCCCCAAGAGCGTCGTATTACGTCGAACAGTTTTCGATAATTGAAGTAAGACGATATTAGTCGCTGTCGATATTTGGAACGGTAGCCTATAATTTAGGTAACCCAATAAATCGACACTTAGCGTTACAAAGTTATGAAAAGTCGAGGGCTTTCAAGTGCCTGCAATGCTAAATAACACTGGTCTACACAAGATCGTATCTCTATAAGGAAAATATTCTAGTGGAATCCCTCACCGTGTTCGTTACTCACAGCACCCAGGTTTTCAGAGAAAAAATCGAAATGTGAGTCCAGGATGTTTCTTCAAGGGCATATTGCAGACCAAAGCTTTGTATGAGATCAAAAGATAATTCAATATTTGTTAATTTTTCACCATTGTAACCCAAGTAATATTTCGTTACTAATAGTGTAAAATTTCGACGCTGAGAAGTAAAAGTTAATTCTCCACACACATAATAAAAGCTATCTGGGTGATTTAGACACTTTCGTGGAATATTTATAGCCTTAACGAATATCGATAAATTTGAATTTGTTGACTATGACAGCTAACTTCAGAAATGACGTTATTCAAACATAACCACGCATGAGTTGAAATTGAATATGTAGCTAACAAAAAAACACTAGGGTTGACTGGGAAAAGAAATAACATTACTTTTGTAATGAGAGTAGATAAGGACAATCAAATATCATTACAAAATCCATGTGACAAAAACAGTGTTTATCAGGCTAAATTGTTCAAGTTTACTAGGAACACTACAAAACATATTAACATATTATATGTCATATGGTGTGAATTATAACCCTAGAGAGGCTAATGAATTGCTTTTAGTGTTAAAAAAGTCAATGGTGTTTGGTATTTGTTACCTAATATACATAAATGGTAACTACTTGACTTTCAAATCAGATAAGAGAAACTGTATATTAAGTTATCTTTATTTCTTAATACAATATTATTGTACAAAAAAAATGATAAATAGAATTTAACCTGAAAATAGGCAATTCTAAAACAAAACAAACTTCCTTCATAAATTATTATTTACAATTATTACTTAACTTATTCTAATCTTTGTATTAATATACACTTTGGTAATTTTACCAACTTTACCAATCACATTTTAAGTGTGTTTGCAAACTATTATATTTGCACTTTTAGAAGTTTAATTATTGCTCATCATTTTTGCTTCTCTCTGTCTCCACTTTTAACTGTTTTATTGTTTTTTTATAGAGATGGTGAGGTTTTCTAGGTAAAACACCTCTGGCATAAATTATACTTCTTTTAATAATGGCATCTGAATCATCTAAAATTTCAATGTACATAAAATATATAAAGATAAAACTCAAATAAGAGTAAGAGGGTCAGAACTAAAATGAGGCCTACAAAGTCTACAGGGGATAATCCGGTAATTTATATTTTATCTTCAAAAACAAATGACATTGTTTCGAAAATAAGGTCGTTCAAATGTCACCCCCGGTTTCGTGAAAGAGTAAACATTTTCGTTTACCCTTTCACGCATATCGCATGGTATATTTTCAATAGTAGCGTGAATGTTTTGTTTAAAGTCAAGAATTGTTGAATCTATTTCTTTACACCAACATTTAAATGATAACCCCACAACAAAAATAACGCACGGACGTAAGATCTTGGTGACTACATATCGTTTCGCGAAATAACACTTTTAGGAGCCTTTTCTTTCAATAAATCGATTGCCTAGTGAGATGTGACAAGTCGTAACATCTTGTTGAAAGAAAAAATGTTTATATCCACATTTACCAGTTCAGACCAAAGATATTCTGTTAGCACATTCCTAAAGCATTCCCCATTAACAGTAACAGGATTTCCATCATCGTCTTCAAAAAATTAAGGCTCCTCCTTCAGCCCAAAAACAGCACCAAACAGTGACTTTCTAATATTGAAGAGGTAACTCATGAATCACTTAAGTATTTTCATGGGTTAAACTCGACGAGATTTACCACTAAACACCAAATCACTTTTTTAAATTTCTCGACGCACTTTTCCTTATGTTAGCATCATCAGGAGATGATTTAATCTATTCAGATAATAATATCTCTTAGGGTTAAACCATTGCACCGAAGGTTTCAATAGAAGTCTTTTCATGGGCTCAAATCCTTCAATCATATTTGTTCACAAATCTGTTGACCCAGAAGTGCGCTTGGTCGGAAAAGATTATTTTATTTAAGTCGCCTTCCAACTGCTTTAGAGTCCCGTTCGCGAATGTTCGGTGCAAATGATCAGTTGAATTTAATTGTCGAGTTAACTGAATGCAAAAAAATTTCCATGTGAAAGGTTTCTTCTAAGAAAGGTTGAATTTCTGAAGACGTGGAATAGATACATTCGAATCTTCTCTTACAGTCTGTCTTACTACAGCAATGTTCTCCAATGATCGGGCGGTTCGGCGACGCACAGCTACTGATTCATCTGTAACTGAGCCATTTGGATCAAATTTCTTGACGAGATAACCGTTCGGCTGGTCAATTATGGTGACCATAAATTCCAGTACAATTTATTGTGTACAACTCCATTTTTACAAATGTCATACATTACACTTCTGAAATGAGACTAGACCTAGGCAAATTCACAGCGCCATCTATGTTTTATTCAAGAATTTAAAAAACCGCTCAATTTGAAAGACCTGTTATATCTTTTTATGGTGAAATAACAGGATGTACTAAACACAGTAGTCTATGAGCGATATTTTAACCTTAAACTGCGTTGCCGTTATTACGTTTCATAGTTCTGGTACTCTTACTGGAAAATTATTTATAAAGAGTATTCTAAAACCAAACATAGTTTTCAACTCTATTATATACTACAATATTATACACACACAATTCGACGCCCGTTTCGCTAACAGGTTAGCACCATCAGAAGATAACTCAATCTCCTGATTGAGGGATTAAGAGGAGACTGAATCATCTCCTGATGATGCTAACATGGTAGGCGAAACACGTCGAGAAATTATAATGATTTGAGTGAGTGGTAAATCTCTTTGAGTCAGTGATCGAGTGTACAGTTGAACCGCTAAAAGTGTACCCGTGCGTCCTGAAGAAGTGTGGAAAAAGACTATAACACATACAGAGAAATTAATTGAAGACTGGTTTATCTGAGAACAACACATAGTTAATGTTGAAGTTGAGCCTATAATAATAAATGCAAATTAAAGTTCCTCGTCTGAATCTGATGAAGATATATAGCTACATAGTTAATATGGATGAACTTATTAGTATACCTAATTATTTAGATATAGAAAAAATGATTTTTATTTATGTATTAAGTACTCGGTATTTAACACTATGTTTAGATAGCTGTTTTTGTATGCTTTATATAATTATATGAAATATTTGAAATTATATTTGTAATAAATGTGTAATGCAATTGTTTAAAGTTCGGATTGTTTAAAGACGGATCTGTATATTCCCATATCTCGGTAACGTTTTCATCAATTAAAGATTGGTCTCGACAATAATGTTTATAGAGTAAATAAAATAATGATTTAGACCAATAACAAATTAATTCATTGACTACTTTCCTAAAATTTCCTGATAACTTGAGGTTGTTTGTTACAATTTTAACCTACAAAATTATTCGATCGATCTATGACATAAAACATTACAATTTCATGGCAAACACTCGAAATTTTACGTTAAAATATCGATTTATATATAACACGACGTTTTATAATTTGGACGTTCGACATTTGTGAATTTAAATCATAAACATAAATATCAATCTTTCGGGGCACTAACCACGTCCATTATGAAAGTTAGCACTAATTTGACTAATAATTTTTGATTTAATTAGTATGGATAAAAATTGATGACGCATGGGTAATCTTTGGACGGTTCAACTGTAAATATCTTGGAGTTTGGTTTTTTTCAGAGTTAACCAAATAGTACAGGGTATAATTGGATTAACATTATTTTTTAACTCAATAGGTTACTTACCACTCTCCTTGCCTTGAAACCAGTTATCTAGTTCTAATATCACAGCCCAATCTTGTTCCTTATATTTATCAAATCCTGAACAAATATTTGCAAGTAGTATCAATAAGTTCGCCTTCAAATTCACATTTGAATCTGGTATTTGTTCATAAAGAGGTATTAAAGTCTGTTTTATCTTATTATGAACCCAGTTTGCCGGTTTATTTCGCAGAAATAATAACAATGTATAACTAAATAGTCTTTTTGATGGGTATCCTAGAATATACTAGTAGGTAAGTAAAAAATAATTTATAAAAGATAAATCTTACTTCTATATTCTACCAATATATCTCGAAAAATATCATCACACTTCCAACGCTCGGTGGGATATCCAAAATACTTATTCAACAGATCTTTTAATGGAAAAAAATTGTAACCAGGTTTGTTACATCCTTTCAAATGACAAAGCTGAACTAAAACTTTTGCGGTTATATTATCTGAAAAATTATTCTTAAATTAGAGAAAATGTATCATAATATGAGGAATAATTTACCTGAAGTTTCTGCAGCCATAGGTAAAACATCAGCCCATATTGTCAAAATAATAAAAAACATTGGTGGTGCAAAATCCCCGACAAAATAAAAAGCCTCACACACAAACCGTCTCATCCTATTAAGATCCCTTCTTAGTTTACAGATGGCAGCATAAAATCTAGTAATTGGTTGTAAAATCAAAATGTTACAACTATTTTTTTTGAAAAGTTTTTCTTCAGCTGCACCCAAAAAGTCTACCAAAATACCTGGATGAGTTGACTGGTCCAGTTTCGATAGAAATCCTAAATAAACACACCAAATATAACTTGAATAAATGAATACATAAATAAATATATAAAACCACCTGAACTTTTAAAGGTCTATGGGGAAAAACTATAGGAAATACGTTTATAAATGTTTATAAGTAATTTGTCAAAAATACCCTCAAAGCACAAGCGAAAATCAATTAATAGAACATGCATCAAAATATATATATTCTGTAGTATCGTAGGGAATAAATAGAAGATCGGCAGGGACAACATTTGGAAAACTGAAGAATACCTTGAGAAAGAAGACTATTCTAATATAATTTAGAAGTTGCCTATTTGATCAGAGCGCCCTTCAAATACTTGCATTAGATTCCCAAACATGACCTCTTACAAAGAAGAAATTGCCTAAATTACTCAAAACAATGTAACAAGTAATGGGAAGCAAAATGGTCGGAATATTGTTACAAGATCGGACACAAAATGTGCAAATTAAAGGTATTACTAAAGTTCAAGATTCAGAGAAAATAGCAGAACTTAAATGGAGTTTTGCCAGAACTGTTGGAAAATTACATGACAAGTGTTGGATAAAAGCTGCAGTAAAGTATAGACCTTATTTGGGAGAAACATTTAGACGACACCCACTGGTGAGCTGAACAGATGATATAAAGCTTATATAAAGATTTGGAACATATATAGATAGAGGCCCAGCAATTCTTTTATAGAACCCTTTGGTGTGAAACACTAAACACAAATCACCTTTTAATTTCTTGACTTAATATTTCCGTTATTTCTGAGCAGCAAATAACAAGTAAATTCGCTGCTAAACAAAACTTAACATCTTCCAAATATATTAATACTAATACAAATACACTAATACTAATGTGAACTTTTTCTCAGACTATTTTAAAGTAAGAAGAGAATTATCAGTACAATTAAGAAGCTGTTATCTAAATCAACCAATTGCGGTACTTTCTGATGTGAGTAAAATATCAATTTCTTTTAATCCTTACCTAACAAAATACGTTGAGTGGAAGTCATAATAGGACTTGGAGGAGTCGAATTATCAGCTTTTTCGTGATAATCTAATGATAGCTTCTCCAAAATTATCCTAAAATTCAGAGTGATATAAACATTAAAAAAACAAAACAATTTGTCAAATATAAAAATATGTATACTGACCAATATTTCAAATTAAAATATTTTTTTGTGGTCTAATCAGGTCAAGAGAATAAAATATACCATTATTATTCATGTGGGACCAGAGGTTTATTGCACACAACAATTGTTTATTCTTATCGTTTATATATTACGGTGATTAAAGATAATTTTTAATAAATAAAATTCGTCTTCAATTTTTTTCAAAAAAATTAGACGAACTTTTGCATCAGTCCAATATCAAAAATGAATAAAATGTATTAACCAATTTACGGTGTATATATTTTCCGGTCAGCATATTTTAAATAAACATAAATCTAATTAGAACGTTTTGTGTACTATTAACCATAGATCGGGACGCTGGTTGACTTTGTCAACCACTCAGTCATTGTGATGTGTCATTATTTGTGCAGGTCAAATCTTGTCCGGCTACCGACTTCAGTACCACGCGTCCGGACATGTAAGTTACACTTTTTTTTGGATCAACTTGTGTTTGGAATTTTCATTTTCTTATAATTAAATATTTTATCATAGGGCTCAGTACATGAATGATGAAGAAATTTTGAATTTATTTTATAAGTTGTCAGAGGAGGAAAGAGAAAATATCACATTAGAAGATAATATTGATGTTACTTATTCTCATTATGAAGAGGTAGTGATAAATTATTCAGATGAAAAACATAATAGTGAACAAGAAGGTGAACCAGATCATGAGAATGAAGAGGATGATGTAAACATTGATGGGGCAAGGATGATGCAAACAAAAGATGCGATGATGTGGTCACCACCGATTTTTGAAAAACTACTTCCCAGATAAGTTCAAAAAATGTTGTAAAAATGGGTAAAAACGTGAAAATGCGACAAATGAAATTAATTGCTTTCTTCTGATTATCAACCTTGAAATGATTTATAAAATAGTTTATTGTACCAATTTGTATATTTCTCGTAAATGTGAGGAAGTGTAGTATAGCCAGTGTAAATGAATTTTGGAATAACGAAGGTGACGGGCTAATTGCAGCATAAAGTTGGATGCCCTCGCAAAAGTTTTTGTTTTTATTGAGGTGTGTGAGATTTGGTGATAATAGTGCACGAGTTCAAAGGCAGAAAACTGATCGGTTAGGCTGCTGTAAATTCTCTTCTAGACTCATTAAAAATTATAAAAACTGCTATACACTCCCAGTGAGTTTGCTACAATTGATGAGAAGTTACAATTGATGAGAAGTTACAATTGATGAGAAGCCGGCAAAATATAGACTAAAATTATTTGCAGTCAATGATGCTAAAAGATTCTACACATCATCGTTAGAACTATATTGTGAAAAACAACCTGCGGGGCCCTACGGAGTTTCAAATAATGATGAATTGATGGGTCATCTAAAAGGAAAAAAAACAGAAATATCACGATTGATAATTGGTAAACGTGGTATGACCTTGTTTTCAGCCTTTTAGATGATAAAATTATTACTTTAAGTACGAAAAAACAGAGCTGAAATTCCAAAACAATTTCTACCTAAGAAACAATGTGCTGTGAATTCACCTATATTTGGGTTTAATTTTGAGAATGTTATCGTACGTCCCTAAAACAATAAGAGCGTTTATTTTGCTTTCTTCAATCCACAATTCTGCTTCTATTGATAGTCTAATGATGAAACCACATGCAATACTTAATTATAATAAAATTGAAGATAGGGTCCACACTTGCGCCCAGATGGAGGCAAAATACTCTGTCAAGAAAAGGCAACAGGGGGACCATGTGCCTTTTTCACACTGCTAAATGTAACTGGAATAAATTCTTATGTGATACATACTTACAACAGCAAGGTGGAAAACAGAGTGCTGAGAAGGTGCTATATCAAAAAATTATCATATGCACTAATGAATGGATGGTTTACTGAGCGCTCTATAATAACTACATTGCCAATGAATATATGTTTGTACCTAAAGACATTTCAGGATAAAAATGAGTGTAATCCTGGGCAAAGAAAATAATGTGTGAGGTAAGAACGCTGCGTTCCATATGGTCGTAAAGGTAATCAAGTAACTACAATGAAGTGCGGTTTCTGTAATAATTTTGTGTGTAAAAAGCATGCAAAGAACGTAATAACATGTGTTTCTTATGAAAACGGTATAGATGTTGAAGATTGAAGGCTCAAACATTGTTTTTAGTTAGCGAATATATTATTTTATTTATAATACTTTTTGTAACGATAATTATAAATAAAACGGAATGGAATAAAAAGGTGATGTTGGCAAAGTCAACCACGTGCCCGAATGTGTTCCTCATATCAGGCGCGCCCGGTCTAGTGTTAAGTATTTTCTACAAAGTTGTTTTTCTTTAATTTTTTGATATTGTATTTTCAAATCTATGTTTGAGGTGTATTATGGTGTAACATCTTGATTTCTCTTTCGTATATTGTAGTATTTATTAAAAAATGATAAATTTGTGTTATTATTAGTACTTTAAAAAAAGTATGGACATTTTTCAAGTTTGAATACTAAAAACAACAGCTCAAAACGGAAGCGACGAGGAAAATATGCAAAGTAAAAAAGTCAAGAGGTTGTTCACAATTCCTAGAGCCCACATGGGTTTAAAAAATTCCATATAAGAGTAACATAGGTAGGTCTGTCTCGATAAATTCCCAAGCTATGTGCGGAACTGTTGAAACTAATCAGTTTCAACGCCCATTTCAATAGATTAACTCGCTGGCGGAGACTGGATTTCTGCATCTGAATCCAAAGGAAACTGTAAAAGCTTCCGCCAGTGCCAAGGCGAAGAAGAGGATTACCGAGCATCGACTTCGGCTCCCCAATCCAAGTCCAAGTGTCCGGCGCCGCCATTCTATACATTCTACACCCCTAAGGAACGCAATCTTCGTGTTTGAATTAAAGGAGTTTTAAAGTTGATTCTGACTTCAGAATAAACTCATTTTGATGGGTTTTCATTCGATCCACATTGAAAGATGGAATATTAAATCAGGAAGGCTAATGGTTATTGTTCAAGTAGTTGTTCCTAAACAGGACAGAAACATCTACAACATCAAGCATTTTCTTTACAAGGAGGTAAAGGTGCAAGTCCAGAAGTCGAATGGCCAAGTTGTGCAATGTTTTAATTGTTAACATTTCAGTCATTTGGCCAAAAAATGCAAAGCTGATCCGGTCTGCGTAAAATACGCTGACCAACACTCCACTGAGGAAGGTAAAAAGGATCACCAATCTCCAGAAACTTGTAGCAGAGAACTGGAATGGAGCTGTTGCACTTTATTAACCCCAACGCCCAAAAATACTTCTACCAAACTTTGTGTTATAAGGAATTATGTTCTTCATAAATCTCGTGTGCCACAGGGCAATCCTCTCTCTCTCTCCGGATTTGTAGAGCAACATACGGCTGAAATACTGAGCTTAATCTAAGCTCAGTTAAGCGCTACGCTTCAAAATCTTTGGGAATCCAACCCCAATAACTCACTCCTCAAATTTCCGGCATCAAGCCTCGAGTTCGTTGCAATTTCAACTGCAGAATCGTCGATCCTTCAGCCCACAAAAGAAAGAGGTATTTTCCACATTTCATGCTGTAGGTAGACCTCTAAAAACAAAACTCCCGCCCCATTTCGGGGTTAATTCATTTAACAAGCCAATAACCAACATGATACAGCCAAGAACCAACATGAAAACCCAATCAGTGTTAACAAACGATGTAAAAAAGCACCACACGATTTAACGCAAAGTTTCACTTTCTCCTTTCGTAATGGACTAGAATTGGCACAGATTATTTAAAATAATAATTTATATAGTTGTCATAGTTATTTTGAAAAAAATACAAATTTATGGACCATCTTAATACTAAGTTTTTCATAGTAAACATCAATTATCATATCATCTATACTATTTTAGAACTTACTCTATCATGTATTTTTTGTCTTGAAATGCAAATTCATATATAATCTCGTCTAATATGATTTCCTCATTTGAATAGATCATAAGCCTATCTATTAATATTTTGACTTTACCTGCAGAAAATAATTTATTAAAAAATAGTTGATGAAAGTAGTACAAACTCAAACAAAACTTACTTGCAGGTAGTTTAAGAGGCTTATTGGTTGGTATGAGTTTTGGTATCTGATCAGGAACTTCCACATGTTCTGGTGACTGCGGAGAATCTGGGCTTTCCTTAGGTCCTGTTATCGCTTGGCTTACTACTTGTTCTGTAGATATCAGTGGATTATAAAAAGAATTATTTCTTAGAGTCCCACAATTTTTCTTGAAGGGTACTAGTGGTTTTGGTCCAGTTTTCACCATGCATTCCATAACTTGGGATAAGATATCAACAGGGGTGGATGTGTTTTTAACAACATTTACCTTAATTTTCTTTTTTCCAATAAAATCGATTTTCAATTCATCCTTGGTAGAAAAAGCCTTGGAAAAATGTGTCTCGTCTTTAATCATATTCAAATCTGTATGTGAATTTTTCATCAGTCTCACCTCTGATGACGGTGGACAATCTGGGATTTCGTTAGCTCCTGTTATCGCTTGGCTTACTATTTGTTCTGTAGATATCGGTATGGCTGCTGTGACAGTCAGTGGAGTATAAACAGGATTATTTTTTAGACTATTACAATTTTTCCTGAAGCGTCTTTGTGGTTTTGGTCGAGTTTTCTCGATGCACTTTATAACTTGGGATAAGATATCAACAGTGGAAGTATGTTTAACATCATTTACTTTAATTTTCTTTTTCCCAGTAAAATTGGTTTTCAATTTATCCTTAGTAGAAACAGCCTTGGAAAAATACGTGTCGTTTTCAATCAAATTCAAATCTATAAGTGAATTTTTTATTTGTCTCACCTCAGTGGAATTTTGCACTTCAAACGAAGTATCAACCGAATTATTATCAATACTGTTTTCAAAATAGGTTGTTACTTTGTCCCTAGAATTGAATGCGTTTTTGGTCACTCTAAAATTGGAAACCAATATATCTTCAATTATATTGACTTTCCCTTTTTCATTTTTAGTATTTGTTGGTTTATCACTAGTCGAATTGACACCTTTATTATATTTTATTGGAAATATTGTTCCTAGATCATTCAAAAGTGTTTTCTTTAGTAGAATGCGTTCTGACTTTCTTTTGACAGATTTTCTGGAAATCTCTTTTTCATTTTCATCATCAAGATCTGATATATCCCCAAAAAGATCATCTTCCACTAGATGGTGTGAATTGGCGTTAGAATATACCATTTTATTTTCACAAGGCAAGTCCACTTCAGTATTTACAGAATCTGATATATAGTTTATACTCTCTATTATCGGAACAATTTGCTTATTGGGTATTTCTTCCATTTTCATATGATTAACCTCATGTTTTCCTGTATTAATATTGTCTTGTTTGTTATTATCTGTATTATCCATTTCAGATATATTACTAGTTCCTATGGGGTAATAAGCAGTAGTTTGTTTAGGCTTTTCATCCTTCATACCCAGTGCTTCCAAATCAACTTTTTGTATTTTTTTAGGGCGCCCCCTTTTTCTCTTCGGTACTACTTCTTCAGTGCACGCTTGAAGCTTGGACCATTTTAAAGAATCTCCTTTTTTTATATCAGGTACTTTTAACTTTCTTTTTACTGCTCTAGTTCTAGATGAATAATCTCCTTCTGAAACTTCAGTTGAATTTTTAGATTCAAAATTTTCTTTTTTATTTTGAGATCTTGTCCAATGTCTGGTAGGAGTAAGAACATTAGTTTTAATAGCTGTGTTTTCACTGGACCTTTCTGCTTCTTGGAGTGAGGGGGAATCAATCAACAATTGAGAAACATGTATATCTGTTAGAGAACAATTTAAGTCGCTAGTTCCTACAGATAAATTTATACTCAAGTCATCTTCAGACTTTTCTTGTTTTAATTTTTCTAATTTATGAACAGACAATAATGAATTTTGTGCTTCATCCAACGCTTTTCTAGATGGTAAAAAATAATCAAGAACTTTTAATTTACTCTCACTAAAATCTGTAAGGGGTTGAGATACATCTGGTGAATTGATGGCACACTTTTCGTTTTCAATGTTATTGTACTTTTCCTCTGGTATAGAATTATTCAGATATATTTCTCTGGAAAAATGTTGTGTATCAACACATGGTTTCACTTTAGAATAATTTTTAATCAGACTGTCTTTGGATGAACTCAATGGACTAACAACAGGGTAAGTTGTAAAGATTGGGCTAGTATTTGGATTCATAAATTTATATGATTCTTCGGGACTTCCTTTTGAAGATGTTATTGGGCTTAACCTATTTGAACATTTATCTATCAAATGTTTGCCTGTTGTATTTTTAATATCATGACAATTGGAACAATGAACATTATTTAAACTAATGACTTTTTTATCCTCAGAAGTGTTTAAATGTTTCTCAAAACTATTTATGCTACAGGCAATTTCCTCTGCAGTTTGCATACTACAAGAACTGGCCGTAACCAAACCGGAATCGACCATTATATCAGACTCACTTTCAAAAACAGATTCTCCTGTAGAACCCAAATGTGTCTTCTTAGCAGCAGCTAGTAGACGTTTGTTTCTATCCAAAATGTCAGATGAACTAGAAAAAAGTCTCTCTAATTCAGTTTCTGTTTCAGAATAGAAATTGGATGGATCTGATTTCAATCTTGATCTTTTCTTCCTATAGCTTTCATATGATTTTTTATCTTGATTTTGTACCAGCTCCTTAATGCTCATAACTAGTTGTTCAATTAGATATCCTGTATGTGAATAATTTTGACTAGTCTTAGTATTAATATTGCATGGGTGAGAAACATCAAATTTATCATTAAAAAATCCTAGTAGCTCTGGTTCACTTTCACCAGACTTTCTCAACAACATATTCTTTACTTTGGAACAGTTTTTATTCCAACAGGATATTTCTTGAGAGAAAATATTATCAGTTGATGCTGTAGTTAAAACTTGTGGGAGACAATTTTGATTGCTTTCTATGTTTGGGAAAGATTCATTTGAAATAGTAAAAGCAATATTGTTTTCTTGCAAAGATCTTAGAGCTTTTAATATTATATCTCCCCCTTGTTCTATATTTTGAGATGTTTGTTTGTTTACAGATTTTAAAACTGGCCTTCTTCTAATTTTTGATTTCACAAATGGTTGACAATTAAAAGGAAACAGAAACTTTTTGAGTCTTCTTACTTTTTCTTTTCGTAGATTTTTTTTGGTGACTATTGAGTTACAGTCCATTACATCACCAATAGAACTATCACTAGCACACTTTGCAATTAACAAGTCATTTTCAGCTGAATTAACCACAAGGCTAGTGTTAGACACTTCTGTATTTTTAGTTTCACATTCATTTTTAGAACCCAATTGATTTTCATGTGCTTTTTCCATTTCTAAGTTATTAATTGCATCTGGATTTCCAGCTGATTTAAACAGTTCAGTTTCTAATTTATTAGTTTTTTCTACACAAGGTGTAGGAGGGGTGATCACAATATTTGGAATATTTTTGTCTATATCAAGTTCAATATTTTCATCTGTTAATGCAATTGATTCACATTTTTCTTTTGCAAAAAGCTTATCTAAAATAAAATTAATGTTAATTATAAAAAAACAATCAATAATTAAAGCTAACCTTCCATAGGTGACGAAAAGTATAATGGTGACACTGCTTTAGGCAAAATCATTTCTTCAAAAATATCATGAATCGATAAAGTATTCCCCATTTGATAGTCTTCATTCCAATCCACTTGAACGGCAAAATCTGTCTTCTCTTTACCTATTAAACTGTTTCTAATATTAAATTCTCCAAATGCTTCCATTGTTTGGATTTCAATATGTTTCATTTCTCGTTTATGTCGTTGCAAATTATATAGTTGTTTTTTCATTAAATTGTAGTCATGTTCCAAAATCTCACATTTTTTTCTACAGTGTGTCAGTTTTGATATTTCAACTTTAAGAGATCGTATTTCATCTCCAAATTGTCCTTTAATCATTTCCCCACTATCTAAACATTTTTGTTGCTGCATTGCAGATATTTCAATTTTGCTGATCTAGGATGCAATTATAACTTACTTGATTCATAGAGATACTAAAAAACTTACCTTATTCTTTAGAGATACAATTTCAGTTTGCAGAGCCATATTTTGTGATTTTAAATTCTTAAAATTCTTTGAAATTTGGACATTCCTACTTTCCAATTCTGCATTTCTTGATAATAAAGTTACATTTTCCATTCTTAAATCTTTTTCTTGATGTTTCAGTTCATCACAAAGCTTTTTTAATTCTTTGACTTTTAGACTAGAATTGTTACTTTTTGCCGGAGACGTCGTATCATTCTTTTCACATACACAATTGTTTAGAGATTGTTCTAAGTCTCCAATTGTTAATTGGGATTCAATCATAGTTTGTTGGTATTTTTCATTGAGATTATCTAATTCTGTCTTTGTTTGAAGTAATTCTTTATTTTGTTTTTCATATTCTGGTTTAATTGTTTGAATAGTGAAATTCAATCGTTCACTTTCCATCTTTAGCCCATTTATCTCATTGTTAGCAGTTTCGTACTTAACTTTAAGATTTTTAAATGCTTGTGTTGCTTTACCCAACTTATCATTTTTTTCTTTAAAAAGTAATAACAACTCACTAAAAAAAAACAAATAAAAACATATTATGTCAACAATAAATTCAAATAAATAATGCACCACTCTCTAAACTTTGCATATTAAAAGGAACTTACTCAGTTTTGATTATTTTTTCTTTAACAATCGAAAAACTTTGTGTTTGAATATCATTCTCTTGATTAATCATAGCGTTACTTGGATAACCTAAAAATCCGGCGTTTGTTGAGTGTAGCAATTATAGAGATGCGTGATGGAAAAATAATAACATATAGATTATATACACCGATATGAAGTTCTAACATAAAGTGTCTTTATGAAAAAAAACACGCGGTTATCAAATTGTCACAAAATATTAGGAAAATGGTAGTTCAAATGGCCGGTAAATAAGATACATTTGTATGGTTAAGATATCAATGGGAATGTCTTATAGGCAGGATCGTACTAAGGTTTCCAAATTTGATTTGTGAGAAAAATTTTGTCATATTTTAAACTTACGAGGAATTATATTTAGTGAATACTATATTTTAAAATTTATATTTATTTTTATTATAATACATCCAATAATATTTGTATTAAACATAAAATATGAATGACACTTATTCCACTCTTCGTTTTTTCACTATGGAACCAAGCTAAAATAAATAATTAAATATACAACACTGTATTTGCTAAAACATACTATAAATACCAAGTCAGATATCGCCGGCAGATTGTTAGTTTGATCACCAGCACCTGTATTGTCTGAAGTGGAAGGGTTTTTGACACCTTTAATATTTCTGTGTTGAGGGAATGTAGGCATTAATTTTGGATCACATGCTGTAAGAAAATATAACAGTAATCTTATAATTATGCTCAACTATACTTACGTAGTGGTTGTTCTTTAAAGTAACTACTCTGCAAGCACTCTTCGGCAGTGGCTCTTTTTCTTGGGTCATACATAAACAAGAAATTGAGAAGTCTTAAGCCAGCAGCTGACAACCATGGGAATTTTTGTTTAAGATTATTATAAGGTTGCTGCTTTAGGCTATAATTTTGTAGCGCCGGTAGATTACTAAACCCTGGCCATATTGCATCCGATGGAGTTCCTAAAAATCCCAAATTATAAATATTATCAGTATCACAGCATCACTTTTATTAATTACCTAATAAGTCCACAATTAATTCTAACTGCTGGATTTCTGAACGGCCTGGCAATAGCGGTTTATGACCTAATAACTCACCCAAAATACAACCTGCCGCCCACATATCTACACTAGTTGTTTGTGTAGGGGCTTGTAAAAGCAATTCTGGTGCCCTATACCATAAAGTTACTACATGTGGAGTCATTGGTTTAAGGGGAACTCCAAACCACCTAGCTAAACCAAAGTCAGCTTAAAAAAAACTTTCATTAGAATATACATGAATAATTAAAAAGTTTCATTAGTTTACCAATTTTAACACATCCTTTGTCAGTCATCAGTAAATTGGAAACTTTTAAATCTCTATGAACCACAAAATTGTGGTGCAGATAACGAAGTCCTCTTAATACTTGTAACATAATACATTTCACTTGAGACTCAGTAAATGGTGCTTGCATGTTGTCTAACAATGAGGCTAAATCCTGTTCACAATATTCCATTGCCAAGAAGATACTAAAACAGTTTTTTTTGCCACCACTTATTAATTATACATTGTGTGTAAAAAGTACCCGGAATTTCGTATTTACCAAGCCCGCGTAAAATATTCGTTAATTTTCTTTGCTGCTGTAAGATGGCAGCACTGTGCCTAGTTACGATGTCCAATTTGAGCGCGATAGGTCAACTAGTTCCTTACAATAGTTAGCTTTGTTAGTCGACGTCATGGGACTGTTACGATTTAATTATGAATAAAAATATTGAGCAGAACATGCCTTAAATTTCGTGTGCCAAACAAAATTTCATGTGAATGTACGGTGAATCGTGCATATCAAAAACACAGATATATGAATGGTATAAAGCATACAAAGAGAATCGAGAAGTTGTAGTTTTCCGTCGTTCTGGTCGACCTTTAACGCCTACGTACGATGAAAACATCGACAAAACCAAGAAACTTGAAGTGCGAAACGAAGTGCGGTGCATTTCGGATTTTTTTCTAGGACACAAGGGGAATAGGGAATACTATTTAGGCGTAATGAGGCGTTTACGCGAGAAAATCAACTGAATACTCCCAGATTTCTGGAAGGACAATTCATGTCTTACACCATGATAACACATCTTTGCACAAAGCCATGTACTGTACTGATCTGATATGGTTACGTGTCATTTTTCAAATGTCAATCAGCCTACAAGCAATGTATGGAATTGGGTCAAGCAGTGGCACAGTTCTATTGCACTTGATAGGGCCTACTTTGAAGGTGACAAAATACATTTTGATGAATAAATCAATTTTTTTTGTTTTATTTAAAAATTCTGGTTAGTTTTTACATAGATTTATAACAGTATAATTACCTTTCTAAGCTTTTTCCAACAACAACTTCTTTTAAGTGTACTATATTTTCATGTTTACAATTCAACAAGACTTGTATCTCTCTTAAACTGCTTATAGGTATTCCATCACGTTCCTGATCCATTCTCACCTTCTTTAATGCAACAATTTGTCCCGAAATTGTATCTTTTGCTCTATCTAAAGATTAAGGGTATATAAAGACGTTAGTTTAAATTAAAATGAATTACTTACATACTATTCCATATGTGCCTTCACCAATGCGGTTCAACTTTTCAAACTCTGACACAAACCTACATCTACCAAGCTGTAAAAACAATTTAAAATTACAAACTGTTATAAATGATCTCCCAATACATTTACAATATCTGAATCAGGAATGCTCATCGGTTTTCCAGTTTTAAATGATGTGAGAATACCCTTCTTAGTAACGGGAGCCGAAGGTTCAGATCCATTATCAATTTCTTTGGTTTTACTATCGGCTGTTTAAAATAATTTATATTAAAAAAACTCTTAAATTATATAAAAATACATACAATGCTTTAAAATATCCACACTCATATTTTAAATCGATTAAAACTATTTGGCCGGTAAAATTAAACACAAACAAAAAGCTTCTAACCTCCCATACACGCTCGTAATATGACAGAATCAAACCAATATACCACTGAAAATAGTCATATTAACGTGATAAGAGTTTTCGATTGGAATTTAGTTTTTGGGTGGGGTATCTGTCACTAGAAGGCAGAGGCGGATTAAATAATGTTAGAATTAATGTTTATATTAGACAAGGTGAACGGAAAAGCTCCGTAAATTTAACCAACGGTTCGTCGTGTTTATTTTGGTCTAATGGAATTCAGTATTTTATTGTGTAATTGGCCTAGTAATATATTATTTTAAAATAATATGTGATATTTTTTAGTCATTGGCATATTTCTAACCTGGTTGGCAGCAGCAAAAATACGTTGTCGCAAATAATTTTTGCTTATTTCAGATTTATGATATGATCCAAAAAAAAATCCAAAGGATTAAGATCAGGAAATCTGGCAGACCAACTATTGGGTTTATTTTTCTTATCTGTTTTCAACAATTTTATTAAAGTGATCCACAATCGGACAGTTTACGTAATCTGCGACGCTACGATACAAATAAAAATGAGTGGTACATTTTCGGATAATAATCGGATAAGAGATTTCGATTGGAATTTAATTCTTGGGTAAAGCGTAAATAGCTGTCATTGGAAAACAGAGGCGGATTTAATAATCTTAGATAATTAATTTTTATCCATTTATATTTTTCATTATAAAACCGATCTGGACGTATGGTATTGAGTTTATGCTAAACAAGGGCATAACCTGCTATCAAGCGAACACATTAGCTTATACAACGACGTTTGTTTTTATTGCTAATAAATAAATGACATCTCGCTTAGTTTCTCATTAGTCTGGAATCCTTTTCTTAATAAAAACCAGCTGCGGTTCGTGAGGGTAAAACAGGTGGGGCACGTATAAACAAATTTTGGAATGGGGATAGGGAAATGAGTCACAACCAAAGATTTTACATTTCTGAGTATCATACACACTCTTTGCTGTGTAGAAATACGAATGTAACTGTGGGGCAAGTGCTCACGTGCCCTTATGGATACTGATAAAAACTACGATTTGAAAAATGATATGCAGTGGCATTTTCAGTTTAAGATTTTAAATGCTGCAATAACACTGAATAACATGACATACTTATAATATAGTTTTATTGCTTAGAAGCTACAAAGGACTTAAATCAATAATACAATAATAAAGGCTAAAAATAACTCATATAAGATTAAAATAACAATATCAAGTTGAAGAATATCCTAGTATTACAAAATAATTAAGAACACACTTAAGTAATAACTGATGACTTCAGTTCAGAAGGAAAATCTCAAAAATATTAAAAAATCACTTAAATATGAGACATATTTCATAGAATAAACGAAATTACACAGAATAATTTATTTGTACAAGCACAAAAACCGTACAAAATATGCCTTTGTACAAAAAAAACTGTGTTCTTACATTTAAATACATTGGCTTTTTAATAGTCTCGAGTATAAATATAAATTGCAATAAATTATTCTAGGTCTTAGGCATCAACGCATTTCTCATATTCGAAATCTCAAAACAAGAAGTAAATCACCTAACATCATTTACAATTATCACAAAGTTATGCTTCATTTTAATTAAACTAAAACTACACAGCATGATTTTCAAGGAGCTGGAGCTTAAATAAAAATAAAATGTAATTTTAAAACATACTATATAACATAAAACGTTTTAACACTATCTCGATGAACTTTTTCAAAATAAACACTCTTTAAAATTTGGAAGTCTAGTTCAATAGTAATTTGGAAAAAATATTTGTACTTTCTCTTGAGCTTAACAAGTTTGATCAAACTATAGGACTAATATAACGTGACCATATAACTAACAAATCATTGCTGTTCTCCTTTGGAAACCATTCTGAAAAAAAGGCATTATCTTAGCCCAAGCAACAAAACATCAATTTGTGTCTTTTTTGTTTAATTTGTAAGACCATCAAAGAGCCAGTGTTGATGTAAATTACTACCACAGCAGCAAAAAGGTTTACTGACGTGGCGGCATATAACTGTGTTGTTGGGGATTGGGCTGAGAGAATGCTTTAGAGTAAGGGTTGCCCTGACCAGCTGTAGGTGGATAAACTACGCTGCCCGGAGGGTGGCCGTATTGTTGTTGAGTTGGGTATGGTATGCTACCTTGGGGTGGGTTTGTATACGCGTTTGAACTTGGAACTTGGGTACTGTCCATCACTTGGGGAACGTATCGGCTGAAAAATAGTCCAAGCAGAAGTAAGAGATTGTTAATAGTATACAGGTAATAGATATTCTTTTTTATATCGATTGTTTATTGTTAATAAAGCGTGTCGAATGCAAAAAAGTGACTAAAGAGTTGGTTGAAACTTTTTAAACCCTTTTATTATCAACTTTAAGCAGTAATAAAGATAGTTATTAAGGCAAAGCATTAATCTTTTAAAAATCAGATGTATGATTGTTCGACTAAACGAAGAAATCAATGCCTGACTTCAACACTTGTCCGCATTCAGGATATGGAAAGTCATGTACTACATCGTTCTTTTTTCGTGAACAAACATGTTAAAGTACACGAATATAAATTATAAATATAAAAAAATTAAGTATTTTAGTTTTCAAAAAGCCAGTAATTATTAAAATCATAAGTGGTCTAGTTGAAAAAAACAAAATTTCTAAGCCTGTAACATTATGTTATCCATACGAAAAGGAACAACAAACGGTATTGTTATGGGGTATGTAAGACTGATATGCGATATAAATCATTTAAAGATAACAAACTCTATTTTATAAACTTTCTTAAACCTTGTCCTCAATACCGTAAAAAGATGATTAAATCATCAAGCAAAGTACATATTAAATCATGTCCTACTTGCACAAAATGTGAATTGTGGGTGAAAAAATGTGGCCGAAGTGACAGAGGTTTTCGAACGATTACTAATTTTACTAAGGATACTTATATTTGCTCACTCCATTTAATGGAGGAAATGGTCCAACTGATCCAAAACCAAATCCCCTCAACTATCAAGAAAACTATCTAAAAAAAAACGATAATTCAAATATGGTAATTACTGTTATTATTATTATCATTTGTACAACGAAAATAAAGGAAAACGGAATCTTCGAAAAAATAACCTCTAACACATTTTATAGGTGGTTAAAAAAGTAAGAACAAGTTTAATGGGAAAGTATAAAAAAGTAAATGAAGCAAATGGATCTCTTACGAAAAATATTCATAATATTGAAACTGTTAAACAGGTAAAGTATAAATTTAGAAATAATAATTGCAAATAATCATTGATTTTAATAAAAAAAAAATATTTTAGCTGTAGACATTGATGGATGAAGAAGAGATTAATAATGTAATTGATAATAATACCTGTATTGCTGAAGAAACATTACGTGAAGAATTATTGTCTTCGAAAATAAGTTTAATTGCAGAAAGTAACTGTAAAGCTTCAAATTCCGAGAACAACAGGAACACAAACAGATTTAATACAAATGCGTAATAAAATAATTCAGGTTAATTTGCAGAAAATAAGAAAATAATCAATCATACTTTATCATAGAATAAGAATACAAATGCATAACCTCTCAATCAGCCATCTTTTATTTCTTTTTTTGCGGATGTCCATGACAATTCAAGCATCTTCTTAATTAGTGTCTGAATGATTGTGGCGTGTTCATATATTTTTTTTTATTTGGGATTTTCGCCACGATCTAAAACTCAAAAATATCTGTTCTTATGTAAATAAAGAATCACTGGGTAAAAACAAAAAAACAAACGGAGACAAATTTCTGAGTGATTCTTTTTTGTAATAAATTTGTCTAACGAACAAAATTTTAAAAACATAAAAACGTTCTAAAAAAATATACAAACTTTTCACGTTTAACGTTTCGGGAAGTATTCTCCTCCCGTTTTCAAAACGAATCTAAAAATAAAGTATATTAATTTCTATAAATTATGAAAAGATAGAAAGTAAATATATTTTTTGTGTATGTCAATGATACTTACATTGACAAATTTGTCTCCGTTTGGTTTTTTGTTTTTACCCAGTGATTTTTTATTTACATAAGAACAGATATTTTTGATATTTTTTCAGTTTTAGATCGGGGCGAAAAACCCAAATAAAGAAAAAAAAACATCTTAATTGTTCAGAATTATGTGTTTCTACTGAACTATGAATCAGCAAAGCACCATCAATAATTTTTTTCTAATGAACTATTGATATCAGAGATCATATAGCGTTTCCAGCCATTATTACACAAAATAGTACGAAACTTTTGAATTGCCGCTTTTTTACATGGTGGTTGCATTTGCGCTTACCAGCTCGTGAAAAGGCCTTTCGTAAAGTATCGAATTTGAAAAAATGGGTTTTTTTATTTTCATTTGCCGGTTACTTCAGGGGCAATACGTACAATGGCATAAAAGCGAATGTGACTTTCCTTTTTTAAAAAGCCCTAAATCACGATTGCAAAATATTGAATAGAATGGCCTGTCACAGAGGTACACAGTTTTACACTGATCGAAAATTGTCTTTCGGCAATTTACAAGAACTATTTTATCAGTTTTCATTCAATTGTGGCAATGTGAAGAATATGACATATTCCTTAATTCAATCGATATTACGTTTTGTATTCATTGCACTGTAAACTGGCGAATCTACCACATTCGATACTTTGTAAAGGGTCTTTCAAATTGAGCAGTTTTTTAAATTCTTGAATAAAACAGAATTTGCTTTGATTTCAATTTTTTTTTTATTGATAATTGGATCATACTGTTAAACATGTAAACACAAAAGACGATATAGGCAAATGACCCCCTCATGCAGTTCTCTAGGCGTCCACCCTTTTGTCAAAATTTTGGGTGACATTTTGGCATAACCGAGGCCCTATCTCACCAATGACTCGAATAATTTCATCCTTTAATGCAGGAATTAATTGTCGATTGTTCTTATAGACCTGGCTTTTTACGTAACCCCAACGAAAATAGTCCATCGGCGTCAAATCACGTGATCTTGGTGGCCAATTAATATCACTGTTTCTTGCAATAACTCGTTAAGCATATTGTTCTCACAATAAATCAATTGATTTATTAGCAAAGTGACGTGTAGCGTTATCCTGTTGGAACCACATATCCTCTAGATCAATATTATTCAATTCAGCCCACAAAAATCCAGTTATTATGTCACGATATCGAACAACATTCACAGTTACAAGTTCACCTGTAAGAAATGTAACATGTAAAAAAATAGGAAAGCAATATGGCCCAGTTACACCTCCTGATCATAATGCACACCAGACAGTGTCTCGTTTAGGGCGTAAAGGTTTTTCATAAATCAATCACCAAATGCGGCAATTTTGTTTAACAGTCACCAATTGCAAAAAGTGCCATTTGAAAAGATGATTTTTTGAAAAAAAATCATGTTTCTTGTTTGTTCCAATTGACAAATGCACAACGTTTTGAATGATCTAGTAGCTTTAGTTCCTCTTTTATTTGAACCTTATATGCTTTCAGAGCTAAATCCTTTCGTAAAATATCCCATGTTGTGGATTCATTGAATCCAAATTGTTGTGAACGTCGACTAATAGAAATTTCTGGGTCTTCAGCAACAGTTTCAGGTACCAAATCAATATGCTCTTGTGAACGACCACTACGATATATTGCTCTTCTTTTAAATCCCACCGAACTGTGCAAACCACGTAAATATCACGTAATTTCCTTAAAACATTTTCAATGAATGCCCATTTTCATAAAATAAGTCAACAATTTCAAGGCGTTGTCCTTTGTGTACGACTCCATTTTTATAAATGTCATACATTACACTTTCTGAAATGAGACTAGATTTAGGTAAATTCACAATACCATATGTGTTTTATTCAAGAATTAAAAAACCGCTCAATTTGAACGACCCGTTATTATTGCCTACCTACATTGTAAGAGTTAAAACACTGGTATAGTACTAAATATTGAAGATTCGTTAACGGTTGTACATTATTTACACTGATTTATCCAATGAGGAAATTATCAAATATTACACCCAATCGACAAATAAATCTGAGAATCTTCTGATCCTTTACGACCGACGTTTTGCCCTTCTTAGGCCCATATGTTCTTCTCTTCATTTTCTTAGGATCCCTTTCATCCACGTTCCGTCTTTTTTTCCTATAAGACCCTTTTTATTTTTAGTGTCATTTTTACATTTCTATTTTACGCGGTTCCATAATCATGAGCCGTCCTATTGCATTTCTTAAAAGTTTGAAGGATAACATTTTAAAAGTAAGTAAAATAAATGAGTGACTTGAAGATACCGATATGCGATTTCTGTATCTTCATAACTCTAATACAGACACTGATTTTGGAAGGAAGAATTCAAAATATGTTTATAATAAAATAACTTAGTCAGAAAAAGAGATGAAGATAAGAACGGGGCATTAGAACAAGACAAATTACCAGCATTTAAATTTGACTTGCAATTCGTTCTTTCGACTCCAAAAGGAACAGACGGATCATTTTTTATTAGGAATATTAAAAAATTATTTTTTATGTTAGGACACTTGCAGTATACAAACTAACCATTTGTTGATGATGAATTGTACAAGTCACCATTTCCATTAAGGTACTTTAGATGGTACACTGAAAGCTACTTCAGCTACTAAATAAAGCGCTTGCATAAATGTATTAGAAATTATCATGTATAGATGTATATCCAATTATACTTCTTAAACTGTTAGTGTAATATTTACCCTTTCTAATATTATGAAAACTAAATATTTGGTATACACATGTTTAAAAATTTGTAAAACTGGTTGCTCAGGACATAATTGGTCTAAAATTTTAGTCAGTTCAGAATAAAAATTGGTAAGCATGCATATTTCTCGTTTTTTAATGCGACTCCAATGGAGAATAAAGGTGTATTAAATTTTGTTTGTAAACAAACCAATTCTGTTACAAAATTCGTAAAAGTGCACCAAAAGTCTACATTATGATGAAATAATCTTTGGAATTTATGTACTACAAAGTGCAGCAACGTTGAACTGGTTTCTAAAGGTTAAGAGATATCTCTCGCGTCCTGCCGTTCGAACACTTCCGACTAATGCTCGTGTTATATCGGGACAGATAAATGATGGCAAATATATTGTGTCTATTAGTATTCATAAATATTTGGGCTATGGAAAGATTTTGTGCTCGCTTGTTAAAATTGATTGACGTGATTAAAATTCGTCAATAATAATTAAAAGTGAAGACAATGCTCATCATTTTCCTCTAAGAATGATTAATTATGAATGTGTGGTTCTAAATTATGCTATTAATTCATTTTTATTTTAATTCATTCATTAATTTTAAACAATTTAGAAATGACCGAGGGGTGTGATTTTTATAACATTAAATGATCCCTCCTTTAAATCAATTATCTTTGAAATTCGCTTGATTTGGTTGTGGCAGAATCCCTGGCCTATTCCTTAAAATAAAAATTAGTCCAGAGGGGCGTTTTTTTAAAGAAAATTTCAACTTTTCAGCGAAATTCAAAACGTAAACTAAATGTAATCACAGAAAAGCAGTTTTCGCAAGGCATACAATCATTGTATACTGTTAAAAACTTAAAATCTTAATCTCTGACTAGTTAATACCTTAGCCTAACAATTTTTTAATCATATTTTGTAAGCAATAATATGTAAAGCTATTAACTCAACATGTGTAAATAAAAAAATGCCGCTTTATCTAAAATCACATATATGTACTTTTGTTTGTATTGTGTGTTGTTTGTATCACATATATGTTAATCAAACCTACAAAAGTTTCCTCATCCAAAAACTACATAGACAGTTGATTCATATAAAAAGGCGGCTGGGATGACATCAAATATAAGTGATTATTTATAGTTTTCATGATTGTCCACTTGAGAATTATTCTTTTTGAGTCAATGCAAACAAATTGTTTTGAAGTCACCCTAGTACCCTTGTTTTTCTTTCATTGCAATTTCAGTTTTTTAAATAGCCAGAAACTGCACGGAGTTAAATCAGGTGAATATGGGCATCAGCATAAAACAAATACAATCAATATTATTCAATGAAAATTTGGCTACTAATTAGTTTTAACAAGTTTTTTTATAACTTAAGTTAAAACAAATTAAATCCATTGTTTGGATATTTAATGTTAATTATTTAATATTTCTGGTTCTGTGGCTGTAATAACTTTATATAATTAAAGAATTGGTTACATAATGTTGGTTGTTCAGTAACCTATAACCAGCTACTCATTATTGTCACCATGTTCTTGTTCAGTTTAATTTATTTCTTAATATGTTGACTATCATACTCACTTTCAGGACAATAGAAGATAATTAAGAACCAATAATTTTTTAGTGAGATGTATAGTGGATTGAACTCCGTGAACTAGGCAAAAACAAACTGATTGTTTCAGTTTAAGCCATTATTGATATAGGCATGTTGGTAGAGCACCTTTAATACATTCTCAGGCAATATAAAGTCTTGCAAAATACTTAAAAATGTTTTTACTGATAAGGAACTAAACAGTTTCAAGATGGGACAAAAGTATTGAAACTTTTATTAAATGAATGTGCCAAATTAAAATAATCATTTCCACTCACTTGGTGTAAGAAGTAGCAAATATTTATATCTTGCATTATAAGAAAAACAGATAAAGCTTAAAGCAAAGAACTATTATTCTACCACAATTTCACTACATTTAATGAAAACATGAATACATACAACATACCCAGTTGACGGAAAATTGTACTGTTGAGGGTATCCCCCAAGACCTGGGTATTGCATGCCTAAGGAACCTCTGGCAAAATAATCACTCATATGTGGATTAGTTGCTGCTGATGTTGGAACTGATGGCTGTTGAGGACCGCTTGGTTGATTATTTGGTGGTTGAATCATTGAAGCAGACTGTGGCCTTGAATTAGGTCCTTCACTGCTTATCTACAAAATATAATTTCCAGGAAACTTCTTTCATTTTAAATCCAACAGTAGTTTACATACTTGAGGAGTTGATGGTTTTGAAGGTTCTTTCTGCTCTTCAGTTCCATTTTTCTGGTTTTTTTCTTGCAAAGGATCAAACTCACTAGAATTAACTTTATTTAATGTATTATTAGATGGTGTAGTATCTATAGCTGATTCTGTTGAATCTAAAAATGCAAATATTAAGAGTATCAATATTAAAAAGCAAATTTTCAAGAATACCTTGTGATAATGAGGCATTTTTCACAGTTTTTATATTATCCAAAAAGTCAAGAAGTTTGTTGACTTGATCACGAATTGTCCTAATTTGGTTTTTTAAATTTGTTACTTCAGTCTGTGTGATTCCTTCTACTTCATTTTTTATTTCAGAATTTAGTAATACTTGAAGTTTTAATATCCTACTGCATTGAATAGCAAAAGATAAATCTGTGCTGTCGAAGATAGTTACCAAATCTCCATCTAAAAACACATTTAACAATTAAAGAATGAACATAACAGAAAGTAAACAAAGCTTAATATTATATCAAACTCCTATTTCAATGAATGAAACACAAATATTTCTAAAACGATGACGAGACGACTATAAAAATTAAATACATTTTATTAAAAATGACTAAAAAAAACCTACCTTCATCTTTATACTTTAATGTAATGTCATCATTGGCGGTTAGTTTGCCCCTAAAAACACGTTGCATCATTAAAACTAATTCGTCGTATGTAATTGCTTCGTTGTGAATTGGAATTCGCCGTATATCATCACCAAACTGAACTTTAATAATTAATTTACCGCTGAGATCCAAATCAGTTTTCATGTCCATTTTGTCCTAAAAGTTTCTGGTGAATTTGCAGAACAAAGCAGAAATATCTAGACTTACCCCACCGCTATAAAGCTGTTTTCTCATTAAAAATAAAAGTTGGCTTAAATTCCTTCAAAATGTTAATTAAAAACAGTTAAAAAAATCGACAAAAACAGCAAGACATAAAAGCCAAACGTTAAAAGTGTTTCTGTCGCTGTCAAAATGGAACCGATGATAATTGTCAAATATCAGATAAACGGAAATAGTACCAATTTAGAGAGATTAAAACACTAGAAATATTTCTGTCATATCGTTCAGATGAAGTATTTAAAAACAAAACATGATTCATTTTATTATTGTCATTGATAGAATTTGTGCTGAATAAAAATACTGTACCTGTTCTTTGTTTAAAACATACTAAATGTTTGATATTTGTTGTATATAATTTCGTCCGTAGTTCGAATATTATTTCGAGTGGTTGATCTTTGTGTCATTTGTTTGGCATTATTATTTGGTTCTGAAATTATTGAAAATAAGTCAAGAATATTTGGTTTTTTACGATATAAGGTATTTCTAATATATTAGGAGTATCTTAAAAAGTACTCCAAACTGCCGTATTTTAATAGTTCTGTATTATCTTTGACTTTTTGGAATGTTGATGTGACTTGGACAGTTTCAGGAGCAGTAATAGAATGTTGTTTAAAAATAGGAATAAATGTATCCAACAAGTACTTAGTTTGAACTATGATGAAGCTTGTCTGGATATTTTAAACCAATCTAATCTAACAGTAAGCATTTGGGGGCAATATAATGAATGTCATAAATGTATCTTTCAAAATTTAACTACTATAAAACCTTTCGAAAATTCTTCCATTCTGGTCAATACCCAGTCTCCCATTCAACTTTTCTGGGCAAGCAATGGCACAGAGGAATGCAGGTATATTAATCTAATATCTTATTTTTTACTTAACATACCTGTTTGTATGTGTTTTTAATAGGCAAAAGAAGCTCTTTTATGAACACTATAAGTATGGTTGGAATATTACTTCTAAGTGTGACCTAATATATATCAAAGAACCTGCAGACAATGCCTATTTACGTAAGTATTAATTCATTTTTTTTTAAGGGAAAATAATTTTTTTTTTTTGTTTATTTAGCCATTCTTATGGCATTTGTTGTGCTATTTTGTTTTGGAACCCTTTGGTATATGGTAAAATGTATTTACAAGAATAGTGGAAGATTAAGACAATTTTTGGCATGGAGTTCTGAACTTGAAGAGGTCAGTTTCTATCAAAAACAGGTTTTTCCCCCTAGATTTAATAAATTCACTTAGCATAATTGTTTATAAGAAATAGGAAAATATATATATATATATATATATATATATATATATATATATATATATATATATATATATATATATATATATATATATATATATAAAATATATATATATATATATATATATATATATATATATATATATATATATATATATATATATATATATATATATATATATATTTTATATATATATATATATATATATATATATATATATATATATATATATATATATATATATATATATATATATATTTTATATATATATATATATATATATATATATATATATATATATATATAAATTTTAATATGTATATATATATATATATATATATATATATATATATATATATATATATATATATATATATATATATATATATATATATATATATATATATATATATATATATTAAAATATTTTTTACCCATCTTTAGGATCTAACAGGATCTTCACCTTTGGTAATAGAAAGGCCACCTTCAATAAGAAAACATTCTCATCGGATCAAGTCAATTGATGTATTTAGAGGCCTTTGTATTATTTTGATGATATTCATTAATTATGGTGGTGGACAATATTGGTTTTTCCAACATTCAGTATGGAATGGTATAACTATTGCTGACTTGGTGTTTCCATGGTATGGTCATACAATTAATTTTGTTATTTTTAAATCATGGATAATATATTTAGGTTTATGTGGATTATGGGTCTCTCTTTAACAGTATCATTACAAAATAAATTGCGAAGGGGCTGTTCCTAGACGTACATTAGTATTTCAAGTTATTCGCAGAAGTTTAATTCTTATTTTCCTGGGCATTGTCATTAATTCTAGCAAACATACAATGAGTATTGCAGAATTGAGGTTTCCTGGTGTCCTCCAAAGACTTGGGGTTACTTATTTCTTAGTTGGAATGCTAGAAATTATATTTACCAAGAGAATTGAAATTGATGTAAGTTGTCTGGGTTTTGTGCTAGTGTGAATATGTTTTTGTTGCCATTTTTAGAATATTTCTTTTGCATCTGATATCACTCAAGCATGGCCTCAGTGGTATTTTGTTTTAATGTTGGTAACTATTCATAATTGCATAATTTTCTTGGTTAATCTGCCTGATTGTGGAAAAGGATATTTAGGTAAAGTATTTTATTTAATGAGAAATTATCCTTGCATAATTATTATTTTTTTAGGGCCAGGGGGTTTAGATGAGAGTGGGCATTACTTTAATTGTACTGGAGGTGTAACTGGTTATGTCGATCGACAAGTTTTTGGTTATCACTTATACAAACATGCTGCTTGTCAGAAAGTTTACGAAAATGTTGTATATTTTGATCCAGAAGGTAGGTGAAAAAGATCATTTACATTTTGGTGTAGTCAATAAAAGAGGAATAAGCTCAAATTAATGAAAATTGAACACTTTACATCAATTGAATCAAATTTTACTTTCCTTATAACATATTTTTTAAGGCATTGAACTGTTGCTTTCAGTAATGCAGCATTGCTTTTAAAGAACCTTTTTTTTTTTTAATTTTTTCAAAATATAACTGCAATTTGTTACCAATAAGTACAACACAATACAGTAAGAATGGATAATTCTTATAATTTTTTATTTGAGTGTAGCTGAATTGCTTGTTTAATTTAAGAAATGTATTTGGTTTGTATTTAGGTTTATATTTCTCTAAATAGTACTATTTAGGAAAGCTACTGATCTAGTGCCCCCAACATCTACTGAGGGATTTCAAAGAAATGCATTAAGCACTTGTAAATATTTTGGATTAAGTAACTAGTAGTATTAAGTAATATTGTTAAGTAGTATTATATACTACTTAACAATGTAGTAGTATGTACTAGTACTTAATACTACTAGTAGTGTATATACTAGTAGTATTAAGTAATATTGTTAGTATTAAGTAATATAGTTCAGCAGTGTAAGGTCAAAGTAGAGCTTAATAAGCAATTATTGTTTGGTTTTCAATTTCTAGGACTTTTAGGAACGTTGCCATCCATTTTGACCATGTACTTGGGAGTTCAAGCTGGAAGGACTCTAAACACATATCAAAATATTAAAGCTAAGACTGTTAGATGGATTGCATGGGGCATCTCTACGGTTAGTAACATTTTAAAACTCACCAATTTAAGGAAAATGATTTTATTAGGAAAGTTTATTTTTTTCTATTTGTTATGAATATTTATATTTTTATGGTTTGCTAGGTTACCCAGAAATTAAGGTAGGTTCAATTTTCTTTAGAATCCACATATTTCTGTGGCTTATAATTAT